>PVIH01000571.1:94278-114222 GCA_004025045.1 Sigmodon hispidus | reverse complement strand
GGACCCACAGACTGCACACCATGCCAGCCACTCTGCTTCCTGACCCAGCGGTGTCCTCAGTAGCCATGAGGTATCTTCAGCACTCCCACCATTGCCTCGGCTGCCACCCTGCTCTGAGGCGGGGCTGCAGCTTTTGCAAGATCCCGGATCTGCAGCCAAGCTTGCTTCCTAGGGAGAATATGGGATACAAAGAGACAGAGAGAACTCATTTCCATACACCGTACAAGTGCCCAGGCATCATATAGCACCTGCTTTATAGCCTTCAGCCTGTCTCTGAACCAACCAGGGCTGACTCATCTGAGTGTGCTATGCACATTCCACTTTCCTATAGAGACACACACTAAGTCTGTCACCTCTACTCTTTATGTGACTGTGTCTCAAGGCCCTCATTCGTAGGGAGGATGCACAGCAGAGTACTAACCCAGTCTTACCCTTTTGGTGTGGAAGGAATTATCCCACTTTGTTCTCTTCATTTACTTTGTTCCTTTCCTCCTGCAGCCAGTGTATGGTAGCTAAAAGTCTCCTCTCATTAAAAGCAGTCAGGTAAGAGCAGTTCATCCTTATGGACATGCGGATTCTCACTAGGCCCCAGAAATTCCGCCCTGAACACTCTAGACTGTTTCACAGAAACAGTGAAGTAAAAGAGACAAAGAAAGATGGCCATGGGGTATGAAGGGAGGGGATGGACAGATGTAAAAAGAGCACATGCATAAGGACTGAAAGCTAACAAGGCGGGGTTAGCAGAGGACAGAGCTATGTAGGTCTGGCACTCATTCTGAACAATGGTTCTCTCCCCAAGGGGCATGTTTAGTCCTTGTAGCTTACAAAAAAATCTAAGCATATAGTGTAAATATATGAAAGGATGCTTCGTCTTTGCTCATAATTGAAAGAAGGCATGTTGAAACAACAGTAACACGGCCATTTGTTACACAAGGGACATTTGTGCCTTTACCATCAATCCATATGTTAAGATCTTATTCCCCAGTGTGATGGTTTTAAGAGGTGAAGGCTGTGGGGGGGGAGGTTATTATACATGGAGAATTTACATGAAGGCATTAGTTTTCACAGAAGAGACTGCAAAGACTCTCTAACCTTTCCTCCATGTTGTGAAGTCACAATGGATAGAGGACAGTGTGCAAGGAAGATGGTGGTTCTCACCACAATCCAGCCATGCTGGTACTCTGATCTCTGAGCATCCTCTGAATATTGAGGAATACATTCCTATTGCCTATTAGTTGTAATTGATCAACTGATGGACCCTTATTGTTGTAGGCTAAAATGAATAAAATATTGCTTTAACCTATGAGATTAGCAACACACAGACAAGATAAGAGTCTCTTCTCTATATTGTGCTGGTTAATTCTTATTGGATGTGGCATTTAGAGAATAACTGGAAATATCTGTCTAGTCATTCGATATCTAGAAGTCCTTCAGGTACCATGAACTTGCACATACTTGTTTAAACAGGGGTATTCATGAGACAGGGGGTGGGGCAATGCTGGGGACTGAATCCAGCTCTATCACCAAGCTTTGTCTTTAGCCTCTGTGATTTGTTTGTAAGGGAGAAGCCTGTAAAATGACTGAACATCAGTAGGAAGATGGTTGAAAATTATAGCACATCTTAAGCAACAAATATGAGCTGTTTATGTAATAATATGAAAAAGAATTCCAGGTGAAAGCAGTATGTGCAGAATGGTAAAAAGTAAATTCTCACTTGTCAACTTGAGAAGAGTAAGTATTGGACTGGGTATTTAGTTCAGTAGTAGAGCATTCGCCTAGCATATGTGAGGCCTTGGGTTCAATCCCAGCACAGAAAATAAAAAGCAAATAACTACATATGCATGTGGAAAAATATTATAGAGTGATACATAAAATATAGAAAAAAGAAAATGAAAGGGACTGGATGTTCATTATTCCTTACTATTACTATTACTCCTTAATTATTATAGTAAAATAATCTTTTATAAGTATTAATTATCTTTTAAACTTAATGATGAATTAAGATTTCTTTTTAAAACTGTTAAGTAAAATGGATCAAGATAGTGCAGATCTAGCAAATGCTCTAGAGAAAAACTTCAGAGCTTATGTAGCCGCTTTATTTTTTTTAAAATGCTGGCTCCAGCTTCAATATCTGTTTCATGAAAACTAGAAAGTAAGATATGTTGGAGGCATAACCCCCTCCCCCAAATCTCAGGGCTTTTCAAAAGAGTCCAGTTTCCATCTAGCCACAGTGTTTAGGTACATTGTTATCAAGGTCAGAAGATGCCAGAGGCAGACTTTTAAACAGTGAAGGCTTCTTTACTACATGCCGAGAAGATACTCCTCAAAATAGTCTCTTTCAGGCAGAACATGAGTGGGTTCTGATTCTGTACAAAGAAGAAACGGTAAAGACTGAGCCTTCATACACTCACAGCTGGACAATCAGGGAGAAGGAATAGTTAATATTTTGTTAACAATGTTAGTAGAACTTTTGGGTTGAAGAAGAAAAGAAAGACAGAAAAAAAAATTATAGATAGCATCCGTTGTCCAATGTGGAACATTCTAGAGATGAAGATTGATAAAATAATTGCTTGGATAAGGTGTGGCAATATTAGTAGAGCCTTAGCATGCATCTTGATGACAACACAAAGCTGGCCTATCACCAGACAATCCAGAAAACACCAAAAGCAATGATGGATTATACCAAAGCCACACAACTCCTGTCATCAGGAACCCAAACGAATAAAATGTAGGCTGTTATTTGAATACTTGCCTTTCTTTTTAAAATTTTATCAAGAGCAAAGACACTCACTCTTTTAAAATGCTCGGCTGTCTTCAAGTATTCAGCAGTATATTTTGATGCTGGAAGTGAATCTTCAGATTCAGATACTGAAGATTAAAAACAAGTGTACTGGGGAGGGGGAAATGTTGCTGAGTCAGAGTAGGAAGTTAGATCAATTCTTGCTAATACAACCAACCAAGTCTCCTATTTATACATAAAAAGATTCACAGTGTCTCTTCATTGCCAGAATAAAAAGAAAGAGGAAACCTTGAGATATGGAGTAATTGCTGTCAACTATGTCATACAACTTCAGAATCTTTGAAGCAAGTTCCAAAGGTAGAAAACAAGAGACAAGACAGGAGTGTTCCTCATGCCTGGAATACTAAGGAGGCAGGGCTTAGCATCGGACTTTCAAAGGATGTTTTGCAGCTTGTAGCCACAACATCCCCCTCATCTGATACAGGAGGAGTGAGTATCTTGGGCACAGCCAAGTATCCTGTAACCAGAGGGGAAAAGATAAGTCTCTTTGAGACCCTCTCTCCTAGCCTGTCTGAATCCCCATTTCTGCTGCAGCTCTAGAAAGGAACTGGCTGGGGTTTGGAAGCCCTCAGACTACAGCAAAGGCAATAAACTGACCTCAGTCAGAAAAATATTCATATTTCAGATGTACATGAAGTTTTAAAAATGTAAAATACCCAAAGCAGGAGAAATGATAGCTCAGAAAAAGATCAGCACAGCAGCTTCATGGGACAAAAATCACATTCTACTGCTTGGCTTTGCATTTGTCTTTTCCTCCACCCCTTTTCAGGGTCTGTTACTTTCCTTCTCTTTTGATGTGGTGGAGACACTAGATCACAGGCCTGATACATCTGCTTTATTTTATTAAGAAAATTTAGGCAGCGTCCTAGGCATTGAAGTTGTATCTGCTTTTGGAAAATGGCAAAAACCTAGAGATGTGTAGCATTTTAGCTCATCAGGTATAGATGGTAAATTCTGTTTTCTATAAAAACTTAAGATTGGAAAGTACATTAAATCAGCAAATCCGTAGGAGCTTAAAAATTAACTATGCTAAAAATGAAATGCTAAATATGATAGCTTCATGAACAAACCCAGCTTATTTGATAGTTTATGCAATTCACGCTATTTTAAAAAAATAAAGAGTGTAAGACAAGTCAGCTTAAAGCAAGGTATGACAGAGATATATGGATCCTTAAAACTGGTTACTGTAGGAGGGTGCTAGGGATGAAGGATTGAAAGTGGGAGCCCTTAACTCTTACACATGCCTGTACTGTTTTGTTCTTATTATAATAAGCACACCTTACTTTTATAGTTAAGGCCTAAACAAAGCTAAGATATATGAAAGAATACTTTTGAAAAACTGGACAAATAGAGCATATGTTCATGTGTTTAAATCCCCCCCCCCCCTTTTCCCTGTCAGTTTCCAGGACATCTAGGAATTTTCAACTACAGGACACAAGGGAGCTGGGAGGGAAGGAGCAGAGGTGTGTTAGCAACAAAGGTGAAGTAACTTTGGGCGTTCCAAGAAGCTCAAGTTATCATCATGCTTTTCTATCACTATGCTGGGCTAAGGACTAAGAACTATGCCTACAAAGGGGAAGAGGAGGAACAGAGGAACCTGGAAACGTGCAACATGTCAGAGGGGGGTCTCCCTGGCAACAGAGGGAGGTTTGAGAGATTTTCATGAGGTATGATGGGCTGCTGTCCAGCAGGGATAGGGAGCATTCCCGAAGCAAATGGGGCAGTGACTTTAGGTCTCTTGTGGTTGCTGAGCTGGTTTTCACACCTGTTAGCTGCAGGGTCAGCGTGGGATGGGTCAGCACCATAGGCTGGTCCTCTGTCTTGTTCTGCAGCTGTTAAACACCCAGGAAATTCCAACATAATCCTTGCTCAGCTTACTGCAGCAGTCTCTACCCTTTAATCTGCACCCTGGAGATCCACTGGTGAGCTTTCTCCGTGCTCTGGCCTTGTGCCTTGGAAAAGGATGCCATGAGGCTTCAAGGCAGCCTCCAGGACAGACAGGGAGGAGATGACTGTGCTCTGACTCTTGATCAGGCTGGAGAAGTCAATTTGTGGATCATCTGGCTGAGGACAGGTCTATGCCCTTGGAGATCTCCAGCCTTTAAGAATGTCCTCCAGAAGCATGCTCGGATCAAGCACTTGTGCCTCCCACTCCCAGCCTTTGCAGACAGGAGAGGCGTTTAAGATGCAAGCAATGTCTAGGTCTAGCCAGACAGCCATGGAGAATGAAGCACTCTGGCTGTTCACTGACTGGGGTCACGATGGTGCTGGGAAAGCATATAATGGAAGGCTTAGGAGCAAATATAGGTGAGCAAGAGCAATGAGTCCTGAAAGGTAATGGGAGAAGGCCTCCAGGGCCAGGAGCTGGATCAGTGGATGGCTGGTAGAGGGAATAAGGAGACGTATATGAGATAGGGTAGGCAGCAGCTAAGAGCTAGGAATTAGGGTCTTATGAATTGCTTTCCTTGCTGTGGGCCCTGCTCCATCCTCACGGCTCTCCAGGAAGATGCTGCTGCAGAGGTAGCTGGGTGAGCATAGGGTAAAGAAAAGGGAACCAAGGTTTCCAGCCCCCTCAGATGTTATAGTCCTCCCACCTGCAGTGAGGAATGGACAGTGATAGAAAACCTTTATGGCCAGGTTCAGGAGACAGTGAAGTGCTGGAGAAATAATATATCACAGAAGAAAAACCTTCCTTTCCCATGTTCAGCCATCCAAACCTGTTATTCCCAGCATGCTGGTAACTCCATGGTCTTCACCAATCATCTGCTTGTATGATGAATGGACCAACAGACTCAAAAGGAATCTTCTATATGTCATTAAGTGTGTATACTGGGGCATTCATGGCAGTTTCCCTTCAGGACGAAAGGCCCATAGCTTTCCAAGTAGCTGCTATGAGCAATGTCCAGTCCCTCAATGTCCTATTACTGGGTCAGCCTCCAAGGACTGTCCACAGCCCTACCAGTCGCTCCCAGTAGTCCCAGTGGGGAAGCATCAATTCCCCTTCCAGAGTCACCTAAGTCAAATTCCCCTGACGGGTGGAGGGCCTGGGTTAACTGATTGGGAACAGGCCGGGCAGCTCTTCTACATGGGCACTGCCAGGGACATTACAACATCAGCTATGCTGGTCCCCTGCCAGCTCCCCGAGGGATGGGAGGAGAGAGGGTGCCAGACGGCCAAGATCAGTGGGCAGGGGCAGAGGCAGGCTAGGCCAAGCACCCAGATGCATAGAGAGGGTGGAGCTGGGGCAGGAGAAGCTGTAGACTTTGTTTGCAACTGGAGGGGGGTGCTTATGGTTGGGGCTCAAGATTCAAGCCTCTATCTCCAGGCTTAAGGGGATGGGGAGGGGTAGTGATGAAGATGTAGATTGGCCCCCTGGCTCCTCCCAGCAACGAGGGGATTGGAGAGATGCCACAGGAGTCAGAGGCATGGGCAAACCTTTTCTGAACGCTGGGACCCAGACCTTTGCGAGGTTATCCACATACACACTCTCCCCAAACTGGAAACGAGATGAAAGAATTCTAACACCCAGAATACCCAGGATAGCGGACATTGATGAGGGCTAGGGAAGGGACAGTTCCTCAGGAACCTACTCTTGCCTTGGAGAGACATACTCAATACTCCCCCAAGAGATCCCCCCTCCCCATCCCGGGTGTGCATAGGCCCAGGCTAGAGCAATCTTCTACTTTGCAAACCTTAATTCCTTAGTCTCCAGACACAGAACGTTCGTCCTCCCAAATCCCTGGCTCACCTTCCCGCCGGCCTCCAGCTCTGCAGGTCTGCGCCCCTGAGGCCCCCGTAGTGGACCTGCAGCTAACAAATCTCTCCCAGCGTTGTGCGTGTCCTCTCGGGTCTGAGGTCCTCGCTTCCCCGCGGCCCTCGTCTGCTCGTAGCTTGGAGTCTCTGGAATTCTGGGGTGGACCCGAAGCTGCAGGCAAGGGCTGCCCCCCCGAGGATCGTGCTTGGACAGTGTCACGATCGGAGTCGCAGAGCTCTGGTCTAGGGTTCGGACGCCCGCTGCTCTGGAGCGCTGGCTCGGGGAACGCAACCGGGCCCGCCCCCTCTCGTCCCTCCCAGCCTGGCCCGCCCCTCTCTGGCCCCTTCGGCCGCCCTCTCTCTCTTCTCTTCCGGGAGCCAAGCCCGCCCTCTGGGCCTAGGACCCGAGTGCGCGGCACTCGCTCCCCGGTGGGGCGCGCAGTGGAGATGCCAGACGCACCCTGGGGCCCGCCTGTGTGCTGGGGAGGATCGGCCTCCTATCGCAGGTCCTGGCCAGCGGAGGGGACGTGGGCCGGAGGATGGCACGCGTTAGGGTCCAGGAGGAGGCGGTCAGTGGGCGCCGCTGAGAGGCGTATTTAAAATCCTGGGGCTCGCGCTGGAGCATCAGCGGAGCAAAGCGCTACTGGCTGGTGGTTGATGGCCAGGGCCGGGCAGAAGAAGCCCAAGCTTCAGCAGCGCCCCTCGCTCCTCCTTCCCTCTTTAACTCTAGGAACTAAACCAGTGTGTCTCCTACTCAGGGTTGAACCGAGGTGGGCGTGAGCAGAGCAAAGAGAAGAGGAGGAGGAGGAGGTGGTGGGAGAAACAGATCTTGGGGGCACGGGAGGGCAAGACAGGCAGAGACAGTGCGGGCGTCTGGGGAGGCAAGCATCCCAGTGCTAGATTCAAACTTGTATCTCTTTCTGTGCCTCGATCTGGGTCAGCGTTGGGGCCTCTGACTCGAACCTCCTTCCCTCCCTGCACCCTCCTCAAAGGCAGGGAAACCTGGGGAGGAATCCGGGAAGTCTGATGTCTTTGCCTGGCTCAGACCTGGCTTGGACAAGTCGCTGCACCTCCGGGTGCCACCTCCCTGGAGCGCGCTCCTCAGAGAACCTCCCTACAGCGATGGGAGGCGGTGGAAGGTATACTCAGTCTGTGCCTTGAGGCAGGGGCGGAACACAGTCAGAGTGCTTCTAAGGAGAAAGGTTTCTGCCCACCTCTAACCAATTCTAAACTGGAGTGCTGGGCTGGGGGTCTATTGTTTAGATCCCGCGGAGCTGGGATGCAGCCTTCACACGAAGTGCTGCTACCACCTGCTGGTTCTTTTAGGGAGCACAGGCACCTGGTGGATTTCTTGGGCCCGTTTTCTCCCCCTCATCACCCTGTCTCATCTTATCCCCCCTCTTTCCTTTATTTAAACGCATGTTTATGAAAGCACTGGTTGCATATGGGCTGATCACAACTGGTACTTAAGGATCATTTAGAAACCGATGAAAATTGTGAAAGAGACTCTATGAGCCAACATGCACAAGAAACCAAACAATGAAACTCCTTGAGGTACTGAAAGACAAGCAGGCTTTAATGAATTGGCTGAATGAGTGATAGAAAGATAAAGACAAATAAGGAGAACCCACTTGGACAGAAGGTTGTTCGCTCGTAATATCGAGGGTCGATTAATAAGCCTGATTAAGTTTAATGACCTGCGTTTGGACCTCATTAAAACTCCAATTACACTGGTGTGTCTATAACTCTTGTTTTTCCCATTTGTTTTGAAGCTCTCTTGTGGTCAGCTCTTTCCAAAGTTTTCAACGACTTAAAAAAAAAAAAAAAGAAGAAGCCTCATCTCCCATCATATGCATTATTAAGTAATTCTATCATACCCACCCTAACATCTATGTATTTTCTATTATCCATCTAGCATGCTGCTGACTTTCTCACTAAACCTATATACCCTATGCCCCCGGCCCTTCCTATGTATACTAACGATATATCTGGAAAAGTAAAAAAAGTAATAAGGTACATAATTAAAGTATGTTTAAACATAATCACAAATCTAAAATGAAGCTATTTCTTTATGAAGCCCAGAAATTCCAGTATAAATTTGTAACATTCTATACATTACTATTACAATAAAATATTTTTCTTTTTTATTGTGCAACATTACAAATACAGTTTTCTTTTTTTGGGTGGGGGTTAGGAAAATCTGAGGGCACCTAGTTTTCAAAGAAAACATCACCAAGATGCACAGATGGATAGAAGGTTAAAAATTTTTTTATTACAATTGGCGTTATATCTCAATCATCATATTTTCAAACCACATTTTTCTATTTTTTATTTTATTGTGTACGAGTGTTTTGTCAGCATATATGTATGCACTCCGTGAGTGTGCTTGGTGCCAAAAGCCAAAGAGGGCATCAGATTGCCCAGGAACTGGAGTTACAGAAGACTGTGAGCCATTGTAGATGCCAGGAATTAAACCTGGGTCCTCTGTAAGAGCAGCAAGTGCTATAACCACTGAACCATCCCTCCAGTCCCCAACCAGGTATTAACAGTGGGTAGAAAGTACAGAGTGCATCTGCTAAATTATGCTGTAGTCTGCAGCTATGAAAAAGCAGAGCAATGAGTTCCATTTAAAATTGAATATAAATCTTTGCTGTAATTTGCTCAATGCCTGACACATATTAGGTGTTTAGAAGTGTTTTTTTTTTTAGAAAGAATAAATAAAAAATAGTAATGCTTACACTTTTTAAGCTGAATGGCAGAATGTAATAAAGCACATGCCTCATAGAATTCATTGTCTCCAGCACACACAAGCTCTAATGTAAATGTGGAGTCTAAAAGGTCTCCTGTGTAGAAAACTCCAAGCAAGATGGCACAACTCCTTGGCTGGATCTGCCACTTTTGTGCTGATGTTTTTCTTCCTTCTTGAGCTTTTCTTTCTCCAATATCTATCACTCCCCAAAGATGTGCAATTTTCAACTTCCTTATTTCCCCTTAGAACAGCTGATGCAAGTTGATGTTATTATAAACAAACAGCTTTACAAGTAATTTCAGTGATAAGAATTCTAGCAAAAAGCAATAAAAAAAACTTCCTAAACCAGATCTTTTATTCAAGACAGAAGTTATAGCTCCCAATGCTTGGCTTTTCACAGAATCATCTTGAGAGTCCATGGCCCCAAGCTACACACTTACTTCCTCAAAGCTGAAGTTGGTTCCTTCTAAACATTTTGCTAATAAAAGTGCCAAACACCTGTTTATACAAAGAAAAAATGTTGAGTCATAAACTTTCAAGGCATTCTCCTAAGGTGCTGGTTTGCTTAAGAGGTACAACCTACAAGACAACCGATTTTTAAATCAAAGCTGATTGAACCCTAGGCTGCTGGTCTTCAGTGTTTACTCATCACAGTCTTACACTTTGATATTGCTGTCACTAAACAATAGTAACAAGGCCGATGTGTTTATGCAGACAGAAGGAGAATGGCTCTTCTTTAATAATTCGGCACTATCTCAGAGATTGACTTCAGCTACACATATCAGCAGTTTAATCAAAGTAGATAGGAATGCCAAGAAGTCCTCAGGTCAACAGCACTCTGTCTTTAGGATGTAGTGTAGCTTTCGAGGACTCAGCATGTTAGCCAGGGCTCTGTTCACAATGCGTATTAATTCTGAGAGAGAAAATAAGTTAATAGAATTAAAGAGATGCACACAGCAGTGTCATCACTGCACCCCTGTTCCAGTTTCCCAGGGCTCCACACAGTAACTGCTTACACATTGTTGCCCTGGGCTATACTACTTGATCATTTCCACATGTAAGAAACAGAAAAATCCATGCTGCACTGATAAAAGTAAAGGTCTCTCAGGGAGAGAACAAGAGATAAAGAGGATTTCTCAAGTAACCAATGGCTCTCTCACAAAGAAATACAATGCTGACAATATTAAATTTGTTTTCCCACAACTGGCAAAGATAGAGGTTTTCATGGGACATACTTTCAGATAATTTTTCTCAAATAATCATATATATGTATATATTACTGAATGTTTAGTTTTTATATATGTGATTATTTGAGGGGAATATATAACACATACATATATATATATACATATATATATTACTAAAGTAAGTACATAAGACCACATCTTAGAAGAGAAACAATAAATACCAGGCAATTCCTTAAGCACACAATTAGAACTGGAAGAACGTGAAGAAATGGAGAAAGGACAAAGAGAATAGACTAATGAAAACAAGCTCTGTTGTATAGCAGGGAAATATTTGGAATATTTCCAAAACAACTTTTGGAAAAACAAGCCACTGAAATATAAGATGAACCTGAAAGACGTTGAGTGTGTGAGATATTAAAACAAGGCATGGTGGTACATACCTGCAATCCTTGCATGAGGCAGCAAAATCTCAAATTCAAGATTACACGTGAGGCTACTATAGTGAGACCCTAACTCAAAAAGAATGAGAGGCTTGCTCTGTATTAAATAGTAAAGACAATAAATATCTAATGTTAAGTGTAGTGGGATTATGCTGGTAATGTAAATATTTGTCCCGCCTATGGGTTTAATGCAAGCTGATTGGCCAAAGGAAAACAGGAAGTGTGGGTGGGGCTACCAGGCTAAGAAAACTCAGGAACATCTCAGAACAGGGATGGATGCCAGAGAGCCACCAGAGAGAGCTGCCACGGATATGATGAGGAGACCGAAGCAGACACAGAGGAAAGAAGCTGAAATGCTGCTATGGGAAAAGGTACCCAGCTGCACTGCTGAACAAGATGGGTTAGATTGAGAGCAAGTGCTAGCAAATTATCAGCCTGGGCCTTACTTAGGCCAATCAGTGTAAAAATAATATATACCTGTGTGTGATTAATTGAGGCAAAGAGGGGCTGAGAGTGAGACTAAACCTTTGGTCCAGGCCCAGAAAGTCCGGGCCAGAACCATATACAACAGTTAAGTTGGGGAGGAAGGATTTTAGGAGGACACCCCAAGAGCACCGGCTGTACATAATCAACTAAGTAGGGCTTACAGGGATTCACAGACTGAAACAGCAATCACAGAGCAATCAGACCTGTATGGATGTGAGCTAGGTCCTCTGTGTATATGTTATGGTTTTTGTAGCTTAGTGTTCTTGTGGGACCCCTAACAGTGGAAGTTGGGTGTCTCTGACTCTTTTGCCTGCTATTGGGACCCTTTCCTCCTAGTGGATTGCCTTATCCAGCCTCACAATGTGGGTTTGTGCCTAGTCTTATTGTATCTTGCTATGCAGTATTTGTAATCTTGGGAGGCTTGCTCTTATTTGAAGAGAAATGAAGGAAGAGTGGATATAGGGAAAGCTGGAGGTTTGGGAGGGGGTACTGGGAAGAGTGGAGGGAGCAGACACTGTGATCGGTTTGTAATATGAGAGAGAACAATAGGAAATAATAGTTTCAAAGTGAGAAGAAAAATAAAAAACACAAGAAAAGTGAAAATGTAATAAAATCACTTGAACATTCAAAGTATTATTAAATTCTTAACAAATATTTATCGACTATGTGAACTAACTGAAAAAAAAAGACATTAATCTTCTCAATAAAATGGATAAGTCTGTGTCTAAGACATATCCTGGAGAATACTTTCTAGTCTATACTTTGTGGTAACACACACAGAGATTTGATGTTTAGCTGTAACGTATTTATAATTCCTTTGGGGGACACTGACAAATGAGAAGATAAAGGGGTGATGCCTGGAGAATCCTTAGCAGAAAAGGAGCTCATAAGCCATTTGCAGCTCTCTGATAAGCTGTCCTAATGCTGAAGCTAAAAAGCTGAATAACTGTCCTCTTTATTTTTCACTTAATAAGAGTATTTAGAAGACTTGATTGTGGTCCATAAGAAGAAAACAGCATTTTGCCAGGGGCATTTCTGGAGAAAGGTTTTAATCTCTGGCAGAAGACTTCATTGCCTGGGCAGGTCCTTTTTCTCTGGCTTTTATGAAATTACTTGGACATCATATTGGTTCCTGTCAATGTCAAAATGAACTAAACAGCTGAAAATGACACAAATCTATTATCTCATGTTCCAGAGAGTCAGAAATCTAAAGTTCTACTGTCAGCACAGAAATTAAGGTGTGGGCAGGGTTGTTGTCTGAGGTTTATAAGGAAAGTCTGTTTCCTTGCTCTTCTCATTGTGGCTTTTAGAAGGGACATTGCCTCATGAGCCTGTCTGTAGCTTCAAAGCTAGGGATGTGACATCCCTAATAATGAACCTTTATAATCTGTTGTTCATTTTCTATTTTTAAGGACCCTTGTGATTATAATGAGCCTACCAGGATAATCCAGGAAAATCTCCCTTCCTCAGCCTTGCTAATTAGCAAGCTTCAATCCCCTTTCCTGAAATCTGCCTTAGCAAGTCCCAAAGAATACAGTCTGAACATCCTTGGGGACCATTATTCTGCCTGTCAGACCTGGTGCCAGGTGCTGAAGCACCATTTTGGTATCTTAGTCAAAACTAGCAACTGCATGCCTGCAGACTTCTGTTGGGAGAAACAACAACAGCACCACCACCACAACCACCACACACACACACACACACACACACACACACACACACACACACACATATACACACACACACACACATATACACACACATATACACACACACACACACACACACACACGGTAAAGGTGACCTGCCAGTAGTTACAACTTTTGTTCCAGAAAACTTTGAAGATTATTAATATAAGCAGACTCAAATATTTTGTCTCCAGCTACAAGATTATTATTTTCTAAAGACAAGATAAGGTTATTTTCCAAGATTCAGTGTTTAGAAAACTTCCTACCTAAGACCATTTTCCAGCAGTGTGCACTATAAGTACGTTCTGAAAAGCTAGGAGATGAATAATCATAATGTTCATTAAGGAAGTAGTGACTAAGAAAAAGTGCTTATAATTATTTAAATTCTTTAAAATCACAGACTAAAAACAAAAGCAAAACGTAGGTCAGAAAAATGACTATCCTTGGAAGTACTTGGAAGAAAGGTAATTATGGCAACCGAAAATATTAAATGTCAAAATATAGAAATAAAATTGTGTGTGTGTGTGTATGAGTGTGAGCTTGTGAACTTGTGTGCACAAGTGTGTCATGTGTGCTGTTTGGTGTATGTGCATATATAGAGGTCAGAAGAGGATGGGAAATATCTTGTTCTATCATGCTTTGCCTTGTGCACTTGAGACAGGGTTTCTAATTGAACTTCCAGCATGCCTTTTTTTTTTTTTTTTTTTTTTTTTTTTTTTTTTTTTTTTTTTTTTTTTTTTTGACTAACCTGGCTCACCAGCAAGTCTCAGCCATTTTTCCATCTCCTCCGTACATAGCTCTAGGTTACAGGCGCATAAGGTCACACACTCCTTTTTAAGTGTGTGCTGGAGACCTGAACTCAAGCCCTCAAGTTGCTCAGTAAGTGCTTGTGCCCATCAAGCTACCTCCACAGCTCCAGAAAGATCTTAGACACCAGGTTAATATAATGTAAAATATAAAAGAGATGGCAAAGATGGAATGTCATCAGTGCTGAATTCCTTGACGGCCATCAGAGGAAGCCAGTAGTTACTGTTGGCATAATTAGGTTAAAAGAATGTTAATGCCTTAAGATAATCATGTAAGATTATCTCTAAAATAGGGTGTTAACCTTTCAAGTCAGAGATAAAAGATAAAGACAAGTGGGCATGATTCATTCATCTAAAGGCAAATAGATAAGAGGTAACGAAATAGCACAAAAATATAAAGAGCATAATTGTAAAGACTGTCAAACACAGCCACGATATCTGAGAATAATTTCTGTGGTAAATTGATAGGATAAGTGGATTGTGGAATTTCACGTAGGGAGTAACAAAAGCTATTTCTTATTTTATTTTATTTTTTTACTATTTATTTATTTGCTTTGTTGTGTGCCTGGAACAGGGAACTGGAACTACAGACAGTTGTGAGCTGCCATGTGGTTGCTGGGAATTGAACCCCGGTCCTCTGGAAGAACAATCAGTGCTCTTGACCACTGAGCCATCTCTCCAGCCCCTATTTCTTATTTTATAACATACACAAATGAATTGAAGTTGCCTTACATTTTTTGGAAATATTTATAAAAACAAGACAATATTTTTCTGGGTACATGCCCTTTTATTTCTCAAATAACAATGAGATATCAGTGACAGGATAAATGAGTTCCTGTTGAAATCATGTGTATAATTTGAAACAATTGGATCATAGATTTTGAACACACACACACACACACACACACACACACACACACGGTCAAACGGCAGCTTTGCCCTTTGTCTTTTCTCCTCTTGTCCCCTCCTTTTTCCTATCCCCTTTTCTCCCTGCTCACTTTCCCCCTTCTTTTCTCCATCTGTTTCCTGTCTGTCTACATCGTGAGGATCTACAGGGGGACAACTGTGACTTGTTTACAGAATTGAGAAGGTGCCGATAAGCAATACTTTCAAAGCTTTGTCTGAGTCTTTGCATAGCTACACCAGCAATACTGAAAAGGTCTACACCTAGGAGCTAGCTGATATTTTCTTTATTATAAAGCTAGGAGGATGCAGTGTTAAAGTTAACACATGGTTAACACACATTCAAATAAAACACTATGGACTTAGATACGTAAAGTATTTTAACTAAAGGTATGCAATTGTTTATTTCCCTATCAGAAAACAGCACATTTCTTAACTTGATATATCATCCATTAATTCTGTTCAAAACAAATTTATGGGCAGGATATGCTTGACAAAAATATAGAGTTATAAATATTATTAGCTTAAATTGCAGAAATTTCCAATGTTAACAGCTTGTTAAATTTCTACAGATGATACAACCTTTCCTTTTCCCATCACGTCAAATCTGCAATTACCTGTAAGAAACTTTTCTTGTTGTACTCTTCACAGCAGCATAATACTTTTATTGTTGGAAAAGTGAGCTATAGGAAGATAATTCGTCTCTTCCTCCTTGCATTGTTATATTGTACACTATGTATGAGAATCAACCAGTTTATTTGGGAGATGCACTATCCTGAATATGGATCCCTGCTGGTTATTAGAAAGAAGAAAGATGCATGCATATGACACAGTGGTAGTTAGACAAAGAAGAATGGATTAAGTGCCACCCTACTCTGCTGGAGACACCAGAGTAAAGTAAATAACTCAGGATCTTTCCCAAGAGTCTTAAATGCCAGAATAACTTACTATGTTATATATGAGATGGATAGGGGCAGGAGACTCATAAGTGCTACATTCCTTAACACCTCAAAAAGGAAGTCAGTGCCTGCTGTTGTGCAAATCAATCTCTCCTCTCTGAGAATTGTTTCTCTCTTTTGTCCATGACTTAATTCCCATTTGTCCTTAAAATATCAGCAGAGAGCCCAGAAATAACCCTCATATAAGTGGCAAATTGATTTTCAACAAATGTGCCAAGTCTCTTTAATGGGGATAAAAGGGTCTTTTCAACAAATGGTACTTGGATATTGATCTGTTAAAGACTGATGCTGGGCCTTCACTGTACACTGAACAGCAATGTGAGTCCAAAATGGATCAGTGATCTAAATCTAAAACTTAAACTACAAAAATTTTAGAAGAAAACATGAGAAAACTTTTATGCCTTTGGATTAGGGAAAATGCAACAGATAGAACACACTGAAGAAAAGAAAAATAGTATAGTTAAATTGAACTTCAAAAGTTAAGAACTTCTGTGACTCATAGGATGCTATCAGAAAAGTAAAATGACAATCTAGAGAATTAGAAGAACATTTGCAAATTATAGACCTTCTAAGTAATTGATGTCAGGACACATAAAAAACTCTAAAAACCCATCCACAACAAGCGATTAATGACTCCGTTCAAACATGGACAGGGCATTTGAATAGATACATCTCCAAAGTAGATGTTATGGTTGGTGCATACAGCATCTCCAAGACTCATGGGTTGAACAATTGATCCTCAAGCTTGTGGATCTAACCACTGAGAAGCAACTGGGTCATAAGGAATATGACCTAACCAGAGCATCAACAGAGTGAAAAATTTATACTTCGATGGGATTAGAGGAAGTACAGGAGATCGAAGAATGCTCAGCAGCTAAAAGCATTCATTGGTTGCTCTTACAGAGAACTAAGTTTGATCCCAGCACCTGCATGGTGGATCATGATCATCTGTAACTCTAGTCTCAGGGTATCAGATGTCCTTTTTTGACCTCTCTGGGTACTGTGCACTCATGTAGTACCCAGAGAAACATGCAGGCAAACATCCATAAGCATACAATAATAATAGTAAGTGATATTTTTAAAAAGAGAAAATAGGTCACTGGGGTCATGCCTTTGAAGGGTGTCTCATCATGGCCTCTCCTCTTACACTCCTTCTTCTAGCCACCCTGGGGTAAGCGCCTCTGCTCCATTTTCTCCATCACAGTGTTCTGCCAATTCAGCCAAAAGCAACATCATGAGTTGGTCATGGTCTGTAGGCATGAGCCAAAAGAAATATTTTCTACCTTAAATGGCTTCTCTTTTCTGTATTTTCCACAAATAACAGCAAAATGCAAACATTTGAATATTCAATAAATGTGTTCAAAGGTGCTGTGTCTTTAGTTGTTAGAAAAATGCACATTAAATCTATTATGAAATTCCTTCACCTCTCCTAAGACATTGAAAAATACAATTGTTAATGGCGCTGGGTAGGAAATGGATTTCTTAAATATTGATGGAGAGGATGCAAAGTGATGCTCACCATGAAGAGCAGTGTGGCTTTTCATAAAATCTAAAACCAAACAAACAAACAAACAAATAAGCAAACAACAGCTGTCTATGGACTTGCCATATACTTTAGTGACTCCATTTGTCTCTATCCTTACCTAAACTGAAAACAAGGTCTAGAATATACAGTTGCATGTTAATAGTAACATTAGTCATAAAAATTGCTATTCAGAAAAAATCATCAGATTAAAAGATTAACAAAATCTGGTACATAAAACAATATAATATTATCTAACAATAAAAAGGCAGGGAAAACAATAAAGAAAAGGCCTCACTACGTAACTATAGCTAACCTGGAACTCAAACCGAGGAATCACCTCTATCAGATTGGCCTGTAGACAAGTCTGTGAGGATATGTTTTTTGCTTAATGGTTGATGTAGGAAACCTCTGCCCACCATGCATGGATGGCTCCAACCCTGGGGAGGTGGTCCTGAGCTGTATTAAAAGGTAGGCCTAGCAAGCCATGGAGAACAAACCAGTAAGCAGTACTCCTCCATGACCTCCACTTTAGTCTCTGCCTCTAGGTTCCTGCCTTTTGCTTCTGCTCTCACTGCCCTCCATAATGGACTATAAACTTTTAACTGAGACAAACAATTTTTTCCCCAAGGTGCTTTTGGTTATAGTATCTATCACAGCAAAATAGAGTGAATTAAAGCAAAGAGTTTTTATTTAATTATACAATTTTTAAATTAATGTCAATAAAAAGTTTTGAATACAGAGAGTGGTAATGACTATACAATTTGTGGATATATTTAATACACTGAATTATAGCTAACATGAAAAGTTGTTGGCCTCATATGGCGGTACATGCCTGTAACTCAACACTCCCAAGATTGGGGAAGGAAAACCTTGGATTTGAGGATCAAATCAAACCTTGTCTCAGCGCAAAAAGGAAAAAAAAAAGATGAATATTATTATGTCTCTTCTGTTCTGAAATGAGAAAGAATGTCACCCGTTAGGTTGTTATTACAGGGGACATGACATCATCTGCTTGACAGGCACAGTGTCTTTGTTCTCATGGTTTTCCTCTGTCACCAGCATGAGTTTGCTTGGTTACTTTTTTTTTCTTTTTCAACAATATGTTTTTATTAAAACAATTAATTTATTTTTGGCAGCCCCATCACAGTTTTCTCCCCCTCCTTCCTCTCCTCTCAGTCCTTCCCTCGGATCTCCAGTATTTCTACCCTTATCCATTTCTCCTCCTTCTATCTGGGAAAGGGCAGGCCTCCCATGGCATATCCTTGTATGCCTCCCACGGCATATCAAGTTGCAGCAAGACTAGACACCTCTACTTTTAAGCAATGTTTTTCTCCTCCCCAGCTCTAAGCAATGTTTCCAAACTATTTCTGTGTCATTTGACTGTTTTTCTCCTAACAGTATCTGCCCATTGAAACAATCTAGTGTACACTTTTAGACTGAATTTATTTTTTCAGTATTACAGAAGGAAAATAAAGTATTTTTGAGTACAGTGTATATTATGATCAGCTAAATCTTATGTATCTGTAACATTTATTGAGTTGACTTGGTTTCATAAGGTGTTGTTAAGGTCAACTCTGAAAACATGTACATACATACAAGTAACAATGTAAAGACTAAGGCTCTGAGAGGAGAAAGGGAAAATGATGTGATTATATTATTATCTTAAAAAAATTAAAAAAATATTATCTAGCAATTGTGGCATGACTAGGCCACACGCAAACACAGATAGAGAAACAAATCTAATTATTCTATTGTTATATCACATAATTATCTATGATCAAATTGTAGATTGTAAGAGGGATAATTATTCCTAATGGTCTCCAAGAGCTATCATTTTCTTTAATTTGAATGTGGTAGGAACTGACTGGGGTGGCTGATTAAGAAGGGGCTTAGCAATGCATTCCAAACCCAAGTAATTCATTCTGAAGACTAATAATGATGGTATGTTAAATAACTCTTCTGTGAGAGCCAGCACATTTTCAAATAAGCTAACAGGATATTATACACTTCTCTGTCTTATAATTTGGAATAATTTTTCCAATAAATGCTCATAACTTAAGGCATAAACACCAACAGAAAAATAGAGGTGGGATTTGCAATTTTTTTCTCTTCTTAGTTTACAAGTTTTCAGATTTTAGAATGCCTTCTTTGATGAATCCTTTAAACTCTCAACAATCACATGAATATCAACAAAATTGTATTCTGTAAACATTTTTATAAACTAATTCTCCTTCAATTAAATCTCTTTTATACGGATGTTGATAGAGATAGGGGATGTAATGCTCGTGAGAATGAGGAATATCTATAATTTAAGTTAATTATACTGAAGTTATTTTATTGTATATCAAATGCCTATTTTTACTTAGTTGTTTTATTACTGATGTTTGTTTCTGAATTGTGTAATTTAATCTATTTTTTCCAGCTAGATACAATTTGATGTCTTTGTAAGCAAGCAATTAAAGTCTTTTAAAGGAATTCTTTTTTTTTTTTTTTTTTTTTTTTTTTTTTTTTTTTTTTTTTTTTTTTTTTTTTTTTTTTTTTTTTTTTTTTTTTTTTTTTTTTTTTTTTTTTTTTTTTTTTTTTTTTTTTTTTTTTTTTTTTTTTTTTTTTTTTTTTTTTTTTTTTTTTTTTTTTTTTTTTTTTTTTTT
>PVIH01000571.1:80700-94178 GCA_004025045.1 Sigmodon hispidus | reverse complement strand
TTATATGTATGCTTTTCTCAATGATCTAATAGTTTTTCAAATGCTAAGATGCTAGATGCCATTAAATACTTTTTTTAAGCTAAGAAATTGATTGGCAGAAAGACAAGCCAATCCATGAACTGTTCAGGCAGTAGAAATTATTAAAATGTGATCAAGAATATGGCTATATACACCCTACACACCTCCCCCACTTAGCACCTGGTTTAAAAATTACCAGTGAGGAGGCTCATTTTGTTCTACATGATTGTCTCTCTCTCTTGTTTTTGAAGGGACACAAAAGACTTTACTAAAACTAAAAGGAGAGTGAATAGAAACTGCTCAGCACACGGCAAACAGGGGCAATTACTGCACATATAGACCAGAAAATAAACTGAGGCTTGGACAAAATGTGACTAGGAGGGCTAACTTCTCAAAAATAGACACATTCGATGTTTGATTTTCACTGATTTATTGAACAATGGTGATGCTTAATGATTATGAAAAAGATAATTCTATGGATGTATTGAAATAACAGTTTTGAGCTAAGCAGCTGGGTCATACGTGAAATCTCAACACTTGGGTGGCTGAAGGTGGAGGGCTAGTGATGTCGCATGGCAATCCTAGGGTGAGTTATGAACTGTAAGCTAGCTCTGACAACAAAGTCAAAATTAGTCCTGAAAATAACATATAATTCTTTCTGTGCACACATTGCTGGATTGGTTAGAAAGGTTTGAGAGACAGTGCTGAGTCTTTTATTTCTCTGACCTCTGGAGAACACATGGATTGTAGAAAGTACAGCAGACTCTGTGTCCCTCCAGGTCAGATTTCAAGATAAAGCTGCTCCTTCACTTCACAGTCATTTTTTTTTCACTAGACACAGTAAAAATTTGCAGAGTATAAAGAATTAAATAACTCCAAAGAGCAGAAAGGAACCCAACAAAACTCAGTTCTGCATCTCTAAGTTATTTGAATTTTTTCAGGAGGTCTTGGACTAGGGTACCAGCATAGTTTCAGCTTTAAGTATAATGAGTAAGTCAGGTTGGTTGCCAGTTTAATAACTTTTTGGTTTGGGTTAAATATAAATATGCAAATGTAAATTTTCGCCGCATTGTACCTTAAGACAGAACTGAATTGCTTCACACAATAAAGGGGTAGTAACTATTTAAGGCTTTGTGTTTACTTTTAAAATATCAGTTAGATGAGAAGACAAGATACCAAGAGTCAAAGAGAAAGGTGTTAAATGAGGTCATACTTCTGGTTTTCTTTCTCAATAAAACATATTAATTAAAGGAGACCTGGGCATCAGCTGCTCTAAATCTGCTTTCTAAGTTTCCTAGGTGACTCTGTTAGTGCCAGGAAGAATAATGCCAATAGAAAGTAATGGGACATGTCTTTTTATATGTTGTGAACATCATTAGTTAATAAAGGGACTCTTTTGGCCTATTGCAAGACATCTTAAAAGCAGGCCCCAAAAAAAGTCTAAACATAAAAAAAAAGACAAAGTCAAAAACACAAAACAAAAAAAAAAACCCCACAATCCAGCCACCAAAACAAACCAAACAAAACAATAGTCCAGCCCAAGAGAAAGAGGTGTGTTGTGGTTGAAATATCACACTTGTTTAGGGACAAAACTTAAAGGTATGATTCCTAGGAATTTTGTGGTAAAATCCATTAACAATTCTGTTTGCCTCACTTGGTGTCTTTAGGGACATTTTCTTGGTAATCTATTTATGAAGTGGAAGTGAGCAAGCTCACTGGGAGCGCACTTGCACTGAGTGTATCTGGCTCTGATTCAATACTCCTTCGTAGATGTGTATCTGTAAGAAATGGTTTAGATATACTATCTCTCCTTAGATAATTCTCATGGTTGGTCATAATTAGTCATATAGCTAATTATAATTACATTCGTCTGTCCCTTTTCTCAGAGATGTTTAAAAAAATATTATCAGTTTGTTTTTCCTGGAGGGTTACTTCAAATGAGCTTTCAGAAAATAGAAGGAAATGGAAAAAATAGAAAGGAAGCTAGGATGGAGGGGAAGGGAGGGATGGAGAAAGTGAGAGAGAGAGAGAGAGAGACACAGAGAGAGTTTTTTACTTCTGATATTTGCAATCAGAGATGGTATTGAAAACCTGTTAAATATCGAAGCCAACAAGCATATTAGCAAGTGTATTTTGTGTTTTATTTTCTGTTTGCCGATGGTGCAACTGAGCAGAAAGATTTTGAAGTTATATTCTTTTAAATTGCAGTTAGGAAAACAAGACCATACTGCAGTCTTCAAATTTTTCTTCAGAGATGTAATTTCCATCAACTAAAGTTAACCACTTAGGACTTTCCATGATCAAGAAATAAATGTCTATTATAGTTGTGCGGCTTGGAATCTGTTACAGCAGCTGATATTGTCTTAGAATGTCTTTTTCATGCAGATTCACAGTTGAATAGAGACTGCTTTGTGTAAAGGAGGAGCTGGGGATCAGGAGAAGCAAGTGTCTGAGCTGTGTAACACAACAAGGAAATAAAGAACAGTGAATTGATCATAATCCACCTGAAACCTAAAACTGCAGTCAGTATCTCAGACATCTTACAAGGTGTGTTTATTATAAGGCAGGGAAAAAAATAAATAGGGTTACATAATGCAATGCCTGGCTGCCTCAGTCCAGGCTTATGACTGGTCACAGCCATTTTCACCTCCCATTCAATTGTCTCTGTTCTCCAACTGGTTCACATGGATGGAGTTCTCCTTTGTTAGAGTGAATCATATCTTTATTTTCAGAGGATCTGCATATTTTGTCATTGATTGTCTAGCCTGTTAATTGATGGCATATTATCTAGAAATATTGGGAAAGATCTGCTTGCCACTGTCATATAACAGCCACCAACTTTCCCATGAGTGGCCATGAGAACCCAAGCCTTTGTTCACCTTGGATGCTTACTGCTTCAGTACCATGAGCAGCCTTAAGGTCAGAGGACAGGATCTCCTTCCCATGTAGTGAAACAATAACTTCACTCCTTGCTCCTGAGTGGAAACAATTCTTCACTGGATATAAATCAAACAAGGTGTTGGAAAGAAAGAAAATTCTTTATTGGTTTATAAAGTAAGATAGTGAAGGCTCACTCCTATCTCAGCCTGTTCCTTGATTTCTCAGCCTCTAGTGTTCTGGCAAGACAAGGCAGAGCCACTCATTTCTACTAAGATGAGACATATATCACTCATACTAGCATATTGTTTCAGCTTCTTAGTCTAGCCATATGGGAAACTTTTCATAGTCAGGCCACACCATCTTACTTCTGAGAGGGGGAATATGATAAGAGCTGAACATTCTATGGGTGTAAATTATAAAACTATGAAATAAAAAATTTTGTCAAAAATGCCAAGGATATTGATGTTGATAGAAGTACTATAGATAAGGAGAAAGACAATCCTCCATATATATATATATATATATGTATTCTTCTCTGAAATTAGGTTTGGTTCCCTCATAATAGGGAGTCAGGTTGCTAGGTATTCTTCTCAAAGCCTGGGGGAATGTTATATAATGAGTGCTAATCATTGCCATCAGCAGTTGACAGTGTTGATGAAGCTTGAGTCAAGGCATTGTTTCCATTGGTGCCTTTGTTGATGTCTGGTATATATACAGCTCACTGAGAAAGCCATGGGGTGGAGTATTGGTTCACATTCTGCCTAAGATTGCTCATCTTATTTAATATTTTAATTTTTGCAATGTTTAAAAGGTATTTTTTCTTTAGATATTCACTGCTGATCATTGAATTTTAAAATTTGTCTAATTATATTATTGTTTCTTATGTTCACTTTTTCTTTTTAAGAAACATATTTTGTTGTGGCACCTATTTTAATACCTGTTCCAGGAATAATTCAATCCCCACATATTTCAAATTTGTTTTATTTTGTCATTATGTTTGAACATTATTTTGGTTAGATATAGAATATAGAGTAACTTTTTCAAATGTAGTCTGATAGGAAACCTTATTTTATTTATTTCTGCTAATCACACTGTTACTGAGAATTTTGACACTCTGAATTACAGTCTTTTGAGGTGACTTGTGGCTGCTTATTATTATCTGTAGTTGGTTTTAAATTTTTTTCTACTCTATATTTGTAATATTATAGAATTCAATGGAATTATTTATGCATATTTCCTTATTAGCATTTGGTTTTTTTTACTTCAATCCTTTCTAGTTTTTTTGTTTGTTGTTTGCTTGCCTGTATTTGACAATTTCCAGCTTCTCTCAAAATTTCTCATCTAGATACATTTTTATTCTTTCAATAAATTCTCCTTATAGAGTAAGATTTTTGTCTCACAACAAAAGAAAATAAAACACATGAGAGAGACTTGAAATTGAGCTGAGATTCCTGTCTGCTAGTCAAACATTTCTGTCTCCTCTGGGGTTATCGTGTTGGATAGTCCTGGCATCTGCCTTTATGAGGCTGTAGTGTAGGAGAAATAATGCCACCAGTTAAAGCAGACTTCCAGTTCCGTACTTGATTATCAAAGGGAAGCTAGCTTTACTTCTCTTCACACAGAGGTCAATACTTGTCTTTGCAGCCAGGATCTTTCCTGAGTAAAAGATCTCCAGGAGGTTACACAGCTTCTTATTGCTGCCAGCACACTTGAGGGAGATGGATCACAGAGTGGAGAATTTGAGTTCAGACCAAGCCTGGAGGTAGTTTATTTCTGCCCAACCCTGCTACTGAGAACTAGACATCTGGCCCTAGATGATGTGTTGGAGAGCAAGTCCTACCACCCTGACCAAGAGGCATGGCCTCTTGGCCAGTGTAGTTTTGGGAATCACCTATCACCTTGTGGCACCAGTATGAAGAGTGTGGTCTGAGGGCCAGTATAAGATAGGACACACATATGCAGGTCTGTCTTGTGCCCTTGAATGGAGAACCTGACAGGCTGAGCAAAGCTGTGTGGATCAGTCCATCTTTTCCGGGAGCTGCAAGACTGCTTAATTCCTCTTGTATCAGTGAGTGCTTCCTTTGGAACCCCTTAATAAATAATAATATTCTCTCTTTATCAGTTGCCTGAGATTATTATCTTACCATAATACCTGGTGCCCTCCATGGCAATTACAATAATATTAAGTGCCTGAATCAATTATTTGGGAAGTGGCCATTGGGTATTTGAACGTTTTTTTGCCAGGGACAGAGATCTCCTACTACAAGATGCAATGTGTTTCTGTTGTATTTCAAAAAGGCTAACAGACTGGTTTTTGTAAATCCCATGGACTTGTTCTAGCCACAGCTTTTGAAATCAAGTATCTGTTGATGCTCGGTTGTCCAGTGTGTTTGTGACATTTCTTTCAGCCCTGTATCAGGGAGGCTTTCGTAAGCCTATTCACAGATCTGCTGGTCAGAAGGGGTCCTGACTCAGTATCCACAGGAAAAACTAACAGTGCTTTAGTGTACTGAGCCATGTTTAGGTCCTTTCCCAGGCTCTGACTATATCTCTAAGGGTCCCGCCTCACCTGCTGCTCTCTGATACCTTCTTTAACTGGTGTATCTGTCCACTCTGATTTATATACCACTTCAAACACAATCACTGATAGTTTTTCAGAAACTCATAATGTTCTTTTGCCAATAATTTCTAACACTGACATTATATCAATTTTTTTCCAGGATATTTTTAAGCTACATCTTAAACTACAGTATTTGTTGTTTTTAAATAGAATGAGTATAGGTAAATTTTTTCATTTATGTTCTTAATTCAAAGCTGTTTTCAGTTAGCAGTATATTAATTTTGATGGCTACATAATTCTCTCCTATATCATTAAAACAAGTTTTAGAATATAAAAGTATTTCATTTATACCACTATTATCTCTGAAGAGCCTTTACATGACCACTCAAGTTATTTTGGCATTGTTTTAACAATTATAAACAACTCTGGAACAGGTATTCCTGCCCTTAAGATGTTAGAAATCCAATGTTTTTTATAGGTCAGATTCCTCACCAACCAGTCACTGACTCGATTTTTTTTCTTTTACTCTATAAACATACTGGAGGTTGTTCCTGAGACACACCTTAGTATCTTATACATCCAATAGTAATAGGCATTGACATTTTATAATATTCATATCATTTATTTAGATTAATAATATCAACTAACTGTGTGTTTATGCTTCCTTTGTTGTAAAGTTTGGTCTAAGCATTAAGCCATTGCAATGATTAAACATGAAACTCCCACATTTTCATCATAAGCTAAATATATGGTAAGACTAATAATAATTTTAAACAAACAACTAGGATTATTGTGAATACTAAATGACACAATTTGTACAAAAATAGAGAAAGAAGTATGTAGGAGTTTATAAATGCTCACTGTTATTCTCTCTCCTTCTAATCTGGTTGCTTAAATTCACCAGTAACCTCAACCAAAACCCTATCAAGGAAACAGGGACAGCAAAGAAATCATGTGTATAACATCTGTGCTCTGGGCAAGTAATAACCTAAACCATCACCTGTGAAGATAAAAGAGGACTGCAAAAGACTGACCTGGGAGAATTAATTTCCTCTTGGTCAAACTTTCCAAGCCCCTTTGCTTACTTACTCACCCACACATCTGTCTCAGGAGCACATTATCCCAAAGATTGAGATCACTTTTTTTCATGGTTCCATGCTTAAGCCATTTCTGTCCCCTCCACATTGCTCTCACCATGTCTCTGTGGGAAAAGGACCAAGAAACAAAAATCACACATTGTGAGTGTGACAAGGAGCAGCAAGCAAGGGCATGTTTCTAGTTTTCCAAAGTGCAGGAGGCTTTGATAAGAAACTGAAGGGACAGATTATAAAATCTGGTTGGAAAAAAATGTGATAGGTAAGAAATGTTGTAAAAGTTAAAGGGATCGTCTTGGCTGTGAAAAGCAGATACAAAATACTGAAGAAGCAGGTTCTGAAATTATGAGATGAAAGAGAAATTGAATTTAATGGAAAGACTGGTTTTCTAGATGCATACCTGCCCTGGCCTTTTTTATGAATTAAGAATGAAAGAATAAATTTATTATTATGAAGAATAAATTATACTTAGAATCTTATTTTTTTCTCTTCTTTGTTTTACATCCTAAAGTACACTGCAGCTTGCTAAATGAAGCCATTGTTTTATATTGCTCTTCAGCTCTGAAAATGCTTTGGTTCAGAGCATGTGTCACTAGGCCCTATTGTGTCCTGCTTTGTCTCCTTCATCTGTGCTCCAAAATCAGTTTGAGCATTCGCTATGTATTTATTCCTTTGTGAAATAAATGGGCCAATCTAGCTGAACTGATAGGCTCCAGGCTCAGTGAGAGCTCTTGCCTCAAACAAAAGGGAAAGGGTGATTGATGCATAAAACCAAGGTTGACCTTCAGCTTCCACATGTATACATATGTATGGACATACCTACTCCACACACAATACAACTATTTTAAAAATTTAATTGGAAATGTCATGGTATTATTATTATTATTTTGGTGGATTTTTGTTTTGACAAGTGATAAGAAATATTAAGACATATCTTGTTTTGTAGGCCAGGCTATTCCCAACTTACTTCTGCTCCAGCCTCCCAAGTAGTGGTATATGAGTGTGTATCACCATTCCTGCAGGTGGATAGTTTTGATACAGAAATTTACATTGCAAAGTTGACTTTCAAAATTCTATTTGTGAAAAAATGAATAAACAAATGATAGATAACCTTATCTCTGTCAAAAGGAAAAAGACTCAGTGGTATCTACTCCAAGTTTGTATCTGTAGACTTTTCTTCTTCCGAGAAAAGATGTCAAATAATTACAGCTCACAAAATCAAAGGAACAAAGGTTTACTTATTTGTTATAAAAAGAAAGTAAGTCATGAGTGAGGAAGTGGGAAGCTAGCAAGCAGGCTGTGTGGAGGCTTTGGGCAAGCTAAGTGTTTCTTTTCCACATAAAATTCTGAATGTAAGTAGTTAGGAGAAGTAGGATGGCCTAACTGTGAAAATATCTGGGATCCAGAACTCTGTTCTGCTTTTCTTTTCTTAGGAACCAGAAATGAATGCAAGCTATCCCATTTGGATGTCAAGAGGCAGAATAAAGAGAAAGTGGGCTTACAGATTTTCTTTTTTTGATACCAAGTGAAAATTGTTCACAATGCAGCCCTGTGGCTAGAACCGACTTCAAACTGTACCTAGCTATATAGACACCTTGAAAATGTGTTTTATGTTTTGTTTTTTTATTCCAAATATTCATGGGTTCAGCTAAGCTTAATGTAAGCTTAGCGTGGTAGAAAAAGTGGGGAATGAACATTGGGAGGCAACTAGCAATTTTACTATAAAAGAGTATTTTACTTAGTAGGAAACGTGAACTATAAATTAAGAATATGATAAAGTCTCATGCAGATTAATTGCTAAACTTTCTTTGTAATATATTATGGTTTCTCTTTTGTACGTTTTAAGCCACCTTTAAATTTCTGGAATAAAAATTGTCTTAATTTAAAAAGAATATGATAAAGTCAATCACTTTAAAGAAAACAGTAAAAAAAAAAGTCATACAAAATGTAACTGTAATGATCTGTACTACTTTCCATTATGAATACTTAATATAATAAGTACCAGTTTCAAACTTGTAGAATCAAGTTATGAACAGGTACTTGATTATGCTACAGAATGTAATGTAAATATTGTCAGCAATATAACAATGTGAAGGTAAAATTTAAGTTGAAATTTTTGCATGAAAAGAAAAAAAGGAAAAGATAGCAGGTAGGTACCAATAGCATCATATTATCACATGAGGAGAAAAAAGAAGCTAGAATTTTGTAAGTGTTAAAGAATAATGGTCTCCTCTTTAGATATGTGGCATGTGAACACTTCTTTGAGGTTAAAAAAAATTCATTGAGAATTTTAAATAAATAGTAAAATAACCTCCTGGGAGTGTGGAAGCTTGATCAGGAAAAAGGTCCAATACCATGAATGCTCTATACCACCATGCTCTGTTTAGATCAACCTTTGCAATGAGTCAGCATCTCCAGGATTCATATAATGGTGGGCATGGAGGGGACACATCTGTGTATGGAAGAGATTGTTAAGAAATTGCAATTATGATTGGAGCAGATCTTATGAAATCATATAGTAGGTGGGTACAGAGGTACTTGTATATAATCCCAGCACCTGGGAAGGAGTTTAAGGCCAACCTGGACTATATGAGAGCCTGTTTCAATCAAACAAGCCAACAATATAGAGTAAAGGACTATATAGATAAGTAGGTAGATGGATGACTATTCCTTGATGAAGAAAAATTCCTCTTCCTCAACTGGATGAATCAAGTAAACCTAGGCCAATAGACCATTTGAACCATCTGTATCCATAGGTGACTTTTAGTTATCAGTTGGATTCCTAAATGTCTTCTCTTCAGGAAAACATTGTGCTAGAAGAGGACCATGCACTTAGAATACACAGCAATATTATTTTTTATGATTAAAATTTTAATTTACAAGTTGACATTCTATAGCCATGCTGTTCACATAGCAACCTTTTACTTGAACTTGAGTGGACCGTTATGTGAATTAACAGCAATCAAAATTACCGGCACAAGGAAAACCAAGAATTGTATCAATGCCTGTGATGACTTCAAGCAGTATAGAGAAATCTTTGGATAGATAGCAAAAGCCTTTGGGATACCACTACCTTTAAAATTGTCTTCTCATCTATAGGAGAATTCCCAACAGAGTTAAACCCTGATAATTTTTTAACTCTCCAGGAAGCTTCCTTGAAGTCCTCTTATTTCATCAGACCTTCTGTATATTTTAGACATTTTAATACTCGCCCTGTTATGCTTTGCGTGTGAAATGGCACTCCTTACATTCCCTTCCTCCCCATCCCCTGCCCTACACACACAGGCTCATGGTTTGAACTTCGTCCCCCAGCTAGTGTCACTAATTTGGGAATCAGCAGGACTTTTAGGAAGTGGGGTGTCCTTGAAGGAAGTAGGCCATTAGACCCAGTCCTAGTGTGTTCACTGTTTCTTGGTCTGTGCTGTTGTGAGGAGTGTCAGCCATGCATTCTCACTGGCATAAAGCCTACCATGCTACTCTTCTGGATGTAGGCTGCAACCCTGGGAAACTGTGAGCCAAACCAACCCTTCTTCCTTTACATTGGCTGTGTCATTGTACTGCGGCCACAGGAAAAGTAAAGGGTACACACCGTTACTGACTCTTTGTGCCTCAAGCAATTTCCAAAGATAAAAACTCTTTTATTTTTTTCCACTATTGCCCCCTCCTCTCCTAGCTCCTCACTTCAGCCTGTGTTTCTACTCTTTGAAAACTACAATTCAAAGCCTTCTGCTGTCATGGCCAAGATATTGGCTTCATGTGAGAAAACTGCTTCTCACAGTTGTGGACCATTGTTTTCATCTATAAAAACCATTAGTTGACACTCATGAACTCAGGGACTTCCAGGCCGGGAAACACTGAACCTGTAGACTCACATGGGTTAGAAAAAATGATTCGACCAAATAATTCCCAGCATAATCAGCTAAAGAGACTTTTTTCCTATAATAATTCAAAGGCACCAGAATGATAATATTATTTTATTTATTCAAGCTAAAAACAGTACCCCTTTGTTGTAATTTCCTTTGCCGGGAACTGTCCTTCCCCTTGCAGCTCTGTTGATCAGTCCCCCACCTTTGTTTCATAGTTACCACCACTCTCCTGGGTCTGTTCTCATGGCCTGCTGTGGGAACTTGCTGTGGGGCTGGCTCTGTTCTCCAGCATCCCTATTCCACAATTCTACTCCCACAGCCTGGTTCTCTATGCCCCAGGGCCCCCAACTCTGCTTTCTGCCCTCTGGAGATGTGGTCAGTTAGACAGAAGGCATCTGCTTCTGATTCTCCCTCCCTCTTTTTCCTGATGTCTGAACTATCTAGACCTTATCATATCCTATTGCTCATTTTCAGGGGCACTGACTTCTTTATCTACATTTAGTATTGTGTGAATACTGTGAGTATCTCAGAAGCTGCTTGCTTGCACACTGAGCTTTGTTACTGTCCTTATTTGCTATCTTATCTCTACAACTGATCTAACAGTTTCAAATGATCCAACAAGCACACAGAGAAAGCATCTTTTAATTCCCTCTCCCGTGGTTTTTCACCGCATTGATTTTTTTTTTCCTCGAAACTCTAGGTCAGTTGTCATATACCAACTTTTCTTCACAACTTGTCTTTTGATCCTTTACGTTGCTCGGATATGGGCATTGTTAGACAGGAATATGAGAGATTTGGCTTTGGTGATGCTTTCAGCTGATGGTGACAATACTTCTTGTTTGTAATCTATTCTTCATTCCACATTGCAGCTTTCTTAAGCCTAGAGCTAATGAACATACTTGGGTGTTTGGTTTGTTTTCTCATAATAGGGATTTTAAGGTCCATGCTTGAGTCTTTTTTGTTCTTTTTTTCTGGTGGATTTCCCCCTGACGTGTGTGTGTGTGTGTGTGTGTGTGTGTGTGTGTGTGTGTGTGTGTGTGTGTGTGTGTTCTGCATGATGGCTCAACTCTGCACTGCAGAGCTGACCTCAACTACTTCAGTTCAGACACGATGAATGATGGGAGAGACTCTAAACTGGACCGCTGGGGACAACCTTTTTTCATCTGTTTCAGGAACTCCTTCCACTTCACCCTGCCTGACTTTCAAACTTAACAGGTGTGCAGAGCAACTGAATTGCTTACATCGTTTCTCACTGGCTTCTTGCAGCAATGGATCATTTCTTCATGAGTAGAAAGGTGTATTTGATTTAAATATACTTCAAATTTAATGGGAAATTTATAAAATAAGGTCTCACAGGCCCACTTAGATGCAATGCTCTCTTTTTATTTCCCCACTGTGATCAAATGAAATAATGGTATCTTTGGGAAACCCGTAGCTTAAAGAAGACACTGCTTTTTCAGGCATTTTTCTACTTGGCCTTCCTGTGCCTTAATAAATCTTCTACTGACACCTAATTCTGTATAACACTCCATTAAATCTGCTATATCTTGTGCAATGTTCTTAGACCTGGTAGTTTCTGTTCATGCTGTAAACATGGTAGCTCCTTAATTCGATGTCAGTATAGCATGGATGTCTGGCTCTTTTTTTTTTCTCTATCTCCCTCCTCCTCCTCCTCCTCTTCCTCCTTCTCCTTCCCTTCCCACCTCTGTTGTCTCTCTCTCTCTTTTCTTCACTCTCCTCCTTATATTTTATATTCTCTTAAAATCAAGTCTTTAAGCATTTCTTTTTTCTTTTATTTCCTTCTTTTTTTACTTATTCTTTTTTTTTTTTACTTTATTCTTAGAAAGCTTATTTTATTTCTAAAATCATAGAATCTCAGAATCTAAACAGTTGGCCCTTGTTAACTTAATGACATTTTTGAGTGAATTGAATCTGATGAGATCTTATTGGTCTTGGATTCCAATTTTATCTCCACTGGTTGATGATTCAGTGCCCTGAGAGAGAATCTGATTGTCCTAATACAAGGGAGAAAACCACAAAGTGTCCTAACATGGACAGGGCTGCTTGATGGTGTGGTATTTGGCATGTTAACACTCAATAACCATATGTTATTATTTTATTAGTATTTTGCACTTCAGTCACATTTACCCTTTCTTAAATCTAATTTTCTATATTTTATGACAACTTTACAAACTGTCCATGGCTTACTTTGCTTAAGGCAAAAGCCTTTAATTTCAAGAGATGCTTAAGAATCCTGAAATTCTAAACTTCCATGACATGCCTATCTTAGCTTTCTAAATTATTTTTCAACTCTCATGACCCAGAATGCACAGACAAAAATGGGGTTTAATTTTGTAATAGTTTTGTCTGTTCAACACTATTGTGAAGAGGAAAACAAACTAGAATCTTTTGTCTCTGTAGGTGGATTTTCTCTTATCAATAAGGAAGCAAAGACAAACATCTACTCAAATATAGCAGGGCTCACCTTGCTTGGTTTTTGTCTCAGCTCAGCTACTGTCTAAGCTTGCGACTCTAAGCAGAACTATATAACTCATCTGCCCCTCTGTTTCTTGTCTGTGGTGTGGGGGTGATAGGAAAAGCTTGTGTATCACATGGCCCTTCTCAGGATAAAGTTATTAGGAGCTGCCTGCAGAGCCATGAGCGCTAACAGAGATAGAGGAAGGCATTGCCTTGGCCCAGTAGCATCTGACTCCCTGCTGCTTTCCCTGTGATGAGAAATAAGACTTTGTGCAGATTAAACACTTGAGCCTTCTTGTCAGTTGGTGTTAGATTGGACCCAGATGCTGCCTGTGTGCTGTGACCCTGGGCAAGTAATTCAGTCTCTCCAAGCCTTGGTGCCCTCGTTTGTTACATGAGATGCTTGCCAGCTGCCTCCAGTGCTGTGGAGCTTTACTTGAAGGGTGGCAAGGTCTGAAAACAATTGATTTCAGGGGACATAGCAAGTACCTGTTTTACTTGTTAGGGGAAAAAGAGAACGAAACAGGCTTTTTTTTTTTTTTTTTTTTTTTTTTTTTTTTTTTTTTTTTTTTTTTTTTTTTT
>PVIH01000571.1:25362-80600 GCA_004025045.1 Sigmodon hispidus | reverse complement strand
TCTCCTGGATCTTTCCCAAGCAGCTTCTAGCTCAGCTTCCTTTAGTGAGAGATAATTCAATTAGAATCTAGCACAAACTTTGAACAGAACATAGTGAGATACTTCAAAGGGTGATGGAAAATGAAACTCTCACATCCTGACTGCTCTTACTGAGTTGGGAATAAGCATACCTGACAGGTCAGGTCGTTGATGCGATTGTTGTGACTCATTAGGAGCCTTGCCTTTGAATCTTAGGGAGTGTGTGTGTGAGAGAGAGACAAAAAGTGTGTGTATGTGTACATATTTGCATCCACTAGCCTCTTGCCTCTGAACATGATTTTCCTGTTTCGACGCACTACTGTCTTAGGGTAACAGCAACCAGACACTCCAGGCTTCATCCCCACTTCTTCCTGGATGGCTCTTTTCCTTGCTGCCTGCCTGCCCAAATATTTTTATTATCCCAATTAACCACACCCAGTGTGCTTCAATCTGCCTTCTGCCCCATCCACTGTGACTAGCTCTTATGGCCATTCTCTTGTAGCACACATTATCATCCTTGCTGGGCAGTTAACATCTGCTTTTTGCACACACTATTCTCTTTTTCTCTCAACATTTTCTAGATTCCCGACTTGAGCAGTCTAAAACCCGTCTTTCTGTCCTGGCATCATACATTCTACTTTTCCACTCAGAGATCTTCAAAATGAGTACCAGAGGCGGGAGTACAGCAGGTGGTGGGCTGATCTTACTTTTGGTCATCTCTACTCTCGTTTTTTTTCTTTTTGCCATCTTTGAACTCTTCCTTTTATGACTACAGCCTACTTGAAATTGATGGCTCCACAGTCTCTGCTGACCCATTTTCACATCTAGGGATGATTCAGGCCCCGATTCATGTTATTTTCTCTGTTTTTAGTTCTTCTGGACTTTATTTATGCCGACAGTCTGTCTATTGAGTAACTCCTTGGGTCTTATATTTTATATCACTCAAAAATACACACTACAAATGAAATCAAGTCTCTCCTGGAAATACCACTTCCTGATCTTTTTACATAGAAATAATCATCATATAGTTAGGAGTGCATTTTCTTCTGTGCATTTTTGTATTCTCATAAAGTAATTAAAAAGGAAATGTAAAGTGCTCACCACTATAGATAGAATGAATGGAAATGCATATGTACACATGTATATGTTTATGTACATAAACCCATATATATATATATATACATCTATAACCAATTTATACATTTAGGCTGATTTGCATATGTATTCATTAGCATATTTTGACAGAAACCATATTGCTTCGTGCATGCTGCTTTGGCAACTTGCCTTTGCAGTTGAATAATATGTTTTTGGATTTTTTCCATGTTACCACACATTGCTCTCTTTCATTCATTTCAATTCTCATACAGCATGGCATGGATAATTATCTGCCCATTTATTTACTGACAGATAGATACATATTCCATATGTCTTACCACTTATAAGTAATTTTATAGTTTAACTCCCATTAATTACTCAAGTGTATAAATGCTATAAATTTTTTCATAGTTTTGTAGAGTAAATGGCATGTACATTTTTAATGAACATTGCTAAATTCCCTCTACAAAGTCAGCTGAAGTTTACTTTCCTGCTGGGTGTGAAATGTTCCCCACATGCTCACCAACTTAGATATTATTGATTCTTTTAATTTTGAAAATCTTTGTATCCACTTTTTAAATTCGCAGATCATTAGTAAGATAAAGTATCTCTTAGTGAGTTTACTGGTCTTCTTCATTGAAAGTCTATGCACACACATTTTCCTTCTTTTCATGCTACTTCAGAGGAATAGATGCTCTTCTTAGTGAGATCATTTCTTTCTGATCCTTTTATTGTCTACTACATTCTTCCTCTAACATCCTTAGATGTTCTATTTTCATGGACTTATTCCTCTTGGCTTTCGAATATAATCAAATTGCCAAAATCTGGACATGAAAGGGTTCATTCTATTCCAGCACCGCGCTTCTTCTCTGCTTCCTGCATCCCTGAGTTTGCCCATGAGTGCTTCTGCTCTCATTTCCTGCAAGCAGTGAGATTAGTGATGATACTAAGTCCTACTTTCATTGACCTTGATATATCTTCTTCACATGTGTTGCTCTATGTTTCTAAAATTTCTAGTCACAAAATTTAACACAACATCCATTTTACTTGCCTCTAAGTACCCTTATCATTTCTCAAACTGTTTCCTCTTATATCTAAAAGTGTGGTTGATCAGTAATTCTGCTTTTTTGTGTTTGGATATTTTTTTTTCTTTGCTTGCATCTTTGGAGATCTCATCAGTATAAACATTTCAACTGGTGCTTTCATAAGCTCTATATAGGTTTCTCCCAAGAAGCAATCACTAGTCCTGATGTCTCATTAAAAGTATACTTTGAATTTTTCTCAGTAAATTGAATTCAAGGTCAGGGCACAAAGTGATTCCTATCATCCCATTTTACCCAGTCAAGTTCTTCTTCTTCTTCTTCTTCTTCTTCTTCTTCTTCTTCTTCTTCTTCTTCTTCTTCTTCTTCTTCTTCTTTAAAAATCATCTGTTGTATGTGTGTGTAGTAAGATGGTAAAAATTTAATTTTCTAAGCAAAAGATTCTTCTGCTTCCTGGATAGAGAAGTTAGCTATTCAGAAAAATATTTCCTGAGTTGCATTTGTGAAAGGCAAGTGGGTCAGAGGGCAACACTAATAAGGGTTAATTAAGCCTGTACAAGAGCTGGTCAAGTAGGTTAGATACATTGCTGTTTCCCTGGAAATACCTTTCAAACTGAATGTCTGGTGCTATAATGCGGTCAAGAGTAGTTGTGGTGTGGGGCTGTGAGCAGACACCATCCAAGGAGGTGCCAGAACCTAAGGGAAAATACCTGACATTCCAAACATTCCCTTCATGGAAAGGGGACAGATAGTCTCCAGGTATACCTGCTGAACTGCCAGCATAGGGAACTGACCACTGCTAAATGTTGAAACATTCCTAGAATTCAAAGCAGCCGATGAATTTGTAACAGGTACCCTTAGCCAGAGATTGATCCAATCCCAGGACTGTAACCCTAAAGCTCTGAAGCCCCTAGAGCCCTCCCCCAAATAAAAACCCTTGCCTTGTGCTGCTCAGGGTCATTCCTACTCCACCACTGTGTCAAATGGACTGAACGACCCAAGTGAGCTTGTCAATAATGACAGCTTGTCATAGAGAGAATCTTTGCTGTCTCATCAGACTGGTCTCTTGGTGGTCTTTTGTGGGGTCTGGACTCTGGGCACAACAGTGCAAAGACAGACAAAAAGGTAGCTGGCATCTAGAATGGAAATCTGGCAAAAGAGCGTGCCTGTGTATGAGGGACCTTATGCAGCTCTGCCATGCAGCACACACGCAAATGGTTTGACTTGTCTCTCCGGAAAGTCTTCAGCATGAAACCTGTTTCTCACTTATTGCTTCTGACTAACTGTGGTGAATTAATTAGAACATTATATTCATTATGAGAATCCCATGTTTAAGTGTTCTCAAAGGTTTTTCTGTTGTTCGGATGCTTAATTACATTTATTTTATACTGGTTTAATTTAAGGTGTATTTGACAAGTAATGCAGTATTTAAAACTTATCGCTTGATAAATTTTAATCTATTAAACCCTAATCTATTAAAGCAGTCAGCAAAACTAAGGGAATGAATTTATGTCACCTCCCAAAGTTTCCTTGTGTACTTTGGTGACCCTACCATGTCTTTACATCATACTTCTGATTTTTTTTCCTGTTATAGACTGCCATACACTTCTAGAATTTTGTATAATGCAATGATAAAATGTATGCTTCTTTTATCTCTGATTTCATTTATGATTATTATTTGGGAATTTATCTATGTTGTTGTGAGTTTAAATGGTTTGTTATTTTGTTGCTGAGAGATATGCTATTGTGTGCATATATCAAAAATCTTTCATCCATTGATAGAAAAACGGCCTTTTTTTCTAAGTTGGAGTTATTTCAGATAAGATATGATTAGTTGTAATCTTGTATATATATATGTATAAACATGTGAACATATACATATATGTACCTATATGTGTGTATATATGTATCTTTATACATATGTACACACATATATACTTTGTATATATACATATACACACATATATGAATATATATGTATATGCACACATTGAAGTCTGTTTCTTGTTTTTCCATTCCTTAAATATCTTTAAACAAATTTCAAATGTTGTTGAAATTAAATATAGCAGTTTTCTTTAATGTTGTATGCTAAAGGACAGCATCAAGGTCACATGAAAATCTTTGCATTCATTTTACTTGCAGTTGTCAGGACAATTGAAAGACCTCTCTTCAGATGAGCAGAGACCTCCATGAAGGGCTACAGTGAGATATGCAGACATCTGGGTAGAATGTCTCAGGTGGTGTGGCATGTGCAAAGGTCCTGAATAGAGTGCAATAATTTCCCAACAAGTTGGATAAATTTTTAGAAACATAAAACTAGAGCTAGGGAGACAGACATATTATTTAGTGCAATTTTTGCCTTTAAAGCACAAGGACAAGCTTAGTGACCTGAGTTTAATTCTCCAGAGAGCATAGTTAAGTGATATATATCTTTATTTATATATCAAATATAGAGAATGAGAGTAGAGATGGGGCTAATGTACTAGTTAACTCTTGCCAGGAAGAAGAGAGGCAGGTTTCTAGGGCTTACGAAAGAAACATTCGATCAATGAAGACATACTCATGGCTCAGTAAAGAAAAGCTGATGGCATCACTAGGTATTCTGTCACACATTGACAAAAGAATCAACACTGATCCTTCTCTATCTAACTCTTCTAACGGGGAGGCTGGGTTTTAAAACTTTGAAAAATGAGATTAGAATTAATGATCAACCAAAGCTAACCTGGGACACTACAAGAAAACTAGTTAGCAGTCAGTATCCCTGGTGGACACAGATGTAAAACTCTTCAGTCAAATACGAACAAATTGAATTCAATATCACATTAAAAACATCATTTACCATGATCAAATGGGATTTATCCTGAGATGTAAAGATGGTTCAATACATACAAATCAAGAGAAGTGATATACCACAGCAACAGAATTAACAACAAACAGCCTGATCACCTCAACAGACCTAAAAAAATTCAGCATCATAAAGGGTCTCAAAAGTTAGGTCCAGAGAGTGTATTTTAGCACAATAAAAGCCATGTAGGACAAGTGTAGTTGACACATTCCACAGTGAAGAGCTGAAAGCTTTTCCTTTACATTCAGAACCAAGGGGTTAGAGAGAAGATTTGAGAGTATTTGTGGAGTCTGCAGAGGCCTGTGCTAGGTCCTTGGCCTATATGTCATGGCTAGTAGCTTGGTGCTTTTGTGGCACTCCTAACAGTGGGAGTGGAGTGGTGTCTCTGGATCTTTTGCCTCCTTTTGGGACTCTTTTTCTCCTACGGGGTTGCCAGGCCCAGCCCTGATGTGAGGATATGTGCTTAGACTTATTGTGTCTTACTATGCCATGTTTGGCTGATATACCTGGGAGGCCTGCTCTTTTCTGAAGGGACATGGAGGAGGAGTAGAGAATCTGGGGATAGGGAATGTGGGGAAAACTGGGAGGAGTGGAAGGAGGGGAATTGTGGTCAGGATGTATTGTATGGTAGAAGAAGAAATAGTAACAATAATGCAAAGCATTTGCTGCTCTCTGAGAGGACTTAGGCTGTTTCCTAGCGCCTGTATGAGGTGGGTCACAATGCCTATAACTTCAGTTCTGGATACTGGATGTAGCCTGGATCTTGCAGGTACCTGCATTCACATGGTGCACATAAACTAACACAGGCATACAAATGCATAAAAATAAATCTGAAAAAACTGTGGCCCTCAACTGAATATTACCAGGTTTCTTTCTTTCTGTCTATCTCTCTATCATCTGTGTATATCTATCCATCCAACCATGGCCTTGAACTCACTGTTCTCATTTGAGAATTTATTTGCAGCTGAGTCAATTAGGTAAAAAACAAACAACTCAAAGAATAAAAACAAACAGTCTGAACATCCAATTTGAAAAAAGAAATGATTCTACAAATGTGATGGTCTTTGAGAGAAAAATATGAAGTACTTTTACTCTACCTTAAAAAATGTTTGAACTGATCATCAGAAGTCTCAAGATACAAATGTTAGATTCAAATTGGACCCCAAAATGACAGTGCTGGTGACAAGCTTCTAAACTGAAGGATTCTCACTGGATAAACAAAAGGATTGCTATCGGGTAAATAGAAGCCTAAATTCAGCATTTCTCAGGAACTTGAGGGTTTCTGTATACCAAGACCTTCCTTAATCCACCCCAGTGTCAGCTATCTCAGGCAAGGGCATCTGCTTCCAGGTGAATTAACAACCAGCATCTTCAGCTAGAAGATCTCACCCTGCTACTGTCATAGAATCCTCTTGCTTTTTTTTGGGGGGGTGGGTGGGTGGGAGGAGGCCATTTTGCTTTTTCCTGCCTCACTCCACCCAGAAATCACCTTGGAAGTCTGAACCCTAAAAATCTTTTTTTCTATTGTGGAGTGGTCAGATTTGGTGGTTTTATTATGCCCTCATTTACAGCAGATCCTTGTGAAAACTGCAATGCCATTTCTAAATGTTAACCTTGAAGTATGACCAGAAAGACAAGGCTAGCCTATTTACAACTAAAAGGGAAAATATCTGAGTACAACAGGAACTAAGGAATTGAATTTGAGCTGAAATTTTTCTGCAGAACAAGGGAAATAAAAATAAAAAAGGAACCCTTGAAATGAGGCAAAATTTTTGGCTAATACCTAAAATTATAAGAAGGAATTTATAGAGCTTAGTGATAAAAAGCAGAGATACAAAACAACAACAAAAATACAGTTACAAAATGGCAAAATTTATTTTTCTCAGAGAATAAACACATCCTACTTGTCAGACGTGTGAAATAATGCTCAACCCACTGTTATCAGAACATGCAAATCAGAATGATAATAAGGGATAATCCCAATCACTATCCATGGCTATCATAGAAACAACAGCGGAGTGGGGTTTTTTTCAGTCTCTCTAATATAAAATGTATATCTCTATTGTGTTTTATCAGAAAATTTATCTTCTTGTATTGTTCAAAACATGGTCTTAATATGACTGTTCTTAGTATTTTCTTAATTATTGTTTAAAAATAAACTTTATTATATAAAATGTACAAGTAAAAAAAATACACACCAAATTAACTAGTCCCCAAATCTAAATATCCCAAAGAACTTCCATGAAGTTTGAGTAGCTGTGGTCTCTTTTTAACACAAGCTTTGAGCAATTTAAAAGATATTCTTTTGTGGTGTGTGTGTGTGTGTGTGTGTGTGTGTGTGTGTGTGTGTGTGTGTGTGTGTGTGTGTTTGTGAACTTAGATTTAATCAGTCTTGAATCTTGATTTTTGTTGTTTGTTTTGGGTTCTTGATGAGTTTCTCTCTGTAGCCAAGGCTGTCCAGGAATACTCCATGTTGTTCAGGATGGCTTTGGACTCATGCCTATGCTCCCTTTTCTGCCTCTCAAATGCTGTGATTGCCATTACTCCTGCCAGAGTTTCATGTTTTTATAGCTTTAATAGCGATTATTTTAATTTTTATATTTTTTATCTATTTATCTATCTGGTGATAATGTTTAACTATGAATATATAAAATCACTTTACATTTTCTATAGTTTCTTAATGATCAGTTTACTTTAAAATGTTTCTCTTTGTACCTCACTGTGGGTTTTTTGTTGTTGTTGTTGTTACTACAAGCAAGCTTTGAACTTTGCTTTTTAACATAGTATGATCTAACATTAATCTTATCAAGTGTGTTTTTCTTGTCATACATTATAGTTTTTAATCTCCATCAGTTTGATTTGGTGCTTTGAGATACCTCCCTGTCTGAGTTTAGCACAGTCAGTCTCTCTGCTTCCCCTTGAACATATGGTGCACAGTTATAATTACTGTCTTAATGTCTTTGTCTTTAATTCTGACATCTGTGTCATTTCAGGGCCAGCTCAATTAATTCATTTTTGTCATCTTTATAAATTATGTTTTTCTACATTTCTTTACATGCCTGGTACATTTTAATTAAATGCTACACATTAATTTTTACATTTGGTTTTGAATTGTTTATATTCTAATAAATATCCTTGAGCTCCATTTTAGAGCATCTTAAAATTTCTTGGGAACAATCTAATTATGTAGAGTTTGGCTTCAAAGATTTTTGGGCGGTAGCAGAGTAGCATTGAGCTCAAGGGCAATTTTTCTTTATTTATAAGTCAAAATTCTTAGGATTGTGCAGTTTCTCATCTTATCATGCTCACTATATCTGATTAATGTGAGGTATTTGATCTATTTGCACATGAGTTTTGTGTAGGATGGTAAGAAGTTCTATTTGGATGGTTCTATTTGGATTCTTCTACATAGAACCATCCAGTTTGACCAGCACCATGTGTTGAAGATGCTATCTTTTTTCCAGTGTATATTTCTGGCTTCCTTATCAAAAATCTCATATTCATTGGTATGTGGATTTATATCTGGGTCTTCAATTCTACATTTTAAGAAAGCAAGTGCAATGGCGACACAAAGCTTGCAGTAACCAACTAATACCTGCTGTGAATGAAGGCCCATACTATGTGATGTGACACTTACCAGACACTGCTTGAGGAACCAAGAACTTGAGACTAGATGGCCCGCTGACCTAGAGTAAAATCAAATACTGCAGTTTTTTTTTTTTTAAGTATTAATAAAATGATTCCTAATGGCATTCTGATATACACATAGATCAACATCTTCCTCAGCTATCATCAGAGAAGCTTCCTCTTGCAATTGATGGGAATAAATACAGAGACACATAGCCAGTCATGGTTGTTAGTGCTGCAGTTTGCTCCCTGGGCGTGGCTGTCTGTCTCCTGAAGCGCCATGCTGCAGCCACACCCCCTTCTTCCCCCCCCCCCCAACGCACAGCGCTCTCCCAGGGCACGCCCCCTGGGCGTGCCTACATGCTCACCCTGCCTTCAAAAGGAAATAACATGGGGCAATGATTCCTTTTTTTCCTCTGCTTTCCCTTCTTTTCTTCCCTCTCTTCCTTTTTTCTTTCTTTCTCTCATCCTTCCCTGGATATCCAACTCTCCCCCCACCCCAATAAAACTCTAAATGGCACCCTGGCAGCAAACGTTTTGTCTTTTAACGTGCAAAATACTAACAATGGTGTCGAGAGTGAGAGACCTTGGAATACTCAGATCTAAGAGGATTATCTCCTTCAAATCCCTCAGGGAACTCTGCAGAAGAGGAAGCAGAAGGACTATAAAGCTGGTGTTTATATCAAGGAAATAAGACCTTCTAAATAAACTTGATCAAAGCTAGTATAAACTCACAGAGAACTCATGTGTAGAGCCTGAATGGGTCTGTCTGAAGTCCTTTGCTTATATATTAATGCTTCCAGTTTAGTGTTTTTGTGGGATCCCTGAATGTGAGACTCTGTCGGTCTCTGTTTCTTGTACTTTCTCCTTGGGCTCTTTTCCTTCTGTTTGGTTTTGGCCTGTTCTGATATGTTAGGCTTTGTATTATTTTATTATTTTCTAGAAGCCTATTTGTTATGAAAGACAAGAAGCAGGTGGATATGGCTCGGAGTAGATGTGGGAAACTGAGAGATATAGAGGGAGAAGGAAATAGTGATAGAATATATTATGTGAGAGAAAAATCTATTTTTTTAAAAAAGAACTCTTTTTTTTAATTTTAAACTTATTTATTTATTATTTGCCTTGGTGTTTGCCTGGAACTGGAACTACAGACAGTTGTGAGCTGCCATGTGGGTGCTGGGAATCGAACCTGGGTCCTCTGGAAGAGCAGATGGTGCTCCTAACCGTTGAGCCATCTCAACAGCCCCCAGAAAAATCTATTTTTAACAAAAGGAAAAAATATTCTTAGGAGTCTAGTGTCCAGTATCACATGAATTCTAAGGGCTTTCCAGTCACCCTGGGGAAAGCATACAGCATTCCTTTCCCCTTTGAGTATTCTTCTTACTCTTTTATACAGTCACCTTTCTCGTCCTGGGCAGATTTCCACAGCTGTGCTTTGAGCAACACTTTTTGAATGTGGAGGCTTCCTGGGACCTTCTTTGTGTTCACCCCTCTCTTTCCCATACTCTGCACTGCACCCACCTTATTCTCCGTGGACTCACCTATGGTCTCTTGAACTCAGGACGTTTGCTTCTGTCTCTCTGAGGTGCAGGATGAGGGTGGGATGGACGAGTTGGATTGCTTCTTGGTGCTGTGTCCTGGAGATACTTTCAAGGATCAAGGTTAGACTATGTATGGTGTCTAATAACCTGAAAACATTTGACATATATTTTGCCTCAGAGTTCATTTTGATTGGAAATAAAAAATATTTTTTAAATTAAAATATAAAATGAATATTGTTTTAATATTGAACTGACATTTGCAATTGGATTTTTTCACTATCACTGTTTTCTTTGTAGTAGCTCAGGAGCCCTAATTGTTAAATGTTAAGGAATTTCATGAACTAGTTGTGAAACTGTTGACAGCTTGAATCTGGCATGACTGTAATATTCACCATAATTGCTAAAGCATTAGGTCCCACTTTTTTTTTCTTTTATCGTCACCCCCCATTAACACTCAGAGCTCGAAACTAATGCCATCCGGAAATTTTTTCTTCATTTTCCTGAAAGATATATATTTTAATACTTCTTATAGTGTATTCTTCCTGCTTGTTGATGATTTTTAGCATTTAAAATTTTGCATGTCCTAGAAAGATTTATTAAATGCTATTGGAAGGTATTTACATTGGACAAAATTCTAGATTTGTAGATTCCCTCCTTTCTTAACAGTTGTTGTCTTTATCTTGGACTCAGACACCTTTATTCAATTGCACATGCTGTGTCTTTTATTCTATGGCTGCTTTTTAAAGATTTTTTTAACATTTTTCTATGAGGGGAAACTTATGGGTAATGGATGTGCATAAAGCCCAAAGGTCAATATTGGGTATCTTCTTAAGACAATTTTTATCTTAGTTTTTGAGATAGTTTCTCATTGAATTTGTTTCTCATTCATTTGGCTAGACTGGCAAGAAAGTCCCAGGAATCCTCCTGTCATGGCCTCATCTCAGCACTGGGATGAGAGGTACACACTGCCATACTCTACTTTTTTATGTGGATTGTGGGACTGAACACAGTTCTTCATGGAAGCACTTTCTCCCTGATCCCCTTTGGTCTGTCATTGATAAGTTCTTATTCCTAGCTCAGTTGGCCTGGAACTTGTTGTGAACCCAAGCTAGTCTAAAATTTGGGATCTTCCTGCTTTAGCTTGCATAGTGCTGAAATTACAGGTGCACAAACCATGCCTTGCTCTTTGATAGCTGTTTGTTTATTTAATTTTTAAGTGGTTGAAACTGATTTCAGGTTCTTATGCATGTTAAGAAGCCACTCTGCCAATGAGATCCATCCCCAAGTACAAAAGCTTATTCTTCCTTGTTGATTTTAAGCAGTGTGGCAGCTAGGAAGTAAAAAGAAATAAAGGAAGGGGCTACTAAAGACAAGATGTACCCTGAGTATCTGCCCCATGACCCGCTACAGTTCCCCTCCCCCACGTTCTTCAGAGTCCACTCAAGTTCTGAATCCATAAGTGGATTAAACCACTGCTTATATCAGAATCCTCATGATCTCTTTATCTCAGACACCTACTTATGTGCCTTTTACTAATCTAGGCATCTCTCATCTGACCAATTTGACACTCCTTTGGGACAGTCAATATTAATTGGCTTGAAGTTATCTAAAACTCAAGGATGCTCTATTCATTTTTTAAAAAAGATTTATTTATTATGTATACAGTGTTCCGCTTGCAGGCCAGAAGAGGATGTGAGATCTCATTACAGATGGTTGTGAGCCACCATAGGATTGCTGGTAATTGAACTCAGGACTTCTGGAAAATAGCCAGTACTCTTAACCGCTGAACTATCTCCAGCCTGCTCCATTCATATTCATGTTTATAGCATTTTTCTACCCATTTTCTTTCTAAATAGTATTTATTGCTTTATCTTTTAGTTCATACTGAAATATCTAATCTGCTGTTAATGAAATGTAATATACTTTAAAATCATTGTCATTGCACTTTTTTATTAATGATATCTTATTTCAGTCTTTATTTTTCATATCTCTATTAACTGTTATATCTTCTTTTACTATGTTGAATGTATAAAACAAATTAATATTTAATACCCCTGTCAATATGAGCATTGCTTCTGTCACATGTCTCATTCTTCAGTCTGTCTCTACTAAGTGATTTTTTCCTCTTTATGGACAATGTTGTTTATTAGATATCAAATATCTGAATTCTACACTGTATGCAGCCCTTTAAAATTCTCTGGATTTTTTTGGTGGTACAATAATTATATGGAAATAGGCTGACATTTTCAAGTCTTGCTTTGAAGGTTTATAAGTCATATCTAAAACCATCTTTTATACTTGGCTAATTGGCCCCAGAGATAAAATAATATGCTTGTCAGAATTTCATTTAGTACCGCTTGAATGAGATCTCTCTGTTCTGGCTTGTGGAGACGCCGCCTATTTCTAGCCCTGGTGAATTTGGAGTAGGCTGCCTACTTACTCTCAGTGGCTGCCCCTAGCTGTGGACAGAGTCTGCAACATGCATTTGTTTCTTAAAACAGGTGACAACTCCATTCAGGATTCTTACCTTCAGTGCAGAAAACTTTCAGGATGAACCAGTATAAAACAGAGACAGGTTATTAAGAATTCTTAAATAGGTTATAAACATAAAGGTTGGGGAAAGTGACCTCTGGAGAAGTGATTAAGACACATCTAAAAGCTGAATGTGAGTTTCTTAGAGAGCCTTACAATATTGTCTTCACAATAGCCATAAGTACTATTTTGGTAGATTATGAGGCTGTTAGAGAGCTATTTCTAAGGAAACTAAATGATTCCAGGGGGGTTCCAGGGCTGAACAGATTGCAATTGATGGGAGAAATGTTTAGGCTACAGGGATGCAGAAAGTCAGGACAGCTTCACCTTAATGTTCAGTCTTGTTTGATATTCCTAAAAAACTATGTGACAGGAAGGAGGCCCTACCCAAGTCATAGACATTCAGGTTGTCAGCCTGGGTCACTGTTATTTTAGGACAACATATTTAAATATGAAATGAATGCTTTATGTGAGCCACCATCACAGCAAATGCTTCTTGTGCTGGAACCCTTGCTTCTTGGCTGGTAAGAGGCCTCTTGATTCCCTAGTGTGGGGCTCATTTTCCTTTCCAAGTCTCTCTATGTTTTCCTTTCTTCCTAGCCTACCTCATACTGTGTTTGGTTTGGGTTTCTCTTTATGTATTGCTGCCTGAGAAAACACCTTATAGCTTCAGGCTTAGGACATCAAGGTCTTTGTTCATTTCTGTCAGGGGTCACTGTCTATACCACCTGCCGTCCAAAGCCTAGAAACCAGTCTGATGACCACTTTAAAGTCTTTTGAAACTTCTAGAATCTACCTACTATCCCTGGGTCAAACCCATTTCCTGTTTTCAAAGCCCTTTTTCCTAAGAACCCCTTACCCTCTGTCTTTGGGTACATTTCATTTTCTTCTGCTTTCCTCAGTAATGTAAAGGACTATTGTGATTACATTGAACACACTAGAAAATTCTGGATACACTCCTTAATTTAAGGCCATCCAATAAGAAACCTCAATTTCTTATTTGACATTGAAGTAAAGGAACATTTGTGCAGATTATTGGGTTTGGGATATGTACATCTTTGGATTCCACTCACCACATGCATGTCTGCTTTCTAGGATCTACCTGGTGTGATATGTCAGAGACACAGAACCTTGTTTCTCTATACTGATAATAATCTCAGTTCTCTTTTGCTGTCAGGATTGAGTTTCTAATTTTGCTTTCTCCATTCAACCTTTTACCTTATTAGGACTCAGATAAGCAGAGGAAATGCCATTATTGTAGTCTATTTTGTGGGAGCTGTAATGGAACACCGCACACTGGTACTTTATAATAAGCAGAAATTTGTTTGTTCATTATCCTAGAGACTGAAATGTCCAAGATCAAGGGCCTGACATCTAGAAAGTATTCTTGTGGTGCTATTTTATGATAGAAATGCAAGAGAAGTAGAGAGGAAAGAAATATAAAGAACAGTAAGAAACAGAGAAGGAGAGAGGGAGGACAGAGAGCCAGGGAGAGGAACTGAGAAGAGAGAGAGAGAGACAGAGACAGAGACAGCGACAGAGAGAGACAGAGAAAGAGAGGGAGAGAGGGAGAGAGAGAGAGAGAGAGAATAGGATTGATTGATTCTTAAGAGCCAAGCCTTCATGGTCTAATCACACTTGTAGGGTTTTTTTCTTTTCTTTCTTTCTTTTTTTTAATTGCCATTGGAGTAGTGAGGTTTTCAGTACCTATTCCTTGCAGGACACGTGCAAGCTGCAACAGGAAACTCGGACACTTGACTGGCACTCTGCCCCTTTCCATAAGCCCACAAGCTGTAGTCATTTTAGACTCTTGTAGACGAATAAAGACACTTCACAAGTGTCTTCCAAGTTTTTTATATAAACATGAAATTCTAGAAGTGATAAAGAAGAGATGACCAACGTAAACATTCTCTTCATGCGATTCATTAAGAGCCAAGTCTAGCATAGTGCTTGTGTGTGTGGAGGAAGCTCAAGAAGATATCAAAAGGATTTGATAGGAGGCTTGCCAGAGAAATGGGCCCCTACCTACAAATGCCTTAAAATGTTGAGGATAGAGCTGGCCACAGGTCAAGCCTGCTTATGATTGATTACCTAGTGTAGTGAACACCTCACTGGGGCTAGATGTGGCCAGATCGTTTCCTTCCAAAGAACTGCAGTCACAGCGCCCAGAGATCACATCCCCACCAACAGATGAATGCCTTGAATGACTGAGGAGTAAGAAGTATTACAGATGGTGATGGAGAAGGAAGAGAGCTTTTTTTTTTTTTTTCTAAAGCATCAGCCATATGGAAGGAGCTTCAAGCTAGAATCGTGATAATGATCAGGATTTAGGAGCCAGCTGGTTATTCTGATCTGACTGATATGCCTCCTCACCCTCAATCTGCTATTTAACACTGAAGGAGGAAGACTGTTGTTTCTACACTTGGCAGGAGGCTGAGCCCGTTTGACCAATGGATTACATCAGGTCTCGTGAGCTAGGACAGCAATGAAATCTGCCAGCCTAATGAAAATATGATGCAGTCTCTACTGACACCATCATCTCCCTCCCCTCTTCTCTGTGCTTACTTCCCACTCAAGGGCCCTCCCACCACCCCCACTCCCCCCCCCCCCCCCCCCCGCACCGGAAAAAAAAAACCAATTCAGGAACAAAGAAGAGTGATATAAATAGAGAAAGGCAACCAAAGGCGGAATGCCTGTCTGTTATCTTGGGTCCAGTCCCCCAAATCCTGGCTTGCACATGTATTCTATCAAGTTCTATCAACAGACTTATATAAACTGAGACTGAGCAATTCTCTAGCATCATTGGTTTCCAGCATTGCCTATGGCTATTTTTCATCATATTTCTAGGTGTTTATTGCACGCACACTATGTGTATCACTTGCTTTCTCGGTAAAAATAAATATTGTAATTAGACTTAGAAAAGATGGGAAAACAAGCCAAATGAAACATGTCCTTCATAAATATGGTACACTCAGATGTAAACTAATGGAAAGTGCTACAACTGAAGCCATCAGAAGGAAGAGCTTCAATAGTAATTAATGCATGCATTTACAGCATCAGCATCAATAGCAAACACATTAGGTCGCTAGCCCCCAGGAAGTGGTGAAACACTTCAAATACCTCATCTGCTTCTGGTTCAACCTCCCTGGTTGGCCATGTCTACTGCTTTTCTTTCCAGGTCCTCACTCTAAACCACTCTCCCACATCTAAGATTGAATAATTGTTTTATAAATGAATGCTTCAGAGAACAAAGAACAGCATAAGTGAGGTTCCAAGGGACTAGTTGGCTGTTCTCCAAGAATCTTGGGGTGTATTATTGTCTCATCTCAAAGGAATGAAACTCCACCAACTGCCTTTTAGACTTCCCCCATCAGCCCAGTGTCTTGTCTTGGGTCATCTTCAGCTCCTATCTGCCAGACCTTCCCCTTGTGAATCTTTCAGGCTTTGCTGCTTGCTTGGGCTTTAGTGGCACTATTTTTAAGAGTGCTTGCTGCGTGGCAGGCAAAACACACCATTGAGCCATTTGTCATTTATTGGTGTAGTCCTTCTCATTGGGTATTATTCCTCACATCTAAAACAAGTAGGGATCAGATTTAGCTTAGGCTTCCTACATGGCAAAAGGAAAGAATACTGACCTAGACACATCTAATTTCAAGGTGTTATGAAGTGATGACTTTTCTGCCTCATGATATAACTAAAGGGGAAAAAAATAAATCTAGATGGGCCTTTGGAGGCACTTAGGACACAGAGCCCAGCTTTGATCCCTTCAGTAGGTAGTTCTGTCTAGGTTTCTAGTCCTACCTACCAGGGATGAAGAAGGTATGGTGGTCACTCACCCTGTTGGCTGCCACAGCAGCTTCCTTTACTCAGACCTACACTTTTCTCCTTTGAAAACCCTGGAGCCCTAAATCTCTTGAGCTGTTATCTGCTTTTATGTCACCCTCCTTTCCAGACATTTTGGTGACATATCCTGACACTGGCCAAAATTCCCTTTCATTATCTTAAAAACATTTGTTGCTCTGATAGTCAAAGACACCCTGATGTCTCCAGGAGGACCTAGAGAGTTTGTTTGCAGGTAAATAATGAATCATTAACCATATTTACATACCAGAACATCAGCAGGACTGCAATAATGCCAACAAGTGCAGAGCACAGCTGGTTCCCAGGGAGGGTGGGGATGATTCATCACCTGCTTAAGAAAGCCCAGACTCATTTCCTCCCCAGCTCAAGGGGATCTAAACTTCCACTCTGGCAGCCTGTCTTGAGGTGGGAGGAGACTATGCATCTCTGGCCTAGAAGAGGAAGTACCCGAGGAGACAAGCCTAGGCAAAGACCATCTTGAACTATGCTCTACTTTGTCCTGGCCTTTCTCCTGGGCACTTTATTAGGTGGGTGCTCTCCCCTCTGGAAAGTCTTGCTTCAAATCTTTGTTCTTATCCCAATAACTGTAACCTGCAGTCTTTGCTGCTGGCTTGCCTCTCTTGACCACATTCCCCTCAATTATTGAGATGTACACTGGCCTTTCACTCCATTTACAGTAGTGACTCTCAATTTTGAGTCTTTTAGAAAGGACTCCATTTCCCTGGAACATTTTTCATCCCTGACTTTTCCAGTGTGCTGCTCCCTAGGTTTGATTCCATGTGCCAGAGCCAGAAGAAAACAAAGGTGTACTACCTTCACAAATTGGGTGCCTTCTTCTCTAAATAGCTCTTTCTCTCTTTTACAGGTGCCAGTTCTCAGATTATCCATCAATGGCCAGCTGCCAAGGTGCAGCCTGTGGGCAGTTCACTGTCTCTGAATTGTACCATAAAAGGAAAATCAAACCCCAACCTCTACTGGTACTGGCAGGCCCCAGGAGGGACCCTCCAGCAGCTCTTCTACTCTATTAGTGTTGGGGAGGTAGAAACGGTAGTGCCCAGGAACCTCTCAGCCTTCAGGCCCCAAGATGACCAGTTCAAGCTGAGCTCTGCGAAGCTGCTTCGCAGTCACTCTGGATTCTACTTCTGTGCCTGGAGTCTCACACTGAGTGTAATGGGGCAGGCATCTGTGCAAAAACCACACCCTCTCCTCAATCCTACCGCCCTCACTAGGGATGGGTGGAGGGGGGGATTGTGACTGAGTTTCTGGCTGTTAGCCAGTTTGAAGTCTGGAAAACAACACGATTCAAGTCAGAACTCTTCAAAGAAATTTATTAAATTCTTTATTCAGTGACTCACATATGCAGAACCTGTGAGCTGCCTACACATAGTAAAGTTTCCAATTTATGAATATCTGGTAGTAGGCTATCATATGCTGGTTCTCAAAGCATCCTATTCTTGTCTAATACTTCACACTTGTCTAACGTTTTTATTGAGCTATGCTGGGCATCCTCACGGACATATGTGGCCTAAAGAAGTGGGGTCTACATGATGCCAGGCTGGCTGACTGATGTGCAGGTAGGGGAATGCCAGCTCATGTAGTCCAGTCAGTTAATTTTGCCTCAGAGAGTCTCTCCATCTTTTTGCTGAGACTAGAAAGTTTATAGAAGCTTGGCCCTGAGACATTAATTAGGGAGGAACAAGATGTCATTAGACAGCTATGCAGAATATAAATTATTAGAGGGAGGTTCTCAGCGTTCTGACTAAGGCCAAATGTAAAAGTTTTATAGAAGATATTCATTCAGGAACTATGGCTTTTTTTTGTTGTCGTTGTTTTGAAAGAAATTCTACTGTGTGATCTAAGCTTTCCTCACATTTGCAACAATCCTCCTGCCTCAGCCTTGTAAGCTGTGTCGCCAGGTCCAGAATGATCTTTTTGTCATTTTATCTCTACAGTTCTTCTATCTTCCATCTTTTCTCTTGTATCAAAACAGAGATAAGACAGACAGATGGTGGCTGAATATAGAGAGGGCTGAGGTTAAAGAGGAGGAATCTCTCTCTCTCTGTGTTTGTGTGTGTGTGATAGAAAAGGTTTAAACACGAATAATGACTTAGATGGAAATGAGGAAATGTAAATGTTTGGAAAGAAATACACAGGTTACCTTGGCAACTGAGATTCCTTTACCCCTTGGTCCTCACTAGACCATACTCATAAAGGAAAATTCCCCCAATGTCTCCTTTCATCCACAAGGGGGCACAAGAAGTCTTAAGATCCTCCGCCCTGGCCTCCCTCTCCCCTTTGTCTCTCTGTCTCTCTCTGTCTCTGTCTCTGCCTCTCTCTCTCTGCCTCTCTCTCTCTCTGTCTCTCACACACACGCACCTATCTAAGATGATTCTGACCTGTGTTTATTTTCAAAATAATTTAATGTGCACAGAAGAAAACTAAGATAGACTCTAAGTCATGAAGTGAACACGTGACAATGTCCAACTCTATTTCCCTTGAAGGATGGTCTTTGTGCAAAGTAGCTAGGATACAAAGAGCTGCCATGAAGATTAAAACAATGACATACATTAAAGTTGGTACCAGGCAAAGCCTCAAGTAACACATTTGACTTCAAGTCTCGATTTTCTAGTTGCTTAGACTGAATGGGGACTCATGCAGTCTTGAAAGATCTCATTTCCTTTGCCAGTAAATGTTGCCTCTGAGGGCTGTGAGATATTAAATGAGATTATATTTTATCAACTACTATTGCAAAGTCTAATTTTTAGCAGGTGAGCTTTCCCTTTCTCGAAATTTACAAAGCGCTTTGATTGCAGCGCCTCCAGATTATCTCATTTTTAAACATTTACACAGAAAATATGTAACCAACATTAGAATGCTAAATCCACTTGTGTGGCGAACCCACATTGTCCCACATAACCTGCCTACTCTAAATTGACCCTAGATCTTTCCTATTAGCATGCTATGCTGCCTCAGATTCTGTCTTCAAGAAGAAATGTCACAGGTGCTACTACTAGTCAGGTGGCTTTAAGTGAAAAACTTTAAACGCAAGTTTCATTTGGGGGTGGCTCTGCAGATAAACTCTAGAAAACTTATGTTAAGAGAAAAAAAACACTTTTAGCTATATTTAATACAATTTAATTTCCAACTGGTGGGTTGTTTGAATAGAAACACAGAGGTCTCAGTAAATCAAAGGCCTGGAAGATAGTGAGGGAGAAAAGCGTCCTGCTGATGGCTATGGGTAACATATCACATTCATAGAAACCAAGACACTACTTAAGGGGAGCCTGAAAAGCCATGTACACATACTCGAACAAGTTAGCATTCTGCCTTTAGTTTTCTGTCCCTATTTATGCATAAAGATCCTATTGCCTTAACTGTTTCCACCCAGAACCTACAACCCCAGTCATTGTGGCTGTATAGGAAACAGGAAGGCAGCTCAGGATGGCTTATCCACAGGTGTTACTCCTGCCAACATCAAGATTCCTCTTCCTGGTTCGATATGGCTCATTTTCTAGAGAACTGCAGGGATCCCAATTTTGACTCTGACTTTGTAGGTGTGTTGACATAACTATTCCCACATATCTCACTTACATGATCTTCACACATGTGTTACTGAGGCCCATGAAAGTCAGAGAGACTGACTTCAAGGATCTTAGCCTTTATAGGATTGATATGGGGATACCCTGAGTTCTCTTGACTGCTTTAGGAAGGTAAATAAAGGCTCTGCCTTGGAGCATTGCTGACACTAAGACTTGGCTATTTCATATTAATTTCTAAACCTGTATTATTTTTTTGTTGAGTATGAAATGGGCAGTTCATGGACTGTTATGGAGTAGCATTGATGTGTTGGAGATCTTGCCACTAATTTCCCACCCCCTCCTTTGGAGTTTCCTTCTTCCCTGTATTGTATGTAATTCTTTTCCTCATCTTACCTTTATGGACCAGAAAATTTAAAACACATGAACTTTTCAGCTTTACTCACAGAGGATACACCACAGTAAAAGACAGGCAGTGAGACCCAGAAAGCATTTACATGTTTACATGTCAAGAGATTATTCATTTTGCATTCTGTTTATTATTTAGACTTTGTTCCTATGATTCATTATGTGAATGGACTCTGATTACATTAGCAGAAGGAAATGGAGGATACATTTGTGGAGAGGTTGGAGGCAGGTGGGAAGAGAGATGTGGGACCAGAGGAACCCCAATGAGGTCAGAGCAGTTATTGCAGCTGTCTCCATATCATATACTGCAGGCTTCTGTTTCCTGTGTGACCTCCAACAGGTGTGAGAGAGGTTCAGTAGGGGGCTTAGGCTGAAATATATGGGTTCCCCCTTAAAGACTCTCCTTGCCCCTCTTGTTCTTTCTTGCTGTCATGGTGATAGCCAGAGGCCAAGGTAGAAAGGACTGCATGAGAAGGGCTTTGGGACAGGATGTGGCAAGTGTGGTTCCCAAAATGCTCTGAATGTGGGTGAGGGGAAGAACTTTCACAGGCACCCCAGATGTAGGAGCTGGTAAATGTCAAACCACATCCTGTTGTGACTCCCTGAGATAGAGCTAGGGCAGGTGGCTGTTCTTACTTGGTGCTGATGTTACTTAGAGATAAACAGCCTAGCAGCCAATACTGGGTTGAGATACCTCTGTCTCTTCCTCTACTATCTGCAGTAACCTAAAAGACCCCCATCATGCATCTCTCCACTTGCTAATGTTTGATGCAAATCCATACTCCTTATCACTGTTTTCTTATTCTATTCATGGTCCTATATATCTTTCCTAGAAGAGATCAAGGAAGCCAATTTTAGGGATCCCAATGTGCCTCGTTAATGGTAGGACTAATGATCAGCACTGTCCCTTTTCAGGTCAGATATCTTGTAAGATCTGTCAGAGACAAGTGTATCTGGAGCTGAGAACTTAGAATTTCCCAGTTACCCTCTCAATGCTACAAGGCCCGCAGAATTCTAAACGACAAACAAACAAGTAGAGCCTAAGACTCCTAATGGAGTACCTTGATTCCTGGAGATTGAGGGGGTCTGGAAGGCTGGAGATGATAAACAGTAGTCTAGCACCCTTCAGTTGGGGACAGAGGAGAGTGAAGAGGCGATTCTCTGAGTTTTAGCAGATCCTGGACTTCAGGCAAAGTTAGGAGAACATGTCCTCCATATCATGCTGTGATTTTATGAATCACTTGTATAAGAATAAAGAAGGCAAGAGGATCCCTTTGAGATAGTGTGGAGATGAGGGATAAATATAATGAACTACAGAATTAGAATCTTGTACAAGCTAGAAAATTTGGAGAGATGCGCAGGAGAGATGTGAGAAAATTAAAGTACTTTTTGTTCTCTCCCACACCGTCAAAGATAGAAAAGCAACGGTTTGCACACACAGAGGCGATACATGGTTCAGGAGCAGCACATGTGTGAAGAAGTGGAGTCTGAGTCATAAGTGATCTCTGAGTCAATGGCAGGATGTGGATTAAAGAAAAAAAACCCTGAAAGTTACCCCACACAGGACCTCAAAAACAAGGGGTATCACTAAGTCCCTCTTTACCTGATGTGGGTCAGAACCCACCTGGCATTGAGTCCTTCTGAACACAGGGCTTCTAGAAGGCGAGAAGGAAAAAAGCAAACTGGAATGGTTCTTTTTTTTTTTTAAGAAAGTAACCGAATTGTGATTAGCTAATTAGCTAAATGCTCAGAACTGTGTATTTAAGGAAAAAGAAAATGAGAAAACTGGTAATGTTGAGAATGGAAAACATATTTAGGTGAATATAAATTACACCACTTGATAGTTATCGAGCCTGTGCTAAGAACTGTAGATGTTGCATGGGCTGATTCATGGTTGTGACTGGTGCTATTTAACACAAGAAGAAGCTGAGACTTTGCTAGCCACTTGCTTACACTCACATACCTGGGACAACGCCTGAGTCCAGATTTTTTCAATTTTAAAGTCTGTGTTCATTGCAGTCAGAGTTCTTAAAAGTGAAGAGTATTCACCCTCATAGACTTATGTTGTCATCTCTGAGAGTTCCACTTCCCTTCTGAAGCCCTCTCAGGGGACGGAACTATAAACTGAGGAAAGTATGCACGTAAGGTAAAGGATGCTTAAATTCCTAGGGATTCTTCGTAGAGATGCCCTGTGGCTGAAAGACTTATTTAGATAAGTGGAGATCTCTTTGTCCAGGGACAATTAAAACTACCTGGGAAGTGTGGGAGGGTCTAACACTGTGTTGTTGTTTTTAACATGCAGATGGTCTGTAATATCATGGTCCAATTAAGACCAATCAGTCATATAGTGAATGTATAGAGCTGTAATTGCTGCCATGTCCTAAAGCTTGGACCTGATGTCACTGTTTTCAAACCCATCTCTTATATATGTTATAACCAGATGTGAGTCTGGTTATAACATGGTGGGTGACTGTGCTTAAGAGATCAAGACAATCTTACATGCATAGAAAAGAGCTGAAATCAGTTTTCTAAAAATCTGATGATACTTTAGAAACACATACAGTAGCTCGCCCATTTCAACTCTCTTAGCTGACCAACAGGTGGTGTTTACTCTTCTCTGGGATACATTCTCTCAGCAGCCTTCCTTAGACAATGTTTATAAGAGAAGAAATGACTGGATAGAAAGGGAAGACACAAACATGTAGCTGGAACTTAGGTGATGTGAATAGTTACCTAAATATATATTTTGCCTGCTGGAAGGAGATAATTCAGGTAAGATCTAACATTGCTGAAGTTAATCTTAAAGAGAGGCAGAATGGTAGAAAATGAAGAGATTTTTGATCTGCAAGTATACAGGTTGAAAAAGACTTTCAGAGGGAGGGGAAATATATAACCTAACGCTATGACATGCTTTGTGTTTGGGCCCAGGTTTCCTGAGCAAGCTGAGAAGTGACTTGTGGCTCTAGACACCCTTCTATTTCCCAACACTCAAAATAGAACTGACTAGGCATGCCTCTGTTTGCGTTTTAATACAGAACTTCAGCAGAGGTGTCTAAGCAGCAATCCTCGACACCCACATCTATCCATCATGATGACCTTTTATGTAGGACCACACATCACACAGTACTTTCTTGACCACAACACAAAAGATAAATGGGGAAATGGCTCAAAATCAGAAATGGAGTCGTTAGCAGGATCCATTGGAATTGCATCAACTCTTTTTCTAATGTCTTTCTTTTCTTCCTTTCTTTGTAATTGCTTTCCTAAGAACAAGCCTTTGTCTCTCAAATGATTCCATGGACTCCTGAAGCATCTCCATTCCTCAAACTAACATAGCCCAACCTTGAATACTGTACTGGGAAGGTTTCCAAGGACACTGGTGCCAATAGGAAAATTCCTCTGAGCAAATGGAGTTGACTCCAGTGCCATCCACACAGGAATTCTTTTTGCCTTCCAGGAAATTATCATTATTACTTGACTATGAGATGTCTCTTTACCCTCCATAATTGATAGCTGTATAAAGGTTATGAGTTAGTTACTCTCTGAGAGTACTACCTGTGAGGAACTTAGCCATGTCTCACAACATTGTGAAAACTTGAGGACCTTCAGGAATTTTTTAATAGAATGTTTTATGTAAATCTCTTCAACCAGTAAGCATGCTTTGCCTTGGTATTAGTGAAATCTGTTGAGTTTGCTGTGATCTCTGTCTTACATCCTGCCTATCTTACTGACAAAAAAAATTACATTAGACCCAAGTCTAGAACAAGCAGACCCATTCAGATAAATGAAGAATCTCTTTAGTGTCTCCCTTCGCACAGATAACTCCGGAATCAATTGATGTTTTAGAACCTCCGCTTTAAGATGTCCTGTGCTCTGATCTTCTGAGAACAGTAGCAGTTCACTCTCTGTGCCCTAGATCACACCTCTTCAGTAGCCTCTCTGTGTTTACTTGTCTTAGATTCTACAACAAATATTATAAATTCTCTCACCTCAATCATTTCTGCTCACCTTACCTTCAGGGAGAATGGAAAAGATGATTGGATTGGTCCAAAAAGGATCCACTTTGATTCTAGAGAAAGAGATAGAGGCAGATGCGCTCAAGCATGAGTATTATGAATTGAGTTATTTGGGACAGACAAGGAAATTGCAGTTAAGACTTGGAGTTTTGGAGGCTTCGCTGGTCATGCAAAGTGTTAAATGGGGCTGAGGCAGAGTTTGTAAACTAATCTCTGTTATGGCCACTGTACTGAGAGGGTTGAACTACTTCTGGCCTTGTATCTTCCAGAGGAAAGACCTGTTGGCAAACTCTTGGATATCATCCAGTACCCCCTCCCACAGGCTCCCACCTCTTGCTGTGCCTGCTTTCTGCACCCCAAAGAAAACAGTCATCAAGCTTTCAGACCAAATTATCTCCCACATAGAGCTGTCCTCTCTCCACCACCCCCACCGTGGTCTAATGCTAAAGATGCTTAGTTGGTCACAGCGCTGTTTATTCACACCCTATTCTCTCATACCTCCCTCTACTCTAACCTGATCCACACACAGCCACACTTTCTACAAAGCATTTGCTTGCATCTCTAATGTACTTATCTTTCCACACCTACGTGAAAATGGAAACACCACATGTGCTTGTTGTCTTCATAGGTCTCTAGAGAATGGAAGAAATCTTTTTGTGAATGCAGGGGTAGGACTTAAAACCCATTCATCACCATATATATATATATATATATATGTACACACATATATATGTGTGTGTGTACATACATATATACATATATATGCCATTGTCAAAACAACTACAACAAACATATACATAAGCAACAAACTACCAATAGGAAACCAAATCCACAAATCTGCAGTACAATTTGAGACATCTAGAAAGTTATCATTTATAGATGTAAATAGAATAATATGATCTCCTAGGCCTAATCTGACATAAAGCTTATCCTTTCTGGGCTATAAAAACTCCCAATCTGGAGACTTCCAATTTTACTTTCCGAACCTGTAATATATTGGAAGGAATAATGTAGCTCTAGGATCATGCACATCCAGAACCTCCTCTGGAGGCTTTATTTGGAAAACGGTCTCCATATCTGCAACTGGTTAAGGGCTCAAAATGAAAATGTTCAGGATTTAAGGTGAGTTTCAAATCTAGTGAGTCTTGTCTTGAAAATGAGGGGGCATACACCCACAGAAACACAGGGAAGGGTGACACATGCCACCTGAAGATCAAGACAGAGATGGGAGGGGAGCTGACATACAAGGCAAGGAGTACTGAGGGCAAGGGGAAGGAGGAAGAGGAGTAAGGAAGGAGCCTTCCCTGAAACTGGCAGTGCGCTCCAGCCTGCTGGCCATGTGATGATTTTGGACTTGGGGCCTCCACAACTGCAGGGGAGTTGATGTCTACTGCCCACTCTGTGGCGCTTTGTTGTATAACTTGTACAGGTGTCAGCGACCCTGGAAACTGGCATTCTGTGGAACTTAGGCAGCCTCCTCACTGGGCTCCTTTCTAAAGGTCCTTTTCCCAGAGCTTGTGAGAAGCTGCTCCTAGGTCACCGTGACAGCATCAGTGAACACACCACTAAGGTCACTGAGAGGGTGAAGCTTCTAGAATCATTATCTTTAAAAAAATATATTGCAGTCTCAGTGGTTACTATTTGATTTGCACACTACAGTTTGTACATCTATGGATTAGAGACATAATTTACTTACAGTGTCTTGCAGTTATAAATGCATGTGTCATTGTCCAGTTTAAGACCCAGAGACAGCAAGCAGTCTCTCAGGAAAGGTCATCCTCATTCTCCTCTTCTTTCTTTACTTTTAGACTTTGCCTCTCACCTCAATGCCACTAACAACCAATGTAGCCTCTCATTGTGCTATGCTGTGTATTCTCTAATATCTGCCATGTATATCTTTTTATAATGGTCATATCACATAGTTTGCACTTACTTCTAAGGTAATTGTCTGTGTTTGAGCAGCTGCCCCTAACATCCTCACCCCAGATTGGTCTCAATCCTGTCAAGAAAATTTATGCATTGGAAGGGTTATGCTTCATGTGTAATGCCTTAGTCTTTACTAGGTTCCCACCCAGCATCTGAGCCTGTGTGCTATGGTCCTAGGGAGACCATTGTTCCTAGACTTCACATGTCAGTTTTTCTATTATCATTGTCTTCTCTAAGACCCCAGGCTAGACATAGAGAGTTTCACAGATCTTAAGTTAAAACTTTCAAATAAGATGAGCCAGAAATATTAAGGATAGACACAGATAAAAGTCAAGGATGTAAGAAAAGGCCCTGTCATCTCTAGGTCTGCCTAGCCTCTGCTCTGTGCTGGACAGGGTTATTGTAAATGGTATTTTTCTTTCTCTGTCTTTATCCTGCTGCTGTTCCAGGGCACAGTCATTGCCCTTCAGACAAAATGGCTCATTGGAGGATCTTGAGTACACAGGAGGAAGAAGCATTTGGGGCAAGGAAGCAGATGTGCCACTCTATCTGCCTTTTCAGACCAGTAAGAGTGGCAGTAAGAGCAGAGCCCCAAAGATAACTGCTGAGACACAGCCAGGCCCAGTTCAACATTTTTATTGCTTTAGTCTGTTTCAGAGTCAAGAGTTCAGATTTTGGGTAGCAGCGGGGAAGGATGAATAACAATGGTGGAAGGAGAGATGCTTTGAATAAAGAAAAACTTCATAGGAACAGGAATTGGATAAGGTGCAGAGAAATCCAGGCATAAGACGAAGAACAACCCAGGATGCACAAGAGTTGGTCTCAGGAATTCTTTTTCTTGACCTGAGGAGAAAAAGATATTATTAGAGACCCAGAAGCCATCGAGAAGAAGAGGGGTTGGATTAGGTAGATTCTCCAGCATGATATTTTTTAAAAAGATGCTTGGTTCTCCTCATCTTCCAAGAGTGCATACATAGCTGTTTTTGCATTTTCTCTTTGGTCTATGTCCCCTATGGTCTTTTTTTGAGATGTAGTAGGGGCTAGGTCTTCCTCTGAGATCCCCTTACATTCCATGTCTATATTCTCCCTTCAACTGCTTGTCACATCCTACCATTCTTACCATGGCCATTAGCACCAGGGCACTGACCAGCACAGCATACACAGTGGCCTTCCCCAGTAGAATCTCATAGAGGATGGTGGCAGACAGGACCCCCTGATGATAGGATACTGTTGACAGAAAAGGAGAATGAGCAGCATATTTGAGCAGACAGTGACCGAAACCATCATCCTTGCTATCCCTAGATTCTTTGCTTTCCAGAGCCCAGATCACAGAAGACTTGGAGGCAAAAGGAGGAGGCTTACTCACCTGAGGTGATTCCACAGTCTGAAAGGAAAAAAAAAAAGGAAAGAGTATATGAGAGAATGTTACTGCTTGGGAATATTGAACCCTAGAGAACAAAATTTAATGCTGGACCTGAAGATCACAAATATGTACTAGTCAGATGGTTATAAGCACCCTCCTCACACTGTCTGTCTTACACTGAAGGAGAAGAACAAGACACTGTCACTGTGAACTTAAACATCTAGGACCAGTGATGGGCTGAGACAGAGCACATAGATGCTGGGCTTTATGGTAGGTGTGGGAAAACCTACAAGGACAGATCAGAGGCACTAAAAAAACTCAGGGCCCACTGGGTCTGAGCTGTCCCATTAAGTTGCTCTGTGGAAAAAAGCAAATGTTATGGTTTTGTAATACCATGTCCTGATCATACCCTCATACCCCACTCCCACACACAGCACTCTAGATTTCTCCTGGGTCTATTCTTTGCTTCCACATGGATTTTTCCATTTTTCTGAGAAATTGGTGGTGTTTAGTCTCCTCACCTACATCCAAGGTCTCACTTACTTGCTCTGCCCCAGGCTGTTGCACTGATGTTCTGGGTGACAGGTTTGGGAGACTTCTTGGTCCACGGATCTTCTTCTGTCAGCCCATAGAACTGGACTTGGCAGCGAAAGTAGTTGCGAGTATTGTGCCAGAAGGTTGCAGAGACCCTCAGGCGGCTGCTCAGGCAGTAGGTGATGTTATTGGCCTCCTTGTAGGGCTGAGGGTCTGTGCTGACTCCATTGTGGACTTCCTTCCCATTCACCCACCAAGTGAGTTCCACGTGGTCAGGGTAGAAGCCCCTGGCCAAGCATACAAGGGTAGCCATTTGTTTGTCAGTGATCTCTGCTTCTGATGGCTCAAACAAGTTGACTGTGGGTGGGCTCACCTGGCTCAGATCCTCTGGAATGTAAAGAGGGGTAGGATTAACTTTTTGTTGACCACTGTCTGGTTCCGGTAAATGCTGTAAGTATCTGAGCAGATGGAGAGCTGGGTGAGTTTCTGAAAAAGCCAGCAGTTGTGGCAGGTCCTATTTGCTTTGGAATCACTATTCCACTCTCCTTTTCCTCACCTGTTATTTATATTCATCCAGTGGACATCAATGTTTCCTGTGTTAATATGTTAGAAAATTCTATTAAATATATAACATATCACCACAGTTTCCTGTTCTTCCTCATAAGGGGATACTATAAATAGTCCCGTCCAACACTCTGCATAATGTCCCTTTATGGACATTGTTTTAATAATCCTCCATTAAGAAAAGGTTACTTCTGATCATTATATGTAGCAGATAAACAGAGTCTGCCACAGAAATCAGAATTACAGAAACTGAACCTCAGCAATGACCTTCCATGACCATGTGACCATGGGAGAGTCTTTTTAGTGTGTCTTCGTCAGTATTTTTCTGCTTACAAAGTGAAGTGTACAGCACTGACTTTCTGAACTAACATAAGGATTCAGAATATCTTGCCATAGTCATCTGAAGCTAAGGGGCAGAGAAATGAAAAATAATTCAAGAAGAGATAGATATTTGGCATAAGAAAGCTTCCCTCAGACCACATTCTGTCTATCTTCATACATGCATGTGAAGATATCTTGTCCTACAGTGTGCTCAGGGGGATGTAAGTTTTGCTGAAATTTGTGCTGTGTTAAATAAACCTGTCACCTTCTCTGCCTTCAAATACCACTGTTCTTTGAATTTTTCTGAGTGTTCTTTGTTTCCAAGCCATTTGGTGAGAATGAAGAGGTAGATATACTTTGTTTCAGAAAACTACAGTGTTCTGGAGAATGGAGAAACTTTATTTTGACCCTTTCTTTTATTTCTATGGATATCACTTTATTCCATGGAGGCTCATGTCATTGATATCTAACCTGCATAATTCTTATACAAGGTCACAGCCTTAGTGCTTGCCTTCAAACTCTGCAGCTGGCTTCGAATTCATTATGTAGCCCAGATTGGCCTCACACCAGGGTATTCCACTTGCCTCAGTCTCTCCTCAGTGTTGGGATTGTAGATGTGGATCACCACATCTGGCCACATTTTCACTTTGAGCTAAGCATAAAAGCATCCCAGCTAACTCTGCCTCTGCTCAGCCTTTTCCCCTAATGCTTCACTTTTTATTTAGCAAGATACCTAGGCATTGATGGGCTGGACCTCCATGCAGATGTTCTTACTTCTCTCTACTTCTCTCTGTGGTTATCAATTCCTCTTCCTTTGTTCTGACTATCCTCATTCTCTCTCAGAGATACTGACTTTGAGAGCCTTCCAGTCTTCTATGGGAACCATAGAATTCAGGTCTCTGACCATCTTGCCCAGTAACCATCTAGCCCCTGTTGTGAAAACCAAAGACTTGCCTGAGTTAAACATGTTCTCTATTGTATTAAGCAATACCTTAGTCAGGACAAATAGAAGCATAAACTCACTATATCCTGAAGTGTTACATGTATCACTCCATAGGGAGACTGGAGGTTGCTATATGTCCATGTGTGTGAGTCCCTGAAGATTCTTGGGATTTTCATTACCTATGAAAGTGAAGTGTGTTTTAGTAAGCTACTGTTGGTATGTGATTTGATTGTGAGGAAAATTATAAAATTTCTTTTCCCTCTTCTCAAACCACCTCCACATATGTATCCATAGAAGAGGTTCACATATTAATTTGCCAAAACTTACCTCATTGCCAAAGAGACAGGACTGAATTCAGCCTCATCTGGTTATAACATCTGGCTCTGTTCTCTACCCCACCTGATCACAGGAAATCAGCATTTCCTCTAGGCACACTTTAACATGGCTGAGTCCCCTTGGATCCATCTTAATGTTATAACCACAAATGGTGTCCACTGTTGCTATGGTTATCAATAATACAGGTTCACATTTTCAGGCTGCGAGTTGTTTTTCTTCTATAGCCTTGGTCCCCATTGTCAAGTGATAAATAAGGTCCGTTCTAGTACTGGGATCCTAACATTGTTCAAGTATTTTTTTTTTCTCATCTCCCAGGCTAAATATTTGAACTAAAAATATGTTTGTGAACAACAAACTCCCTTAGTGTTTGTCTAGCCTGGAATACAAGGTGTGAAACTGAAGATATTACGTCAGGATTCTGGGGAATAACCTGAGACTAAATAGACCCAATGAATAAGATCCCCTGACTTGGGACTGACTAGCCACAAGAAGGTGTGGATGCTAGCTAGCTAGATTTTCATTCCTGTTTTAAGAGATCTCAAATTTAGAGGGAAATCAGTGGATGGATTTAAAAGTCAATAGCATGTCAACACCATCAGGCTTTTGAGTCTTCTGTTTTGTTCCGGCTTATATTTATCTGCCTGGCCTTGGTTTTTTACCTGGCACATTCTCCTCCTTTCAAAAGATCCTCATTAGAGCAACTTTTGCCTGAGACCACCCTAGAGCTCCACAGCAGCCCCCTCTCTGCTCCCCGCTCCGGTAGTGCCTCTTTCTGAGAGTTAGTTCTTTGCTCTTCTATTAACTTATCTTCAAAAACAAGTTTGTTCCAGAGTCCTGATAAATGCCTTTCTCCACCGCCCACCCAGTGCATGCAAACCTCAGAGAAAAGAGAACTAGACAGACGCTGTCTTGGCTTGCGAGAACAATGTTTGGCACCCAATACCCTGCCTCAGACAGCCCTCCCAGAAGTGGTGAAATGAGAGCTGTATCCTATTGCAGACTCCCCAGGGATCCCCAACACTGTCTACCCCAGACTCCTTCAGGGACCCAGAAACAAAGGCTGGGAGCTCGCACAAGAGATGCCCGGAATCTTACCTAAGACCGTGAGCCTGGTGCCTGGACCGAAATACTGCTCATAGGAGCACAGAGGCTCAACTCCACACTCAAACCCATGCTATGCTGCTGCGAGCTAGTCTTCAGATTTGAGACAATCTCCCTACTACTCAGCCTTGCCCAGGGCCTGGGAACCCGGAGCAGTCCCAGGGCTGGCAGCTTCAGTTGCCAAGAAGCTCACCTAGCTTTGTCAACTGTCTGCCAGTCTCTAAAGTCAAGGCAAGGACTGTGAAGCACAACCTGGGTAGTCCCCGCAGAAACCCGGCCAAGACACTTGCACCCACTGCAACCCCATCTCGCCACCCACTGCAACCCCATCTCTCACCACAGCGCGTGAGTCCCCAGCTTACCTAGCACAAGGAGCCGCGTGCCTGGCCCAAAGTACTGGGTCTCTTGGTTCACAGCACCAGAGCCCAGCACAAAAACACCCCCAACTCACCTAGCACTGACAGTCGGGTACCTGCACCGAAGTACTGGGTGTTTTGGCTCACAGCCACTTGGTACAACACAAAAACTGGTCCTGGTCATCCTTACCTGTGCACTGTGAATCCCGGTAAGAAAATGCTTCCCCCCAGCTCCAAACTTACCAAGCACGGTCAGCCTGGTTCCTGAGCCAAAATACAGAGTTTGTGTGCTCACAGCCTCCAGGCTCAGGACAAAAACTTGGTGCTGCCCATTCCTACTACCCTCATCCTGACTCAAATCCCCATCATCAAACATGAGTACTCTCTTGATCCCAGCATCCAGTCCAGAAATCCTTCCACCTAGGCAGGCCAGTTCAGGCTGAGAGGAAGCTGAGCAGCTCTCCTGCTCTATCCATCTTACCCCCACACCACCCCTCCAGCTGCCCTGCTTACCCAGCACTGTCAGCTTGGAGCCTTTCCCAAAGTACAGCTGCGCGGTGTTTGCACAGTTCTGGGGTTGCTGGCACAAACCTCGTCTTCCCTGATGCAGGGCCTTGGATGGCTCAGTGCCCACTCTGCTAAAGCTTTCTGGCTCCAGGGGTCTTTCTGGTTGATTATGCTACCTCCCGTCCCACCTGTGTAGCCACTGTCTTACCTAGCACAGTGAGTCGTGTCCCTGGTCCGAAGAACTGTTCAGCATAGGAACACAGCAGAAAAGGGCTGCCAAGAATACTTCCTCTTTCCTCACCTTCTTTAGCATAGACCCACTTTCTCCATCTAATTCCAGAACTGGTAAGGCAATGTGGACATTGCATGAGGCCAGCCTCAATTTGAAGAAGAGATGCAACACCTGGCTTGGGAATTACTAACCATTACTAACCGGGATTGACACCATGAACTTGAAATCTGAAGGCTTCCTGGTGGGATTGGATAGCCTCTGATGATCAATGACGTGTAATAGCTTTCCCAAAATACGTTTATTTATTTAGTTAATATTTTTAATGGGTTTTAACTTACCACTCATGTACAGATAATTTTTCCATGGGTAAGCCTGAATGGTGATCCTACTTCACTGGACAGAGTTTTACATTCATGGGAAGCTGTCTAGGGCAAGGAGATGCGAAGATACTGTAATACCTTGTGGGCCCACCCACATAGACCCCTCCTCACAAGGCAAATGCATTCCTTGGGCTGAGAGTTGATGTTTTTTGGGGGAAGAGCTTTTTGTAAAAGCACCTCCTCTATTTGAATCATTGTGCCCCCCCCCAGTCCCCACAATGTTACACTATGATACAAAAAAGTTTCTTCCCCACAGGTACCCTCCCCCAGTCCTGGGGCAATGGCAGGAAGCCCAGGTGGCAGAGAGGTTAGCCTGACTAAGAGGGGCTGGAAAAAGACAAAAGCTGGGTAAATTTAAAGAAAGGAGGAGCTTGGAGGAGATCTTATTACTAATGGTGTTGTTGTTGATGGGGGCAGGGAGCCCCTGTTCTGAACATGCTCTAACCATGGGAGACTAACTACTATGTCACTGGGTCTCCCTCTTTGACTGACAGTGCCCACCTGCTTAGGTTGGCATTTATAGTGAGGTGAGTGGGAGGAGTGAGCTGAAAGGACTCCAGAGGAGAAAATCTTCAGAGCAGCTCATGCAGCTTAGAACACAGAGACAATTAGCTCAGAAACCGCCATTATTCCATTGCTTCCCGGACAAAGTTCAGCCTCCTCATTCACTTATTCCACAGATATTTAGCAGGTACCTGTATGTGTTAGGTTATACACTCTTTGCAAGGAAGTGAGTCCATTCTCAGAGTGGCATGTACTGAAATCATTTCTCAGCCTTGATTTTTATTATTTCTGTCTCTGACTCTTGCACCCTAGTAAATGGCTAACCTCTGAACAACCAGCCATATTGTGCATGCTTTTTCTCTTGCCTCTGGTAAGTATGATCTCTCTCTAGAGTGCACAGTGTGCATCAATGAGGCCACTTTTGAAGGATCTGTGCATGCTCATGCCCTTGTCTGATTATCTAGCTGCTGAGTGCAGCTTAGTGGACAGTTCACAAAGCAACTTCAAAGCACTGACTTTCATTTCTATTCTTTTTCTTCATGATTTGGTACATTTATAGACAGGTGGGTTTCTTGGAGACTGTGGTTTAGTTACCTCTGTTCTCTGGGTAGTGAGAAGTAATGCATTATAGTTATATATATATTTAGTGAGTGAGTAATGTGAATGTACATGTAAATGTGTGCGTAGGTAGCTATATAGACATGTTTGCATAGATTAAACTCTGAAATCATATGCAACAAAGAGAAAAGACTGTAAAAATGTAGATGGCTTTTTTGGGAGGGCCTCACTGAAATGACAGTGTATGAAATAGGGTCACATTTATTTCTCTCATTCACACATTTATTAGAAAATTACTGCCAAGTGTCTATCCTGAACCAAAATACCATGAAGTATTCTAGGTTACTATAAAAATAATACCCTAGTTATGAAGGAACCACTAGTTATATGGGGTGGGGTGTCAGACAAAAAACAGTTACAACCAAGTACGGTAAATGTTGTGAAGGAGGTCTTCTTCACAAGAGACCAGATGATAAAATACAGAGGTACTTGATCTAGTCTTAGAGAGTTAGAAGTAAGGACTGGGCAACAAAATTCTAGCAAAGTCTCCAGGAAGACACTGAAGTCAAATCCTTAAAGCGAAGTAGGAGTTACTGAGCGAAGAAGGGGCACCACATTGGTCAGCATAGAGCAGGTAGGAGAACATGTAGGATGAAATGAAAAGGATGAAAGGAGTGGGTATGTGCGACTAGGAGGTAAAAATGAATCATCATATTTTCATGCCATGTTCAGGATGGTTACTCCACCATGGTGACACAGCTATCCCATCATAATGACATGACCACTCACCATGGTGACATGACTCCCCCACTATGATGACATCACCACTCACCATGGTGACATGACTACCCCACCATAATGACATCACCACTCACCATGGTGACATGACTACCCCACCATAATGACATCACCACTCACCATGGTGACATGACTACATAATCCTGGTGACAATGAGAACACAGGGAGCTTGTGAAGTCTTTCTAGATGTAGAAATAAGGCTTGCTCTTGCTTTTAGAAAACTGTATTTTCTGTACTTATAGGTACAGCCATGAGATATTGCTTAAATCCATCTATCTCATTAGGTAATAATTTATCAAGAGATTCATATCTTAAACAAGACATCTCCCATTAAAATATAATTTCCCAAGATGGTGCACGATTGTGTGACCAGCTGCGAAAGCTGCTTGGTGAACAGACATATGTGTTCACTGAGAGGCTGAATGAAGATTGGTGACATACAGGAAACCAAGCTGTGTTAGCCACTGGGACATGACTAGTTGTAAATGGATAATTTGTGTAACGTACAGCTGCTCCCCAGAGGGCTTTCTTGAGGTTCAGAAACTTCCTGGACTCAGAACCCCACTGAGAATTTTTAGTTTTCATCACCATCTTAATTAATCTTAATTAATCTCTTCTGTTACTCTCAGGGTGGGGCCCTCACTTTTCTTACCTGAGGGGGGCCACCATTTTTTTTTAAAAAAATATCTCTTCTTTCATTATTAATCAGGGAGTTCAGATATAGACAAGAAATAAAGATATCTACATATACCAGCAGGAGTCAGATCATTCTAGAACATGTTTATTAGTTATATTTGTTGGTTGTAATATGCTAAGCATTCTCCAGGTCATAGAGATTTCAGATATACATGTGTAAGTGTACATGGCTAGTAGGCAGACATTAGGATGCATAAAGGAGCACAGTTCTTCAGAAGTGTTGGGCAAAAAGAATCCGTATAAATACTATAATGGGTAGGAAGCTCTAGGCTCTGCCTCCAGGTCTGGACTCAGGAATTCTTTCTTTTGACCTGCAGAAGAGAAAGGTTTTAGATTTACCAAGGGCTATGTATGGTGGGGCTTGGGAGGAAGAGGGAAAAGCCATTCAAAGAAATGATAGGGCTCCTCAGATATCCCTTGGGGTTTTGGGTTACCACAGCTTGTCCTCTGTACAACTCATTTATTGCAGTTCTTTGAAGTTTCAGTTTGTCTTTTATGGCACAGGAGCATAACTATTGCTTCCCTCTGTTTCTGCTAAAACCTGTAGACCTCTAGATCTTAGTTTCATGTATGCCATGTGTTATCTCCTCAATATGATCTATTTACCCATTCCTTACCATAGCCATCAGCACCAGGGTACTGACAAGCACAGCGTACAGGGTGGCTTTCCCCAGGAGGATCTCATAAAGGATGGTGGCCGACAGGACCCCTTGTTGGTAGGATACTGTTGAGGGTAAAGGAGACCAGGTAAGTACCTTTGAGCAGGTAGCTAGCTCTGCAGTCAAGTTCATGAGAGGTGAAGAGGAAGTCAACTCACCTGAGGTAACGCCACAATCTGAAAGAAGAGAGACAGAAGAAAATGAATGAAACCTCTTTTTATTAAGCAGTATAAAAATTAAGTCAGCCTTGATCAGCCTCTCTAGGTGGCCCTAGAACCTTCTATCTTCTGTTGTGCTAAAGCAAACCCATTATTCTTGAAACCCATGGTTTAAGCACCAAAGATAATGATTCAGAGGCTGAGCTGCAAAGGGCCATGGAAAGGAGATTTACACATAAGGCAGCTGGGCTGAGGTTCTGGTGCTAGGATTAGCTGTAGCTGTCTAGCTTATCTTCTTGGCAAGTGTTCTGTATCTAGACTTTCTGGCTTTTGCCTACATCTTTCCATTTCTCTTTGGGACTAGTGATGCTTCTTACCAGTTACGTCCCAGGTCTCACTTACTTGCTCTGCCCCAGGCTGTTGCACTGATGTTCTGGGTGACAGGTTTGGGAGACCCCTCATTCCACGGATCTTCATCTGTCAGCCCATAGAACTGGACTTGGCAGCGGAAGTAGTTGCGAGTATTGTGCCAGAAGGTTGCAGAGACCCTCAGGCGGCTGCTCAGGCAGTAGGTGATGTTATTGGCCTCCTTGTAGGGCTGAGGGTCTGTGCTGACTCCATTGTGGACTTCCTTCCCATTCACCCACCAAGTGAGTTCCACATGGTCAGGGTAGAAGCCCCTGGCCAAGCATACGAGGGTAGCCATTTGTTTGTCAGTGATCTCTGCTTCTGATGGCTCAAACAAGTTGACTGTGGGTGGGCTCACCTGGCTCAGATCCTCTGGAAATGAAGAGAAGAGGGTTGCTCTGAGAGCTGTCTAGACTTGTCTTGGACTATGTAAGAAGGGGTTGGGAATGGTCATTATAAAATACTACTATGTTATAGTAGGTCCTGCTTGCTTTCTGTCACTGTCTAACGCAGGCATGGGTGTTCCTCCATCTTCCCTTTTTTATGGATTTATCTAAGTGTGTGCTTTGTATACTCTCTCTCCCATTCTCCTGAGGTGGAATGGCATCCTGATTTTTGGACTTGCTGAAAATGCCTCACATTCTGTGACTTTCTTTGATCTCCTGTTAAAAAGAATATACCCAGTTTTTTGTTTCAAAACCATATTCTGTGCATGGCTGTCTGATCTTTTAAATTTGATATAATGGAATTGGGAGAGTGCAGATTTTGAGGCAAAAGTGTAATACTAACATCATGATCCTAAGAACTAAGATGATTTTTTTTCTTAAATTACTATTTTCTTTTTGGGGTCAAGGTGAATGCATTAATGTGCTTGAGTGATTCTCCATAATATCAACATTTGCTGCCTAAAAGAGAGTTTTCCCATAACATCCAAAAAGTCTCTAGTTTTCTGAATATCTTGCTCAACTCTTCCTGCCCACTCACTCTCTGCATGTAGCTTGCTTTGAGGTTCCAGCTAGTCTCTGGCTGGTAGCCTATCTGATGTTCCACATTCACTCCTACACTGAGGTGTAAGAGGACTGTGGCGGCCTGTGTTGGAAAACTGCGATCCTGTGGAAGATATTATTCATAGGCTTAACTCTTCTAATTTTTCCATTGCTCAACAAGCCTCCTTGATGAGTTTCAGAGTTCTAGTTCACAGTCTAACTTTGTATTCTTTAATGTAGTGAAAGATTAATTGTTCCTATAAACAAACCTTTACGCACAAGGGTCATGTCAGAAGTTGGCCTCCTCTGGAAAGGCCTGGGCCTACTCAAATGCTTGGAATATGCAACAGAAACAAACCTAGGATTCTGGGAAAGAATGACTTCTTCTGAAGACCTGAGAAATGCAAAAATTTACATAAGCCTGCAAGCATCCTGTGGAGTTTAATGTCCTTTCTCTCTGGACCTGTTCTGACATAAAAACAAGGTTGTGATCTTGAAATACAACAATATGAGATCTCTTTTCTCTGTCCGAAGTGGAGGAGTTGTGAGGGAAATTGAGAAATGGGTTTGAAAAACATCAAGCAGTGGCTTTGAGAAGAATAACTAATAGAAATAAAGCAAGTCACATGAGGTAACCTGTGAATCCTTTAAAAGAATTTGGGGGAGGAAAAGAGGTATTGGAGGAGTAAGAGAGGAGGGGAAGAATGGGAGGGATGTGGAGACAGTACTCATTTATGAAGTTGTCAAGAGGAAAAAACAAACAGAAGCAAGAATTTTACCTTAATCCTTTAAGTTAAAGTTAAGCTTAAATAGTCCTTTCTATTTCATGTGTCTTACAGAGCCTGGGACAGCTTACTATCATCATTATTATTATCTTAGGAATATCACCACAGACAGTTTCCCCAACTTTATTCTTTTGAGCTCCAGGCATTTGAATTCAGTGTTCATTAGTTTCCCTTAACATCTATGGCATGTATCCTATCAACAAGAAAATATTTGCGCAAGACGATCCATTCTTCTATCGTTTTCTATCTCTCAGACCTCATGGCCTCCCTACCCCGCTCCCCAGCCTGTCTGCTTTCTACCCAAACATGATATCGGTTATGTTGGACTTGCAAGATAGATACATTAGCCTATTATCCCGAGACAGACTAGGAATCTGAAGACCCCTCACCTTTTTTCTCTCCTTTACACATGATACGATGCTAATACATCATTTTTTTAATGGTACACTTATTCATATTTATGCCTGAGATACCCACCAAGTATAATGTACCTCAAACTCTCCTCCAGGCAGCTACAGCTCCTGTAATGCCACAACAAAGCCTTATGCCCTCTGCTCAGGGTCACCCAGATACCACCAGCCTGGTCCCTTATGTTGTCCAGCCTTTTAAACCACACCAGGAAGACAAAGGGGTCTTCAGAGACTGATAGAGAGAGAGGGGAAGATGAAGGCCGGATTGGAAGTTTGCACAGGAGGTCAGTGTCGATGTTTTAAACCGGAAGACAGAGCTATGTACCAAAACAAGTGGACAGTGCAGAAGGGGAAGGAGAAAGGAAAGAGTGGAGATGCGGTACTAAACAGAAAACAAAGAAATGCATCCGTTCAGCAAGTAGAGATAAGGGGAGTCCAAAGACTAATAAAAAGAAGAGTAGCAAGACTCAAAGGCTTGAAGCAAGGCATTCTGTGACCGAAGGAGAAAACAAGCTCAGGGATGGGCAAGCTCTCAGGCTCTGGGCAAAGGAGGGAAGGGTACAGGGTTCAGATGGGATCGGGTGACTCTGCCTTCCAATCTTATTATACCTCTGTTCCTTTCCCAGACCATTGTGACCCAACACAGGCACCCCTCCAGTCGGGAACAGAGCCCCCATACCTGTCACAGTGAGCCGGGTGCCTGCTGCAAAGTGGAGGGGCGAATTATAGGAACACAGCTGCAGGTGGCCTTGGTAAAACCCACCAGTGCTCCCTTGCAAGCCAGAGAGCTGCTTTTAGTTCCTTGAGAGCTGGACAACTGCCACTCTCTGCCTGCAGGCAGGATTCTAGACTACAGTAATTCCATGAGGCGTGTGACAGACAGGACGGAGACAAGAAGGGACTCAGAAGGGGCACATCCATGCAAACAAAAAGGTAAGATAACCCTGGGGCTAGACTGCTCATAGACTGAAGACTTTGGGAAGACACACTTGCTGGTTCATCTTGTCTCAAGAGATATAGAGGAGGCTTTTAGACCCCAGCAAGTAAAGGAATAACTAAATTCCTTGGCCCCTTTAATCAGGGCTGGGGGTGAGGGTTGTGTCCACAGACACTCTGGCTCCAAAGGCCAGTAGCCCCTCCTCTTTGGTTCTGTAGCTTACCTAGAACAGAGAGTTGAGTCCCCTCTCCAAAGGTCTGGGCCTGATTGTTACACAGTACATCAGGGCAGTGACAAACCCCAACCAGCTGCAGGAGCCTTCCTTGAGACCCTGACTCCATCCTGAGTCCCCGGGGACTCTAGCACATTCTCCACCCTTTTCATCCTTTCTGAGCCACAACCTAGGCTGAGTTTGCTGTTTGTTCCTTCTCCATGGGGCTCCCCCGGCCCCCAGGCTTACAACATACCCTCCCAAGAAAGAAACCTTTTACATACCCAGGACAGACAGCTTGGTTCCATGACCGAAAAATAATCTTTCGTTGGAAACACAACACTAAAGCTTGATAGTAAAACTGTCTCCTGCTTTCTGTTCTTCTCTCCCATGCCTACCTGCCAGCTAGCTCCCCTCATTCTCAAGAACAGCTTTATCTCTGGGGTGTGGAACTATGCAATATTAATGAATATATAATCGGCAATCAGTTTTCCTGGTGGGTCAATGCATCTCCAAAGTCTGTCTCCTGTCTGAGTGAGAGGACCAAACAGCAGGACTATGAACAGTATATGAGGCTGATTCCCAGTTGAGCCTGCCTATACTTATCAGGGTGCCCAGGCTAGGCATAGCCAGTCTGTGAAATATCTAAGATGGACATTGTTCCCTTCTTGGAAGCATGAGCATGGGAATTTAGATCTTCCGTACACTGTGACGGAGGCTCCCCAGGAAGACTGCCTCTGGTACATAGACATTTGCCCCTAACTTACCTAGAACAGTGAGTCGGCTTCCTTTTCCAAAATAGAGCGTGTCTGCATAACACAGCCTCCAAAGTCCACTTCGAAACCCCTCTCTCCCTCTCTTTTCTCTTTCCTGTCTTCCCTGCCAGACTCATCTTGACTCAGCTGGGAACCACACCACCTTTGTGGATTCAGCCTCCTTCGAATGTAGTCCCAGACAGGAGCTGAGCCAGTTTTTCCCTCAAGCAAGAGCCATGAACAAGATCCTTCTTCTGGCTCCCAGGACAGAGTTACACTTTTCATCCCACACCCAAAGACCTTTAGGCCTTACCTATTACCGAAAGCCTGGTGCCTGAGCCGAAGGTGTAGTCGTAATTTGCACATCAGAATACAGGTACTCTAAAATGGACACAGCATGCTTTGTCCTACGACATACCTAGAAATTTATCAGAAGGCTATCTTACCTACAACTGTGAGTTTGGTTCCTTTGCCAAAGAAAACTTCTGTGTTTGCACAGTGCCATGAAGCAAGGAGGAAAACAAGCTTAAGGTATGAAGAGAGGATGGTCCTGGTTAGTGTTTAGACGACCCTAGGAAAATGATATCCTTGTGTGCATTACAGATATTGCACAACAGGACATTTAGTTGTTAGACTTGTGGGAATGTGGGGCATGGCAGATTTCATCCAGTGGGACCTACATTCCTTTTGCAAAGGATGTCCTATATATATTGTCTCTCTCTGAGAGTTCATCAAAGTAAGGTAGACCTACAGAAAGCAGGTTCCCAGGACCAGCCAAGAGCTGAGATCTCCGTGACTTCTCTTTGAGAGATCTATAGAACTGTTTACCTCTGTTCACCTTTCCACTGCTGGTGGTCTGGTTCCATAGGTGCTGGCTGAAGGGGGTCTCCCTGCATCCTCTCCCTCGGGGGCCACTAAGCCATTCTTCTTATGCATGACTTCTTTCTGTGTAGGAGGCTTCCTTTGCTGAGACCCTACTCTTCTCCACAATCTTGGTCTAGCAGGCAGCAGGGATGAAGTGGAAGCAATCTGAATCTAAATACATCTAGACCTGGGTCCTATGAGAAAAGCAGAGAACCGTGGCCTTGGAACAGACAGTAAGGTTTTTGTAAAGGTTTCCCATAGAATTGAATCACCGTGCCCCCTGTCCCCACAATGTTACAGCTTTGTACAAAAATGGCCCACCCATTCATAGGTCCACCCCTTGAAGGCTGGAAGATACCACCAGAGCAGCTGCTCCTCTGAGAGGAGCTGAAGATAGGGAAGGCTACATCGCCCCCATTGTGCAAGGTGTTGATGAGAAGTGTGCCAATACAGGGAGTTTCCTTTTGGCCCTCTGGGCTTCTTTTGAATGTCTTTTGTTCTTGGAGCTGGGTGTCATAGCAATGCTGTCTGCTGAAGGGGCTGGATTCCCTCTAGTATTCGCCTTTCTCAAGTTGTCGTCATAAGGGGACCACCCATCCTATGACGAAGTTACTAGCCTCCAGTCTAGCCTGGCTCTGCCCTTGCCCCCAAACTGTACATCATCACTCAGAGGTTATATATATATATCTTCCTCCTAAGAACCAAACTGTGCAGTATACAGGCTCTCTTTTTGGCAGACTCAAACTTTCTCAAGTAGACTCTGAATTTCTTAGAACGGTGGTGAAGAGTACCATATTTCCAGAAATGGGAATGAAATGTGGTGAAGTGACCACAAATGTTATGTCATCACTCATACCTTGGGCAAAGGGAGATGTGGACAAGTCTTCATAGAGGCTGGATTGAGAGAGATACAGTTTGGAAATCATTCTAATATACTCACAAGGCTATGTGATCATACCACAGGGTAGTCTTCTCTGAAGACATTTCAAAGCATTGGTAGATATGTCAATTTTCCTGGCTCAAGATGAGTCTGGCAGGGAGTGGAGGCACATACACCCTACGATTTGAGACAGAAGCAGGCAGATGTGTGAGTTTGAGTCCCATCTGGTCTATATACAGAGTTCCAGGCCAGTTAGGACTATACTTTAAGACTCCATCTCAAAAACAGACAGACTGACCCTAAAATCCAACCTGCCCTTGCATGCCTGGGTACCCTTCCCCCAGATGCTTCCTTTTCTTGCCTGTCAAGTAGGGACCTAAAACCCAGATGAAGAAAAGACAGACTTGATGATATAATTTTGTCACATTTGTATGAGAAATAGAAACAGAATCAAAGCTAACTGAAAACCTGGGAAAACATTTGCAGTTCTCACCATCAGGACTAGTAATCAATGAAAAGATAATTCAAGAGCTCAATTTAAGAAAATAAACAAAGGCAAATAGCAGATGTTTTAGAGAAAAAGAAATCAAAATGACGCTTAAGTGTAAGGGAAAGTTCTCGCCATGATAATACGAAGAAAATCTGTATTGAAAGAATGGCTCTCAACAATTCAAAAATTGGGCCATTAGAGACTGTTTACTTTGGGACTTTGTAGTGAAATGAAAACTTTAGAATATTGTTGCTAGTAGGAATACAAAAATGATAAAAACAAGCTATATAGAAAATAACAATGAAGCTATAAGTGTGTTTTCATTTTTATTTTCATCAAGAAATCTCACCCAAGAAAATTTACCTTGTAGGTACAGTTGCATACCAATAGAGCTATTAACACTGAGGCAGAAAGGTTGCTATGAATTTAAGGCTAGCCTGGTCTACAGAGATAGATCTCATCTCAAAAAGCCCAGAAAGCTTAAGAATTAAAACAGTTGAATGAGTATGTAATAATTGTGTATATACTTCGGGAGTCCAGTTAAAGAGAGGGAAGAGGGATTTTAGGAGTATGGGGGTGGTCAAGGTCATGATGGGGAAATTGCAGAGACAACAAACCAAGCTTATGGGAACTCACTGGAACTTCAGACCTACAACTGTGGAGCCTGCATGGGATCGGAATTTATCCCTGGTGTGTGAGCTGGCTTTTTGGAGCCCATTACTAATGGTGGGACACCTTGTTCAGCCTTGCTGCAAGGTGGGGATGGGCTTGGTCCTGCCTCAACTGAATGTACCAGGCATTGCCGACTTCCCATGGGAGACTTTACTCTTTGGAGGAGGTGATAGTGGTGGACCTGAGGGGAAGGGGAAAGGCTGGGGCAATCAGAAGGAGAGATGAGAAGTGGATCTGTGATTGATATGTAAAAGAAATTTTAAGTCTTTAAATATAAAAAATTAAAATTAAAAATGTGTCATATCAGAGTGCTCTCTGACACTCAGTGTTAACATGAAAAGAACAAATTGCAGAATTGCACAGGTGCATGTGACCTTTTGTTTTACAAATGGAGCTAGGCAGAAGAATTAACTAAAGAGAATCACAGAGGGTTTGTTCATGTGACTCTTCCTAAAGAAATCCTGAGAGGAGAACTGACACCTGCTCATTGTTAGATTGTTTGCAGAAAGAGACCCTGGGTTTGGTTCCCTACAACTGTAAAACAAAACGAAAAAGAAATGTAAAAATACAAAATAAACTATTTAAGGCAATTACTCACCCACAGTGGCAGAGCACAGGCTAGTCCTTATTGTTGATTTTATGACGATATTTCAGTCTTGGAGCCATATACCTATATTATTTGTTTTAAATAAAATAAAAAAATCAGTATAAAAGGGAGGAAAACCAATAAAATGTCATCTTGTATAAAACATATAAAAATATTTTGCTACAAATTACTTAGTTTCGTGTCATTACTGCTTTCAAAGAATGGTTTTTACGTAAGAAGCTATTTGGTGACCTGCGTTAGTTCAGAGAAACCGTTGGGCCCCTTAGGAAGCTTCTCAGGATGAGGATTCTTTTTAATCATGTAGCTGGGTATCTTAATATCATCTGGCCTTGAAGATAATGCTGCCATTCCTAGTTTCATAGTCTCTGATGGAGCTTTTCCAGTTTGCTCACCTGAGCATTGAGATCAAATGTGAAGGTGACAGGATTACAAATATTTATTTATTTATTCTTTTATTTACTCGTGCACTAATTCAAGCATTCATCAATTCACTTTTTTTAAAAAAAAAAATTATTTATTTTAAACCTGCGCAAACTGCATAGGTCAATTGGGCAGAAAGCAGGTTGGACAGCAGGGGGCAGCCTTTTCTTATTTATAGTTTTTAATTTAATTTTTTTTTTTTTTTTTTTTTTTTTTTTTTTTTTTTTTTTTTTTTTTTTTTTTTTTTTTTTTTTTTTTTTTTTTTTTTTTTTTTTTTTTTTTTTTTTTTTTTTTTTTTTTTTTTTTTTTTTTTTTTTTTTTTTTTTTTTGACAATGTCTTACTGTGTAGCTCTGGCTGTCCTGGAACTTACTGTGTAGAACAGGCTGGCCTCAACTAAATTCACATAAGTCTACCTGCCCTCTGCTTCCCTAACTTTGGGATTAAAACTTTGTAGCCCTAAGCAGTTTTTTTACTTTATTTTTTTATTTTATTCTTTTGTCCTAAGTAATTGTCATTTGTGCTTAGCCATCAGAGGGGGTAAGAAGAGTGTGCACAGCACTGGTGGGGACAGAAAGGAGTTGTTTTTTTTTTTTCTTGTTTTTTTCTTTCTTTTCTTTTTAAGGATTAAACACAAATGGTAAATTCTTAACCAAATTAAACAAAAAAAGGCGGCGAGGGGAGGGGGAAGACCTACTTCAATAAAACTAGAAATTGAAACACAAACATTCTAACAGATATGAATGAAATTCCTGAAAATCATAAGGACATACATCATAAATTTGTTTCGATAAATTGAAGATTCTGAAAAAAAAAATACTGGTGAGTTTTTAGATAGCAAAATTAAACCTAAATTCAATGAATGATTTTAACAAATGCATACTTTGTAACCTTGAAATACTTAAAATACTAATAGAATACTCCATACTAAAAGTAAAAAACAGCAATAACAAAAACAAACACAGGAAAATATGAACTTACTACAGAATTCTACTATAACTTAAAAAACTATGACAAATACATATCATATTATTGAAAAGAGTCTTTTAAAAAGGTGTTTGTGGTAAATGGGAGCGATAAGGAGTCACACAAATAACGTTTTCTACAAGAACAATTCTTGAGAATTTTAGAATGTCAATGGGTTGCTTTCAGCCCATCCTTTCCCAGTGGGTTTCTCAGGCACTAAAACACAAAGCAGTTAAAATGAGTTAGCAAATAGTAAAAAGGTCAAGCTATACAAGATTCCTTATCTGAATTTTGAGGCTGTGGCACCTAGCTGATAACTCCTATTTCTTGGGAATCTGTGCCTGGATTCATAAAGGAGACTTGGACAAGGTATGAAGCCTTGTAAGGTACAAATATTCTCACATGTAAGGGTAATGATAGTAAAACTGTCTGTTTTAGGCAGTGGTGGGTACTAAGTGAGATAATCGATGCAAATGCAGAAGACAGTGGGGTTTTTTTTGTTTTTTTGTTTTTTTTTTTAATCCTATTTATTGACAAGTCTTTTGTTGGGCAGCCTTTCCTGCTATGTCACTATGCAGCCCTGGCTGAATACAAGCTTGTAGGGATCTTTTCTCTACCCCCCCTTCATGTTGCTGGGATTATAGTGTGTGTTGATATACTGGGCAGGAGCACTATTAGCACAGTGGTTCTTTTTCTAGACTCTATATGAGCAAGGGGATAGGGCTTATGAGGAAAATTCTCACAGTGATGGCGGGCTGGAGCTCTGGGGAACTCACTGAATCAAGAACAGCCACTGGGGAACCATCTGGAAAAGGAACTAAGCCCTCCAAGGATAGGCAACTGTCCACTGACATAGGCAGTAGTGGAGCCTCAAGGGGAGGGTTCAGACTGGATGCATGGACTGGCACCTTGGAGCCCATTCCCTCCAGAAAACCACCTAACCCAGTCTTGATGTTAGGATGAGGAAATTGGACGTGTCTGGACTGGATGCTGAGCTGATCCACCTTGGGACTTCTTCCTCTTTCTGAGGAGAGGCTGGGGTATGGGGAGGTGGGAGGCTGAAGGCTGACCATGAGGGGTTGGGAGGGGGGAAGGGAGATGGAACAAGGGGATACATGGATAAAAAATACTTTATTTTACATAAAAAAACTTATACAGAACTCAAAACAATCTACTAATTGCACTATCAAAACCACCATAGCATTTTTCTTAGAAATGCAAATAAATAAATAAATCTAAACTTTAAATGGAACCAGGATGTTTCCCCTAAGCAATGTGAAAAAATCAAATCTGAACATATTTTCATAATCTTACTACAGTACCAAGATGTAACAATCAAGACTAGATGGAGTAGGAATAAAACAGATACACAGATTAGTACAAAAAAATGAAATCTCAAGAGATAAAAGCATACGTTCATATATAGTCAATAATATTGAGCAAAGTACCAAGAATGTACAATGGTGAAGAAATTATCTTTCCAATAATGTTGCCTTAAAAATTAGATATCTATATGTAAGAGAACAAAATTAGACTCTCCAAAAAATTTCTCCCCATACCCACTACTGATCCCCCTCCTTACCTTCCTCCCATTCCACCCTTGGCCTCCTCTCACCCAACCCCCCATCCATTTCCCAGGAAGGGCAAGGAATCCCAAGGTGAATCAGTTTGGTCTAGCATATCCAGTTGAGGTAGGTCTTAGTTTCTAAAGCCATGCCCTCCCCTGAGTTCTGACATCAAGTCCCATTTAAGAAGAATCCCCACTGCTGATGATACTCTTCCTTTTGTTCTCTTGGGAGTGCTCCTTCTATCTGCCCCTCCCTCTCTTTCCCTCTCTCTTTCTCTCCCTCCCTTCCCCCTTTTCTGTTACCATAGCAATATCCTTCTATCATAATAATAAAGTCCTTTTCCATAGAAACAGCTTCTAAGTGTCTCCCTTTGCCTGCTGGGTCCCTTGCATAGGGCATGAGGCCTCTGCATGCATAGACATCTGCCACCAGATAACTGGGTAATTCGTTATCATATTATGCCAGATCACACATGATCCTAACAGTAGGATCTAGTCCCTCCCCACCAGGATCAAGGCTGAGTAAGGTGTTTCTCTGTAGGGAATGAGATCCGAGAAGCCAGTTCATGCACCAGGAATAAACTCTGATCCTACTGCAAGAGGCTCCACACACTTCCTTTCCATGAAGGTCCCTCAGCTGTCATTTCAGAGTCAGTGAGTTCCCAAAAGCTTGGATCAGTCTCTATGGCTCTCTTCCTTATAATTCTCTCCTTCCTCTCTTCAGCTAGACCAGTGGTATTGACTTAGCTATGGATCTCTGCATCTGCCTCCATCAATTGCTGATGATAGTTCTATAATGACAATTAGGGTGGTTATTCATTTGATTATAGGAAAGTCCTGTTTAGGCACCTCCTCCTCTATTGCTTGGAGTCCTAGCTGAGGACATCTTGTGGATTCTTGGGTGTTTCCCTAGCATTAGGTTTCTCTCTAACCCCACAATAGCTCCCTCTATCAAGATATCTATTTCTTTGTTCTCCCTTTCTGTTGCTCCCTCCACTCAAGTATCTCATTTCCTCGTAATTTCTTCCCACCTTCCCTTGCTCCTTCCCCTGGATGATCCTAATTTACTCAGGAGATCTTCTCTATTTCTCCTTCCTAGGAGGATCCATGAATGTCTCTCTTTAAGTGCCTTCTGTTACTGAGCTGCTCAGGATTTGTGGTTATCCTTTGTCTTATGCCTAAAATCCATTTATGAGTGAGGACATACCATGTCTGTCTTTCTAGCACAGTGATTCTTAAGTTTCATCATGATGAGAGTGGCCTGGAAGGTTCACCAGAGCCCAGGTTACTGGTCCCCACTCCAGAATTTCTTATTCAATTATTGCAGAATGGAGTCTTGTGTTTTTCTTGTTCCTAAGTCCTCCTGACTCTGGTGGTGCTCTTCAAGGGACACTCTTTAGAAGCGTTCTGAAAGGCTGTTTTCTGTTACCTTTGTCTCTGTTCCTCTTTAGTGTTCTGTTCACTTAACCACGGTGTACCTAACTGCATGCCAGGCTTAGCTTAATCATTAATTTGGGGATCATGAAGACAATATTTCTTACCAAATGTTTCAAAGTCAGGGCTGAAGAGATGACTCAGTGGTTAAGAGGACCTGGGTTCAATTCCCAGCACCCACATGGCCGCTCACACCTGCCTGTGACTTCAGTTCCAGGGGATCTGACACCTTCACACCAATGCACACAAACTACAGAGTTAAATAAATTATTCTGTGCCATTAGAGTGGGTTTCTTTTTCTTATATAGCAATTATTTGTAGGTTTGATTCTTTTATATTGTTCTATTCTTGCATGTTCCATTCTTGGAGGTTTGGGGTTTGACATTTTCTCTGACTGATTGATCCAGTTCCTTTACCTTCAATCCCTGAGAGTCTCTCCCAGTTGATGCAATGTATCCATGAGGTTCTCTTCTGAGATTTTTGTTTGAATTCCTTCATCTTTCTTTTCTTTTTTTTCTTCTCTCTTTCTGTCTTTATTTTTTTCTGGTGAAATTTGAAGGTTTTTTTCTTGTATTAAAAATAGATTTTTGTTCTTATGTAATATATCCTGATTATGCTTTCTCTCCCTTTGCTTCACTCAGCTCCTCTCCATATTCCCTCAGATCTGGATTCAGCTCTTTTTGTCTCTTATTATATATATAAAAAAAAAAAAACTTCTATGATATAATAATAAAATAAAATACAAAAAGATAAACCAAACCTAACACATCAGAATTGGGCAAAATAAGCAAAGAGAAGAAAAAGAGCCCAAGAACAGGCACTAGAAACAGAGACCTACTCATTCTTGTACTCAGGAATCCCATAAAACCACTAAAATGAAAGCCATACGATATACACAAAAGATCTTTAGGGTAAAAAGAGAGAAGAAAAATATAAATAAAATAAAAGCAAAAAAATTAAAGGTAAGGAATATAAATGACCAGTGATTGTTAGTTCCTCTTATTTTTGGTTATAGTATGTGTTTATGGTTTTTCTACTTTGTGGGAATTTCCTGTGGGATTATATATTGTTTGTGGTTTTGTGGGTATATCTAGCTTCCTTAGGTTGGAGTTTTCCCTCTAGAGCTTTCTGTAAGGTTGGATTTTTGGATTAGCATTGTTTAAATCTGGTTTTGTCTTGAAATATCTTGTTTACTCCATGTATGGTGATTGATATTGCTGAGTATAGTATTCTTAGCTCCAACTGTGCTCTCTTATTGTATGCATGATTGTGTTGGGATTTTGATAGGAATAAGTAGATTGCTTTTGGTAAGATTGCCATATTTAACATGTTGATTCTACGTATCAAGGGCATGGAAGATCCTTTTCTGTTATCTTTTTCAATTTCTTTCTTCAAAGTCTTGTTATACAGGTCTTTTACTTGTTTGGTTAAATTTATCTAAAGATATTTCATGTTATTTGTGGATATCACAGAAGGTAATATTTTCCTGAATTTTTTTCTTCAGCCCATTTGTCACTTGTATATAAGAGGGCTGCTAATTATTATTATAATTATTATTATCATTATTGCTATTATTATTATTGTATCCTGACAGATTGCTGAAGGTATCCATCAGCTGCTCAAGTCCCCTGGTAGAAATTTTGGGGTCACTTATCATAACATCTGCAAATAGTAAAAGTTGAATTTTTCCTTTCTAATTTGTATCTCCTTAATCTCTTTTTGTTACCTTATTGCTCTAGCTAAAACTTGGAGAACTATATTGAATAGATGTGGGGAGAGTGGACAGCTGCTAGGAGCCACAGAAATATGAAAGGGGAACTGTTTGGCACGGACAAGGCTGACCCATCAGAGCCAAGGAACCTGATGGAGGTAAAGCCAAAGTCTTAAAGAGTTTGGTGTTACTTGTTTGGTGTTACTAGGAGACTAAACTGCTTCCTAGAGAGAATTTCTATGTCTGAAGGCAGCCCCTTTCTATCTGGTATTTCCTTGGAATTTATGATATGTCTTCCTGTCCCTGTATGAAAACAGCTACACACACACAAGGTCTCCCAAGCCTTTGTTCCCCCTTCCCAGAGCAGACTCATTGTCTGCCTTCCCTAATTACCCTTGATAGTAAACATCGCTAACTCATTTGAAACTTTTCTCAGGTATCCAAGGGCAGCCACAGACAACTCACTGATCAGTCCTAAAGTAACACCACCCCTACTGATAAGAGAGCTATCCAGAGCTAACTAACCCAAAAAGCTTTCTAAGGCATCTTTGCACCTGGATTCATTAACACAAAATTCTAACTTGAAAGTTTAAGGGTGCAAATTAAGACTTTACAAAATCTCTCCTAGGGAAGGTGCTTTAGCAGAACAAAGTGCTGCAAGGTCTCCTTCATTGTTTACTTAGTCACCTAGCAACCCCTACCCCTATGACCTTGTCAAGGGACCTGCCTGATGGGGTATATAAAACCTATGCCACCTATACCTTCATTGTTCACCTTGACATGCTGTCCTGTTGTGCATTGCCATCATGTTGTGCCATAAAGGGATGTGCCATTAAGCCTTGTGCCAATAAAGATGTACTGAAAAGGAATTGCCCTAAGTCTAATTCCTGTGCAGAGATCAATAGAATTATCCCCCGACCTGCAAGCACATCTTTCTGAAGTTCTATCTGGGGCTGGACTCACAGAATGTTTTTGTTAGACACCCTGTCTTGTTTCTGATGTTAGTGGAATTGCTTTGAGTTTCTCTCCACTTAGTTTGATGTTGGCTGTCAGCTTGCTGTTGATTACCTTTATTATATTTAGGAATGTTCCTTGTGTCTCTGATCTTTTTGAGATCTATACTACAAAGCGATGTTGGATTTTGTCAAAGACTTTTCAACATCTAATGAGATGATCATGTAATGTTTTTTTGTTTCAGTTTGTTTATATGGTGGATTACACTGACTGATTTTTTTCTCTCAAATTTCTTACATGATATATTCATTTTTAAAACTGTAGACATTTAGTGCTTTCTTATAAACTTGCCTTTTAGAGCTGTCTTCATTGTGTTCCATAAGTTTGGGTATGTTGTGTATTCTTTTTTATTTAATTCTTGAAAGTCTTTCTTTTTAAATTTCTCTCGACCCATTTTTTATTTGGTAGTGAGTTGTTTAGTTTCCCTGAGTTTCTAGGCTTTCTGTTGCTTTTGCTGTTCATGATATCCAGCTTTAATCCATGGTAACAAAATAGGATACAAGGTGTAATTTCAATTTTCTCATATCTGATGAGACTTTCCTTGTGTTCAGGTATGTGGTTTGGAGAAAGTTCCATTGAAACTGAAAAAAAAACTTTACTGCCCCGGCTAGCAGGGTCTTTAGCGTGGACCTAGACCTGGGAAGGAAGCAAATGGAAGGCAAGAACACAAAGAACAGAAGGACAAGACAAATCTCTCTGTCTAAGTCCTCCTCTTAGCTTTATTATTACAGCCAATATTTATACAGAATCTCTGCCCTGCAGGTAGCTGGGAGGAAAGGGGTGGGATGTTCAAAAGAATGTGAGGGGAAGTAACAGACAGGGTAGAATTGATATGGAAATCTATCTGTTATCCGGTGAAGGTCTGGGGAAGGTCACCTTGCTGATCTGGGAAGGTCAAAGAAAAAGCCTGAAGTCATGGTTTAGCTTAACAATGAGGGTGTGTAGTCTCTAGTATTTCCCTATCTAGAGTACAGGCTGCTGGCTAGCTGTAGAAGCTAATTTATAAAATAAGGCTCAGTTGACTTTGGCTCCCAACAGTTTACAGTTTTGTATTTAGGTGAAATGTTCTGTAAATACTTGTTAGATCCATTTTGGTATATAAAGTTGGTTAATTCCAACACTTTTTTTTAAATATTAGTTTTGGTATTGATTGTCTCTCAGTTGAGACAGTGGGATATTGAAGTCTCCCACTATCAGTGTGTGAGGATCAATATGTGGTTTCAGTTGCAGTAGTGTTTCTTTTACAAATTTGGGTACCTTATATTTAGGGCATATATGTAAAGAACTGCAATGTCTTCTTGGTCAATTTTTCCTTTGATCATTGTTTAGTATATTTTGCTATCCTGCTTAGTGTTTTTTTTTTTTTTTTTTTAAGTCTAATTTGTTGTCAGATACTAGATTGACTATACCAGATTGTTTCTTGGGTCCATTTATCTGGATTATCATTTTGCATGATTTTACTGTGAGGAAAGATCTATTTTTATGGTGTGATTCTCAAACACAGCAGAAAGAAAGATACTATTTTTATATCTGTTATATTATTCTGTGTCTTCTGAGTGTGGAATTGAGACCATTGATGTTGAGAAACTTCAACGTTTAGTGTTTGTTGATTCCTGTTATATTGTTTTTGTGGTGTGTGTGTGTGTATATCCCTTTTTTTTTTTTTGATTTGCAGGTATGGGATTATTTACCACATGTGTTTTCTCGAGTGCAATTAACCCCTTTAGGTTGGAATTTTCCTTCAAAGGCCTTTTCTTTTTTTTTAATATATTCAATTATTTATTTATTTATTTTTATTGTTATGATTATTATTATGAACAAAGAAGTCATGCTTTCTATCCCTGTATATCCTTATTCAAGGTCCCTTCCCCCTTCTGCCACATTAGATTATTTTTTCTTCTCCACAACTCCCCATCACCTCCCTGGGGAGGCAGCAGACAGTCCCATGGTCCCACTGACCCAATATTACTTAGCTCAATCTCCACTCCTGGCAGATCCAGTTTTGTCTCCCCTCCCTCAAGAGTGAGTCAGGTATTCCTTTAGGTGGAGTGGGATCCAAAGAGTCAGTCCAGGGTGTTTCTGATCCCAAGCTGTTCAGTGGTCCTGGTTTGCAGCTTGGGCATGCTTGGCTTTTTTCTTGTTTGTTTGTTTAGAGACCACTAGTGAGTGAGTACATCCCCTGCTTATCTTTCTGATTTTGTGAGAATATTCTCCAAGTCCATCCATTTGCCTGCGAATTTTGGGATATCATTTTTTCTTACTGCTGAGTAGTATTCCATTGTGTAGATGTACCACAGTTTGTTAATCCATTCTTCAGTTGAGGGACATCTAGGTTGTTTCCAGGTTCTTGCTATAACAAATAATGCTGCTATGAACATAGTTGAGCTAATGCCTTTGGAGTATAACTATGCATCATTAGGTTATACACCCAGAAGTGGTATTGCTGGGTCCTTGGGGAGATTGATTCTCAATTTTTTTAGAAACCGCCATACTGCATTCCAAAGTGGCTGAACAAGCTTACACTCCCACCAACAATGGAGGAGTGTTCCCCTTGCTCAGCATCCTCTCCAACATAGGCTGTCATTTGTGCCTTTTATCTTAGCCAATCTAACAGGTGTCAGGTGGTATCTCAAAGTTGTTTTGATTTGCATTTCTCTGATGGCTAAAGATGATGAGCACTTTTTCAGGTGCCTTTCAGCCATTCGTAGTTCCTCTGCTGAGAATTCCCTTTTTAGATCTGAACCCCATTTTTTGATTGGGTTATTCAAGGTTTTGGACTCTAGATTCTTGAGCTCTTTATATATCTTAGAGATCAGTCCTCTATCACTTGTAGGGTTGGTGAAAATCTTTTCCCATTCTGTAGGCTATTGTTTTGTGCTATTGACAGTGTCCTTGGCTTTACAGAAGCTTCTTAGCTTCAGGAGATCCCACTTATTGATTGTTGATCTTAGTGTCTGTGCCACTGGTGTTATATTTAGGAAGTGGTCAGCTGTGCCAATTCGTAGAAGTGTATTTCCCACTTTCTTTTCTATGAAGTTCAAAGTGGCTGGGTTTAAGTTGAGGTCTTTGATCCACTTGGATTTGAGTTTTGTGCAGGGTGACAGGCTCAGATCTATTTGCATTTTCTACACACTTCCATCCAGCTATGCCAACACCATTTGTTAAATATACTATCTTTTTTTTCATTGAATGTTTTGGGCCTCTTTGTCAAAGATCAGGTGTTCATAGGTTTTTGGGTTAATGTCTGGATCCTCAATTCTATTCCATTGATCCACAAGTCTGTTTTTATGTCAGTACCAGGCTGTTTTTATTACTGTAGCTCTATAGTATAACTTGAAGTCAGGGATGGTGATACCTCCTGAGGTTCTTTTGTTGAGTAAAATTGTTTTGGCAATCCTGGCTTTCCTGTTATTCCAAACGAAATTGAGTATTGTTCTTTCAAGGTCCAAAAAATATTGTGTTGGGATTATGATGGGCAGTGCATTGAATCTGTAGATTGCCTTTGGTAGAATTGCCATTTTTACTATGTTGATCCTACCAATCCAGGAACATGGGAGAGCTTTCCATTTTCTGATATCCTCTTCAATTTCTTTCTTCAGTGATTTAAAATTTTTGTCAAATAGATCTGTTACTTCTTTGGTTATAGTTACTCCAAGGTATTTAATACT
>PVIH01000571.1:0-25262 GCA_004025045.1 Sigmodon hispidus | reverse complement strand
GTCTTTAGTGTATAGAAGGGCTACTGATTTCTTTGAGTTAATCTTGTATCCTGCTACATTGTTGAAGGTGTTTATCAGCCTTAGCAGTTCCTTCGAAGAATTTTGTGGGTCACTTATGTATACAATCATATGCAAATAGAGATAGCTTCACTTCTTCTTTTCCATTTTGTATGCCCTTAATCTCTTTTCGTTCCCTTATTGCTTTAGCTAAAACTTTGAGAACTATATTGAATAGATAAGGGGAGAGAGGACATCCTTGTCTAGTTCCTGATTTTAGTGGGATTGCTTTGAGTTTTTCTCCATTAAATTTGATACTGGCTGTTGGCTTCTTATAAATCGCCTTTATTGTATTTAGGTATTCTCCCTGTATTCCTGATCTCTCCAGGGCTTTAATCATAATGGAGTGTTGGATTTTGTCAAAGGCTTTTTCAGCATCTAAGGATATGATCATGTGGCTTTGTTCCTTTAGTTTGCTTATATGATGGATAACATTTACAGTTTATCATATGATAAACCAGCCCTGCATTTCTGGGATGAAGCCTACTTGGTCATGGTGGATGATATTTTTATACATTGTTGTATATGGTTTGCCAAAATTTTGTTGAGAATTTTCGCATCAATATTCATGAGGGAAATTGGTCTGTAATTCTCCTTCTTTGTTGTGTCTTTGAGTGGCTTGGGAATTAGGGTAATTGTGGCCTCATAAAAGGAATTTGGCAATATTCCTTCAGTTTCTACTGTGTGAAATAGTTTGAGGAGTAACGTAGTAATTCTTCTTTGAATGTCTGGTAGAATTTGGCACTGAAACCATCTGGTCCAAGGCTTTTATTTTTGGGGAGGTTTTTAATGACAGCTTCAATTTCCTTAAGGGTTATAGGCCTGTTTAGGTAATTAATCTGATCTTCATTTAATTTTGGTAGGTGGTACCTGTCCAGAAAGCTGTCCATTTCTTCTAGGTTTTCCATTTTTGTGGAATACAGATTTTCAAAATATGGTCTAATAATTCTCTGTATTTCCTGGGGGTCTGTTGTTATGTCCCCCTTTTCATTTCTGATTTTGTTGATTTGAACACTCTCGCTCTGTTTTTTAATTAGTTTATCTAAGGGTTTATCTATCTTGTTAACTTTCTCAAAGAACCAACTCTTAGATTCATTGATTCTTTGTATTGTTCTTTTTGTTTCAATTGTATTGATTTCAGCTCTATGTTTGATTATTTCCTGCTGTCTACTCCTTCTAGGTGAGTTTGCTTCTAATTGTTCTAAGGCTTTCAGCTGAGCTGTTAGGTCTCTAGTGTGGGATTTCTCTAGGTTTTTCATGTAGGCATCTAGCACTATGAATTTTCCTCTTAAGACTGCTTTCATTGTGTCCCACAAGTTTGGATGCGTGGTAGATTCATTTTCATTAAATTCTAGGAAGTCTTTGATTTCTTTCTTAATTTCTTCCTTGACCTAGATATGGTCCAGCTGTGTGATGTTTAGTTTCCATGAGTTGGTAGACTTTCTTTGATTTTTGATGTTGTTGAACTCTAACTTTAGGCCCTTGTGGTCCAATATGGTACAAGGGATTATTTCCATTTTTTTGTATCTGTTGATATTTGCTTTATGACAATTTATGTGGTCAATTTTGAAGAAAGTTCCATGAGGAGCTGAGAAATATGCATATTCCTTTGTGTTTGGGTGGAAGCTTCTGTAGATATCTATTAAATCCATTTGCATCATAACCTCTTTTAGACTCCTTTTTTCTCTGTTAAGTCTCTGTCTGGTTGATCTATCCAGGGTTGAAAGTGGGGTATTGAAGTCTCCCATTATTAGGGTGTAAGAATTGATGTGGGATTTGAGCTTTAGCAGTGTTTCTTTTACATAGGTAGGTGCCCTTATATTAGGGGCATAAATATTCAAGATTGAAATTTCCTCTTGACCAATTTTTTTCTCTGATGAATAAGTAATAACTATCTTGGTCCCTTTTAATTGCTTTTAGCTTAAAGTCTACTTTGTTAGATATTAGGATGGCAACCCCCGCTTGTTTCTTAGGACCATTTGACTGGAAAATCTTTTCCCAACACTTTACTCTAAGCCTGTGTCTGTTTTTGTGGTTGAGGTGTGTTTCTTGTAGGCAGCAGAAGGATGGCTTTTGTTGTTGTATCCATCTTGTTAGTGTGTGACGTTTTATAGGATAGTTGAGTCCATTGATATTAAGGGAAATTAGTGACCACTGATTGATATTTCCTGTCATTTTTGGTGGTAACTTGTTTTTATTTCCTTTCTCTGGAGTATTCTTCTGTGGAATTATTGATTGTTTGTGGTTTCATGGTTGTAGCTGGGGTCTTTAGGTTGGAGTTTTCCCTCTAATACTCTCTGTAGCGCTGGATTGGTTGATAGATATTGTTTCAGTCTGACTTTGTCCTGAAATATCTTGTTTCCTCCATCTGTGGTGATTGATAATTTTGCAGGGTATAGTATTCTAGTTTGGCAGCCATGTGCTTTTAGCATCTGTACAACTTCTGACCAAGCCCTTCTAGCTTTCATGGTTTCCATTGAATAGTCAGGTGTTATTCTGATGGGTCTGCCTTTATATGTAAGTTGGCCCTTTTCTTTTGCAGCTCTTAAAATTTTTTCTTTGTTCTGTATGTTTTGTGGCTTGATTATAATGTGGCATGCTGACTTTTTTGGGGGGTCATATCTATTTGGTGTTCTGTAAGCTTCTTGTATCTTTATAGGCATTTCCTTCTTCAGGTTAGGGAAGTTTTCTTCTATGATTTTACTGAAAACATTATCTGTGCCTTTGAGCTGGTAGTCTTCTTCTTCTTCTTCTTCTTCTATTCCTATTATTCTCAAATTAGGTCTTTTCATGGTGTTCCAGATTTCCTGAACATTTTGAGTTATGGCTTTTTTATTTTTACTATTTTCTTTGACTGATATATCTATTTGAGCTACTGAGTCTTCCACTTCAGAGATTCTATCTTCCATCTCTTGAACTCTGTTTGTTATGCTTGTAGCTGTGGTTCCAGCTTTTTTCTTCAGATTTTCTATTTCCATCTTTTCCTCATTTTGTGCCTTTTTTATTGCTTCTATTTCAGCTTTTAGTTCTTGGCATGTTTCTTTCATAGATTTGTTCATCTCTTCCAATTTTTTTGTTTGTATTTTCTTCTATTTCTTTAAGGCTATTTTTCATATCTTCTTTGAGAGCTTCGATGATCATCATAAAGGAATTTGTGGTGCTACTTCCTTCTGTTTCCTCTTCATTGCTCAGTTCAGGACTTGTATTTGTAGGATTGCCACTTTCTTCTGGAGTTACCTTGTTGTTCTTTATATTATTATGTAAACTTTTGCACTGGTATCTGCCCATGGCTTCAGTGGTTCACTATTAGGTGCCTCTGGTCTGTTGTGGCACTCGGACTTGTGTGCCCCCTGTCACCTCTGAAGAAAAGGTCTGCTCAATCTCTGCCTCAGCTCTGGGCAGGGGACTGAATTTCAAGTCTTCAATCTTTCTCTATTTGACCAATTGGGGGCAGGATGGCGGCAGTGCAAATTTCCTCAGCAGCAGCGAGGGGGATCATGGCAGTCAGAGCTTATCTCTGTCTGCTACAGAGTGCGTGGGTGCATGCTCTGCAGAGAGGACCCGGTCCCGGAACCGGACTCAAAGGCCTTTTCTAAGGCTGAATTTGTAGATAAATACTGCTTAATTTGATTTTATAATAAAATGTCTTATTTTCTCCAAGTATGGTGGTTGAAAGTTTTGATGGATATAATAGTGTGGGCTGCCTTTTGTAGTCTCTTAGAGTCTGTAGAATATCTGTCCAGAATCTTCTGGCTTTTAGAGTCTCCACTGAAAAGTCAGATCAGGCTATAGAGATAGTTAACAGCACTGGCTATTCTTCCAAAGGACCTGGCCTCAATTCCCAGAACACACATGTACCTCCAGGATCTAGTGCCCTCACAAGAACATACATGCACACAAAATATCAATGTCATAAAATAAGAACAAATAAATTATTTTTAAAAATACATCAGGGTCATTCTAATAGGTCTTTTGTAGTAGAATGCTGGTGTTACTGAAGAAAGCCCTAGTCACCTTGGCAAATCCCAGTGACCTCAAAAGATCCAGCCCCAAATGAGGTGTGGCCAAGATCAATCAAGACCAGAGAACACTGACCAGTTTGGCCTATTTTGTTTCTCAATTCTCTGGAAGTAGGCTGAAAGTAGGAAGTCCAGTGTGAATGTTCCAAACCTCTTAAAATTACATTATACCTGTGAATTCTTGCTTAACCCTATAATAAATATTAATCCTTACATAATATATCACATTTAAATAATTCCAGCTGTATTTGGCACCAAATGTGAGTTTATTCCCCATGCTAGCTGGGCCACCAGCTGCGGGCCAGGCTAGGCTCACAACCTAAAATAATTCCAGCCATAGCCTTTATATGTTACTTAGTTTTTTCTCTTTTGCAGCTTTAATATTCTTTCTTTGTTCTGTACATTCAATGTTTTGGTTATTATATGTCTAGGAGACTTTCTATTCTGGTCCACTCTATTTGGTGCTCTGTATGCTCCTTGATTAGGTAAGGAGAATGGTTAAGATTTTTGTCAAAAATGTCTCTGCTCTCTTTTTCAATTCTATTATTCTTAGATTTGGTTTTTTCATAGTGTCCCGAATTTCCTGGATGTTTTGTGCCATGGTGTTAAAGAAAGATTTAACATTTTGTTTGACCATTTCTTAAATACCTAAGATTCTCTCATCCATCTCTTATATACTTGTAGCAAACCTTGTGTCTGAGGCTCCTGTTTGAGTTCTTAAATTTTTATTTCTAGATTTCACTCAGTTTGGTTTTTTAAATATGATTCTAGGGTTGGAGAGATGACTCTGTAGTGATATATTTTATATTTAATAAAATCAGTCTGGAATACAGAAAACAGATCCACCTACAATCAAGCCATGAGGGTCAGAGATTGGTAACTCAAGCCTTTAATCCCAGCACAGGAAAGACCAGGAGTGGTGACCTATGCCTTTAATCTTGTAACTGCAGAGACAGAGATCTTTCTGTCAAACAAACAAAAAAGACTAGAGAGATGGCTCTGTCTTCTGAAATTCCAGGCTGATTTTATTAAATATAAAATATATCACCAAATGGCTCAGAGGTTAAGAGTACTGGCTGCTCTTTCATGGGTCCTGAGTTCAAGTTCAAGCAACCACACAATGACTTACAAACATAAATAATGTGATTTGGGGCTCTTTTCTGAATACTGTATGTAATAAATAAAGTTTTAAAAATTTTATTTTTATTTTTACATTGAAGTCTTGGACTGTTTATATTCTTCCACTGATTGTGTTTTTATAGATCTTTTAAAATCAACTTTTCCCTTCACTTTTAAAAGGATGTCTCTCATATGAATAAAGGACATATTAACATCTTTCTCTTATGCTTTAACTATGTTACAATACTCTGGACCTACTGTGTAGGGTTTCTGGGTTCTAGTGAAGATTGTATGTTATTGATTGTGGTTTTATGCTTGTGTCTAGGCATCTGGCTTTGGAACGACTGTAAATTTAGGTGCTGGTATCTAGTCTTATTTTTGGTGGGTGAGTGTTTAATTTTTTGATTTCTGTTGCTGTGTGGTTCTTAGGAGAGTGTGGTGGTTGTGTGCTACCTGGTAGGAAATTCTTCTGGGATCCTGATACGTATGGCCCCTAGGGTTCCAGGTAAAATGTTTTTCCAGTTGTCAGGAGCTGACATGTAGGAATGGAAAGAGATGGGCTGGGGGCGGGGGGAGGACTTGGGGGAGTTGTGAGCTAAGGGGGTTTACAGGAGGGAGGAAATTCAGAAGTTTAACAGGATCCACTTAGTCCCCAGGGAGTGGGCAGAGAGTAAGGAGAGGCCACAACAGGTAGCCTGCTATAGAGCTGGGGAGGAAACTGGATATGGAGGAGAGAAGGGAGAGGGAGATCTGACACTAGCCCACCTACTCCACTGACCTACTTGCTTCTCAGGTAGGTGCTGTTTGTGGGCTCTCAGAGAAGCCCGCTGGATGGGGGTGTGAAAGAAGCCTGCTGGAAAAAAAAAAAAAAAAAAAAAAAAAAAAAAAAAAAAAAAAAAAAAAAAAAAAAAAAAAAAAAAAAAAAAAAGGGCATCTTAAAATTCACAGGCAAATGGGTGGATTTGGAGAATATCTTCCTGATCAAGGTATCACAAAACCAGATGGGATGTATTCACTCATTAGTGGACTTTGGACAAAAAGAAAAAAAAAAAAAAAACAGCATAAGAGAGACTTCCAGGAATTCTCCTAGGAAGAGAAAATAGAGAAGATCTTTTTAGCTAATTGAGAGCATAAGGAGTTACAGCCAAGAAGAGGTGGGAACAAATCATGAGAGAAGAGGAGGACTGAGTGAGAGGGCAGAGAGGAAAAAAGAGATGGAGATCTTAATAGAGGAAGCCAATGTGGGGTTGGAAAGAGACCAGGTGCTAGGGAAACCTCCAAGAACTCACAGGATGTCCCTGGCCAGGTCTCCAACCAATAGTTAAGGTGTTGCCTAGACAGAACTTCCCTTATAATCAAATGAATAGCCACCCTAAGTGCCATCACAAAACTTATATCCAACAATGAATAGAGGTAGAGGCAGAGATAAGTGGCTGAGCACTGGGCTGAGTCTATATGACCAAGGGGATAGGGCTTATGAGGAAAACTCCCGCAGTGATGGCTGGCTGGGGCTCTGGAGAGCTCACCGAATTAAAAACAGTCACTGGGAAACCTTCAAGAAAAGGAACTAAGCCCTCAAAGGATAGGCAACTGTCCACTGACATGGACAGTATGTGGAGCCTCAAGCGGAGAGATCAGACTGTGTTTCTATGTATGGACTGACACTTCTGAGCCCATTCTCCCCAGAGGAACACCTAACCCAGTCAAGACATTATGATGAGGAAATTGGACCTGCCTGGAAAGGATGCTGAGCTGATCCACCTTGGGATTTCTTGCCCTTTTCGGGGGAGGGAATGGGGGAATGGGGAGGAGGGAGGCTGTAGGCAGACAGGGAGGGCTTGGGAGGGGGGAGGGAGGGAGAGCAAGGGGATACATGGGGAAGGGACTTTATTTTCTAAAAATTAAAAAAAGAAAAGATATAAGCCTGCTGGATGGGGTTTAGGATAACAGTGGGGAGGAAGTTAGGTAGAGAGCTACACTTTGTGTTGGAGATGAGGGCAGAGAGTAGGAGGAGACTACAGCATGTGGTCTGCTACAGAGATGGAGGTGAAATTGCCTGCTTCCTTGGCCATAGTGGCTGGTGGTTTCCCAGGGAATGTCTGCTGGATGGGAAGATTAAGATGAAGAGTTGAGTGGAGGACAAAAATGGTTAGAGGAGAAGATCTTTGTGTTTCACTAAACATGGAGAGAGAGAGAGAGAGACAGAGAGAGAGAGAGACAGAGACACACACACACACACAGAGAGAGAGAGAGAGAGAGAGAGAGAGAGAGAGAGAGAGAGAGAGAGAGAGAGAGAGAGAGAGAGGAGGCTACAGTGGGTGGTATGCTACAGAGTTTAGGATAAAACCAGGGAATAGGTTTTGGAGGAGAGCTGTATGCTGTTCAGGGTCTTGGGGCAGGGGAGAAGCTCTGCAGCTAGGCTACCTGCTTTTGTGGCAGAAGAGGCCTGCAGGTCAGTGTGGGAGGTCTGCTAGAGTTCAGGATGGGGTAAAGCAATGAGTTTTGGGAAGGAAATTAGGAGGAAATCTACCTGATCCAGTGGGAAAGGGGATAGAGGGGAAGAGCAGGTAAGTAATTAATAGTCTTACTCAGCTGTAAATGTTGTGATACACAATAATGACTGGCTTGGAATGACATGGCCGCTAGTACAATAATAGTACAAAGAGCATGGGAGTAACTAACCACATTCTGATGCGATTTAAGGCACACTTCGCAAGTTGAAATTCATAACTGGCATCGCTGATAGGGCAAACAACCTGTAGCCAGAAATAGCACAGGTCCTTTGGGCAGAACCAACTACTATTACTTTGCTAGTTGAGCATAGTATTAAACACAATTCTTAATGACTTATTATTATACTTATAGATTAGTAAATCTTTTAACTCTCATCAGAGAACTTTATTTTCTTCAGTAGATGGTGATACAAAGGGACCCATAATTGGTCAAAGTGCCAAAATGAGATACCTCTGAGTTTTTAGCCCTAAATAGTATATCTATAGCATACTACTAGCTCCCAAGAATCAGGGACAGTTGCACAAGAGGGTGTAGAAAGAGTGTAAGAGCCAGAGGTTGTAGATGATGATAAAGAAACAATGTCTTATGGATTTACCAGGGTAACAGCATGTATTATTTTTTTTCTTTTCTGAGAGTGTAACCCCTTCTCCAGTGGAGAATCACACATCAAGAACATATGGGTGGCACAAATTGGATTTTATAGGTATAAAAAGAAAGAGATAAGGACATTTGCTGGGTAGGTAGGGGAGAAAGGTAGAACCTGGGGCGGTAATTAAGAAGATAAATATGATCAAAACGTAATGTATGAAATTCTTAACTATTTTTTAAAATGAGAGAATAAGCCCAAACACCAGCCAGTCAATAGCATTTTTCCACAGTTTATGCTTTTAGCTCTTGCTTGAGTTCTTTCTCTGACAACTTTTAATGGTGCACTGTACCAGGAAGTGTAAGTCATTGAGTTACTTTTGGTCAGAGAGTTATATTGCAGCCACAGAAAGAAAACCAGAAGAAAGACAATGGAGCCTTGTATTCTCTTAAAGCAGCTTAGGTGCTGCCTTAAACATTGTGGGAAGCCAGGAAAGTTTTACATCAGAAAGAATGCACTGAGCAGGAGCTCTCTCTAAGTGGATAGACTTTATGGAAGCTGTGACTGGGGAATTCTTTCAAGAAGTGCATAGGAGCAGGGATGGGTGTTTGTTGGTTGGATTGGGCTGGAAAGAGGTCAAAGATGAAGTAGAATGGGCTCTTCCTCATCCAAGACCCACAGTAGAAAGAGAAGGGAGGTCACTAGTGGGCATGCAATTCTGACAATAACCAGATCTATCACCTCCTGAGTGTGAGATGTGGTAAGTGAACAACCTTCACTGTGACACTAGAATAACCTTTATAAAGGGGAACCTGCAAAAAATGTGAACATGTCTATGAAAACTCTCCAGATAGTACATGCATATTAGTATTATTTCATTGTGTGAGATAAATAGAAGACAAATTGCTCAGAGGTGTGAGGGGTGTAGACACAGAACCTATTGTTTCTTCTATGGAAATATAAGAAGGAATTGAAGATTGACCAGTGAGATCTTATCTAAGTAGGACACCCACTGTCAAGATGAAACAGAACTATATTGCCATGAACATTTTAATGTAGAGAGTTAGCTACGTTGGTGAATCCTACAGTCTAAGCCTTTGGAAGCCTGAAGCAAGAAAATCACAAGTTCAAGGCCTGCCTGGATTACAGAGGAAGGCTTTGCATCAAATTCCCAAAATAAATATGAAGGTGAGAACTCAGAAGCTAAAGGGTTAATCATTGCTAAAATTTACATTGAGTACTGTAGTGGGATTATGCTGGTAATGTTGTAAGTATTTGTCTCGCCTATGGGCTTAATAAAAAGCTGATTGGCCAAAGACAAACAGGAAGTGTGGGTGGGGCTACCAGGCTAAGAAAACTCAGTAACATCTCAGAGTAGAGACAAATACCAGACACAGACACTAGGAACAGATGCCAGAGTCACTGGAGCTGCCAAGAGATGCAGAGGAAATGCTGCTCTGAGAAAAGGTACTGAGCCACATGGCTGAACAAGATGGATTGAGTTCAGATGAAGGAGCTGGCAAGTTGTATGCCTGGGCCCTCGGTCAATCAGCGTAAGAATAACATAAGCCTGTGTGTGATTATTTGAGGCAAAGCGGGACTGAGAGTGAGACTAAACTTTTGGTCAAGGCCTAGAAAGTCTGGGCCAGAACCTTTTACAACAGGATACAAGGAGTTTCTTTCATTGTCAAAGAAACCAGTGGCCTTGTCAACCACAACAATGTATGCAAACATTAGAGCTTCAAGCCCCACTGAAGGACTATGGAAAAAACAATTAGCTCCACTATTCAGCTATGACTTTTCCTGAACAAGTAAATTGAAATAAGCTCCCCATTATGGTCCTACTGAAATTATTTTTGTGTTTCATATGGTGTTGATTATTATTCCATGAAGTCTATTTTTGAAATCCGGAACTTTCATTGGAGAATCTCTGTCTGGCCTCATGGGCCTCAGCTAGGAGACTGCCTCCCAGAGCTAAGTGATTGGAGAGATCAGGCAGAAGAACAGGCAATGAGGGCAAATCCACTTTATTGACATAAAGACTGAGGAGAGATTTTTAATTGGCAGCAATTGTGTTCTGAATCCAGTCCACATAGTTGCAGACCTTGGTGTACACACCAGGGTTACCTGGCAAGGCACACCCATAGCCCCAGGAGACGATGCCCTGAAGTTGTCCATTGCAGACCACAGGGCCACCAGAGTCACCCTGGAATGGAAAAATACAATGTTTAAGAAAAGGCATACAAAAAACTGATCATATATACTCTTACCTTAAGACCTCCTTCTAGCTACCTTGTGACTCCTTTTGTTTTTTATATTGAAGCACATTATCTAATCACTAATGACATAAAATGATATTCAGGGTAGATCTAACTTCTTCCTAATCCCACTGCTAGTCTCAAAATATTGGATATTCAAATCCCACTCCCAGGAGAACAGGTGTTTCCAATGCAAAGGGAGCCAATCACCTGGCAGGAATCTTTGCCTCCCTCAAGGAAGCCAGCACAGATCATGTTTTTGGTAATTTCCCCAGGGTAGGAGGCTTCACAGTCAGCCTGAGTCAGCAGTGGAGCATCCAGGCACTGGAGCAGGTCTGGGTTGTTCACTATGAGGGACGGTAATGATCAAGGAAAAAAGAAATATACATTAGAGCACCCTGAGGAACAATAATGTATCCCTGAACACTATGGGCAACCACCAGAGAGATAATTAAGAATACAAATTGTAGAAAAGAATTATAGTTTTCTAACTCTATAAAATGACCATTGTGGATACTGTTTTCAGTACAATAACACAGTGTGTATTTTTCCTCTTTAGTAACAGGGGGTAAACTTCTTTGGCACAAGGTATACTCTTCTTATAGTTGGTACTTCAAATATATTTGCAAGGTAAAAGTGAGTAAGTTTAAATCCAGAAACATGCCTAGCTTTGGAAAACATGGGGGAGGAAAGATATAGTAGGTGAAAGGTCATACTCACCACCAAAGCTAAGGGTGTTGCCCCAGCCAGAGATGAGACACAGAGTGCCAGCAGGTGCACAGGAGGTGGGCAGAGCCACAGTGGCCACTCGGGCATTGAGGACCACAGGGGAAGAGAGCTTGATCAGCATGATGTCATTGTCCAGGGTTCTTGAACTAAAGTTGGGGTGCTTAATGATCTTGGCAGCATTGACAAACTGCTCATTGCCCTCAACGACATTGATGTTGTATTCTCCCAGCCTCACTTGGATACGTCTGTTGGCAAGGGAAGACACGGTAGATATTTTCTACACATTACTCCAAACACCCCAGGTTCTAAAGTTTCATGTTCAGGGGTGGCTCAAAGGAGAAGCTCTTTAGTGGCAAACAATTTCTGGGTAGGCACCCTGGCCCTTTTATCTAATGAGAGTGATGGTATATAGGGTATAAGATAAAGGAGTACATTTTGGGCTGGTTTTCAACCTGCCACAGCACAGCCCCTCATATATCCAGGCATGTGGATCCAAGGTGACATTTAATGTATTCAGAACTCATTGGAGTCTTTGTTAACTAGAGTAGAAACTATGACTATTACTTTTTGCTTTGTTAAAGTCTATGATTGTGTGGGACCTAATCTTGTGGAGCCCCAAGTGCTCTGCTAGGACTCACATCAGTGTGACATAGGACCTTGAGAGTTTACATGCTTGATCTCAATTCCAGAACTATTGAGCCAGAACCTAGCCTTGGGTTCAGTGTTTTAAGTAGCTTCACCATCTCTATGATAGATACTCAGGACTGAGAACACACAGTTGAGACTGCATTGATTTAACCAATGTTTAGCTGTGTTCCTGAAAACTTGGAGTTGATTATTCTTTTTAGCTAATGGTTCTGGTATAAAGTTCTTGACTGATTATCTCACTGGTGTTTATGATAGCAAGAGTTTTTTTTTTGGTTTTATAAACCCATTAACTTTGCTAATCTATGGGTTTATTTGAAGAACATTTCTTTTCTGTATCAAATTTCACTCAGGGCTGATGATGCTTAGCTGCTGCCAACATCTTCCTTTCTTCATGGCTTTCCCCATTCATCTTACAACTTTACCACTTGCCCAAATGCTCTGTATAAATATGTTCCAGGCTGTGGGCTCTGCACTCAGTGGCCCATCACTTACGTTTTGTAGCAGTGAGCTGCAGACACCACCCACTGGTCATTGATGAGGGAGCCTCCACAGAAGTGGTAGCCAGAGTTCAGAGACACCTGATAGGGAACAGAATTCTCCTGGCAGGTGTATCCTCCAACAATCTTGTCATCATCATCAACAGGGAAAGCAACTTGAATAGAAGAGATAGGAAATGAGAATAAGCCAATGTGTTAAGGTGCTGGACGGTAAAGCCATTGGTTCTATGCAGCCTAAATCCTTAGGATTTCTTACTGAGCACAATGAGTGTAGGAAAACTGGGATTACTCTGTCCATAAAGGCTAACAGTGATTGTAGGATTTCTCAGCATTGGGCTCTGCAGGACAGTAGTATCTATAGGACTCAGCTTTCTTCTGAGCACCACCAGGTTTGGGACAGCAAGAACTACTTAAGTCTTAGTGGAATCCCATTAGAAGTCAGTTTTGCCCATGGATTGCTTTATTTTTACATCTATTACTTGTTTGGCCTCCTGAAGATTGGGTTTTTGGAGTATCAGGATGATCTGACCTAAGCCAACTTTCCACAGAAATAAGCTCTACAGACTGAGGCCAGAACAGAAGGGAATTCCCAGCCAACCTAGACATAACAAAAAGAGGCACAACAACCGCCCAGTAATGTAATAGCATCTAACTTTCAGTGTGTGATGGACTGTTTAGGTTATCATCTTGGAAAACATTCAAGACCCAGAACACATAAGGTCGTGAGCAAAAATAAGTCCTTCATGTCTTCATGCACACTTTTCCTTAAGAGTACCTATGGTGAAAGTATCACAGAGTCACTAAAGCCAAGCAATGGGCATGCTGGCTCATTTCATGGAAATGCTGTGAGGCCTACTTTTCAATATTCCCTGCTCTTGGCTCCAGCTACAGTAAAGACTCATGCTGAGAGGAAAATACAAGAGAAGTGAGAAAAATGAAGAATGGGAGAAGATTTGTGAGGCATTGAACTCACCAGCAGCTCCCACAAGGGCCAGGATCAGGAGGGCTCTCATGGTGGCAGAGGTAATGAGCATGGGAGGAGAGCCTATTTTTATAGCTTCTAGAGAAGGAAGAAGGCATAGTAGTGGAGGGGTCATTGTCCTTCCTGTACAAACAGAAGGCACGTTTCTCTTTCCCAGAGTCTTGCATAAGCTGGGCTGTTTGGCACCCTTGTCACTAGGAGACTTGCAGGTGGCTAGAAAACTATTTTTTCTCAGGCCAGAGAGTGAGATCAATTGATTCTTGGGATGACACTGGCATAGAGCCAACAGGGAGTCGAGTCCCTGTCTACACAGTGGGACTCCTAAGGCTGAGAAGATGAGAGTTAGGTAAAAAAGACAAGTGTCTAGAATCCTTAGAAAGTCTCTGACTTTGTGGACATTAATTTAAGAAACTTCAAGAATGGCCTGGTTCTGGTAGCTAATGGGGCTGTTTGGAAGCCACATGATAGGAAATCAGGATTGCCTAAGTCTTTATCTGTAAACATGACTAATTTACTAAATAGGAAGATGAAATTAGAGGGCTCTGAGGTCCACAATTAGAACAGGAATGATGAAAAAGTAGGAGGTGCAGAATTCCTTACAACTTTGGGCTTTCAACTGTCTGTTTTCTAACCAGGCTCAGATGTCTGTAAGAAAATGGCTGAAACTTAAGTATGGTCTTTTTCGATACATTACAGGAATGGAATACTAACACAAAAATTGTGATCTTTTTTTCTCCCTTGCCATTTGCTTTTGTCATGTGTCATTTTTAAGAACTGTCAAGGTCCAGAAAATTTTACTAATTATAAATATCTTTTATTCTAGACCTAAGAGTATACATGATGTTTGGGATATTAGAAGATGTTTGGACAGAACCTGGGCCTTGATCAGAGTATCAGCTCTGTGTAGATATGAAGGAATTCTGTAATTTTCTATTTTGTATATAGCAAGAGTACTATGCTAGGCACAGTGATCAATATTACTGAGGTAAAGCCTGGCCAAAGGAGTTTATTGACTGATGATGTGCTAGTCTGGATCTAATTATATGGTCAGTTGCAGGATCCTTGATTTCAATGTTTTATCTTTTGCTTTCTCCACTCTGATCATAGGCTTAGGAAGGTGTAAGTTGCAGCTGAGATTATATATATTTTCAGCAAGGTATTTAATATTCTCAAGATGCCAAATAAAGATGGTAAAACTTGGCTCTAATTGTGGCAATAGTATTGGGGATGATAAAATGACTGGAGTAATGTTAAAGAAGGTAGAATGAACTACAGTAAAGGCCCAAATGGGTTTCATAGGCCATGCTGTGGCTCCACACTAGGCATTGTTAGGCCAACATTACAACAAAGTCTCTGTACTAAATATTCACATTTCTGCACCTTGCATTCCACCTAAAGGCTCTTGAGCTCATGCCTGAGTGCAAGATCTGGCCTACTGAACAATGTCTTACAGATTTTAGGAATCCTCATATTTTTATTTCTTTCACAAATGTATTAATATGAGGTGCTCAGAAAGGATAGACTCTCAAGAATTCATTTTTACCTAAGAAATTAATCTAAAACTGGCATGTTTCCTCAAGACTTCAAGAAAAGGTGAAATCTGTCAGAGTGTGAGATTTCTGCAGGTGACTGTCAAATAAAAGGTCCACTTGGGTCAAATTTCACATCCACTTCCTTTTGCAAACACTTCTCTTTCTGGCATAACTGGCATAACATAAACCTGGAATTTGCATTCAATACTGTATTTTTGTCTCAGACACTTTTGTGTGTGTGTGTGTGTGTGTGTGTGTGTGTGTGTGTGTGTGTATGTGTGTGTGTGTGTTTCAAGACAGGGTTTCTCTATCTAATAGTCCTGACTGTCCTGGAACTCACTTATAGATTAGGCAGGCCTCAAACTCACTGATATGTGACTTTCTCTTCCTCCAAAGTGCTGGGATTAAAGGTATGAGCCACCAGTGCCTGGCTTGTCTCAGACTCTTATCTTGCCATGTACTCCCATTGGGTGCATGCCAAACACAGTTGCACACACCTCTGTGTTCACAGCTAGATCACAGAATTGAAGAATTTCACTATGCAGCATCTGGAATTTTCTACCATGTAGTTAACATGCTGCTTACAGAGGACTGTTTGCAAGACTACTGCTGTAGAGGTCAGTCCTCTGCTCTAGTGTCTACCCATTTTCTTGTGCCCTAACAAGTGGCCCACAGTGAGGATATCAGCAATATCTAAGAAATGGTTTTGGCTAAATGGAATTTTGGGTTGGTCATTGACACTCTGTGTAAAAAGAACCATCTGAGGATATAAGCATTTCTGTACCTCAAATTTGAAGATTAGCATGTGTTGGTTTTGCTGGTAAGAAGAGACATACATACACCCCCACACTACCAAGGCCACACTAGAGTTTATTTAGGAGAGTTCCCAGGTGGGTACAGGAGCAGAGAAGCAGGAGAGGAGGAGAGATAGACTGTAACATGGCATCTCTTTTTAAGAGAAGGGGTGTGCATGGGTTTACTTAGCTACGTTTAGGGGCATGCCTCCGTACGAGATGTGTCCTGCTGCAGCCATGTTGGCTTCACCATGTGAAGTGCCAGGAAAACAGCATGCACTTGACATATAACCATAGAATGCAGTCTTTCTGTTGTCTCTTTAGCATGACAGGTAGTTTTTTTTTTTTTTTGATTATGCATTACTGTTTTCATTTTCAGGTCCTCTCCAAATTCCTTAGCCCTTTCTTGATCCAAATTTCCATAAACTACTCTGATGTGGCATATTGCTCTTTTACACTGTAAGGATTTGTTGCTCATATTGGTTTAATAAAATGCTGATTGGCCAGTAGGATGTATAAGCATAGCTAGCAGAGTAGGAGAATTCTGGGAAGCAGAAGAGCATAACACAGATGCCAGCAGATGCAGAGGACAGACATTGAGAAAGCTGCTCTGAGAAAAGCAATCAAGCTATAGGGCTAAACAAGATAAGAATCATGGGTTAGTTTAAGTGTAAGAGCTAGCAATGAGCCTAAGCCATAAGCCAAACAGCATGTAATTAATATAAGACTTTGTGTGATTATTTGAGATTGCTAGTATGGATCTCAGGGGTAGACAGGGCAGAAACTTCTTACTACACTACTGTATAAGCCACTAGTGAAGCTCCAGGCTTCTTCTTCTTTTTTTTTTTTTTTTTTTTTCCAGATCTCAACTCCTTTTCACCATTATTTTTCTACTCTCCATCAAAATTTTGATTTATCTAAGGAAGTTTGTTTGCTAAATATGTTGTCCTACACCCACTAACTTGGATAGTAAAGAGTACTTTGTGTTATCACACACACACACATACACACACATACATTCTGATGATTTAGATAGTCTTAGGGTCTTGAGTTAGTTGTAGTGATCAGCTAATTGATGCAGATCATTCTCATTTTGCACTACCTTTCACTAGTCATTTGAAGTAATAAATAACATGAAAACTTAATGTCCAGTGAAATGTCATTTGCACACTGTATGTATTCTCAGCTTTCATTCACTGTAGTAATGTAAATGGAAAAGTCTTTAGTGATTGTGAATTTAAAGTATTAAGGATAGATTGAGGTTCCAGATAAGGCAGTATACTACATGTTTTCCCAAGGCACACATACATAATAAGAGTTAGGTTAGTAAAAGATTGCTTGTGTGGAAATATTAAAGCCTCATCTCTGAGAATGAACAGCCAGGCACCATCCTGATGAGGGCGCACTGATTGAGAGTGAGATCTTTTGAGGATTTGAAAACAAAGGGAATGAGTCAGGGAGCCTGGCATCACTTTGCTCCACTGCTGGCATAGAAGAGGGCCATGACAGTCATTCATAGAGGAGGTCAGCGTCTGGTGTCTACTGGTGAGCAACTTAAACAGCAGGAACATGGGGCTTTGGAAAGTTATTTGGTTTCAGGCCTGTGGCAAAGAACAAGTCTTTGGTCTGAAAACTATTAGAGTCACTGAGAATTCTAGAGTACAGGTAGTTCCCTGGCTCTATTGCAGGAGCTCTGCTGAGTATAGTTTTCTGTCAGACAAAGCTGAGAGTTCTGAGCCTAAACCTTTTAGACCACCCAACTCCTTAGTCTTTTCTACTCCATATGATGATTAGCTGCTGGGAAGGGTCTGAAAACATTGAACATAGCCAGAAGGGCATCCAGACCCTCCTGTTGTGGCCCTCCAGTGCACTAGTCAATGCTTTGCTTATCTCCTGTATTCCTGAATACACTTAGCATACACTCCTCCACATAGGTGTTTGTGTTTCTGGAACAAAAACCAGAAAGCCTCTGAAGGCAGTGAGAAGGTTTGCAGCCCAGGAGGTGCAAAATTCACTGACATTAGGGCAGAATTCAGTCACACAAAATAAGGAAGCTTCTAAAGTAAATGCAGATCTGACACAATGCAAGCAATAAATTCAGATCTGATACAATGCAAACAATAAATACAGATCTGACACAATGCAAGCATCTATTTGACCTGAGAGCCATCATTCCACAAGATGAGTGGGAGTCACCACTATGGTGACAACAGAAACGAAGTATAATAGTGTGCAGCTAGGACTTGTAACTACCTCAAATAAGTCACCCTATCAGAGGACCCAGCAAGATCCTGCTTCTTTATCTTCCTCTATTTTTTTCTCTTTTACTTTTTTTTGTTATTCTCATATTCAATATTTATTTATTTAAGACTGTTCTATACTTGGGATTTTTAAATTTTTATTTTCCTCTGACATCATGTACATATTTTTCTTATTTTATATTTACATTTAAATTTTTTGTTTTATTCCCATTTCCTCCTTTTCTTGCCCTTATTCCTTATAACTTACATTTTAAATATGTATTTATTTTTTGATAATTTCATAATACATACAATTTATTTTGTTCATTTCTATTCCTGTTTTTAGTACATTATGTTTCCTAAATTTTGTTTTATGATTGTTAGTGATATAGTATTTGGCTGTAATTATTCTTCTATTATGAATGAACAAAGACATGAATGATTTATTACAAATAGTCTTACAGATCATGCATAGCTTAACTTTACCACACATTATTTTTGGAGTGAATAGCACTAAAATCGGTACCCAACTATAATGTACACATTGATTTTAAAAGTATTGCTAATTTATTGGAAAGATATTTTGTTGTTGTTTGTTTTTCAAAAGAAGGTATTTCTGTGTAAAATCCTTTCTCTCCTGGAATTCATTTTGTAGATCAGGCTGGCTTTGAACTCATAGAGGTCTGTCTGCCATTGCCTCCTCAGTGCTGGAATTAAAGGTGTGCATGCACCACTGCCTGGGTGATTGGAAGGCTTGTATGCTAAAAGGTAAATGCGTAAAATGAAATTGAAAAGAAGAAAAGTTGAACATTTCATCTATAAATTCTTGAGAAAGCATTGGTATGCTTTTAAAAGAAGGCTCGTAGATAATTAGGATTCTCATATCGGACCATAGTCACAAAAGGAAAGCATTTAGAATTCAGGTTATGGCAGAAAATATACAAAACCCATTGCCATCATTCTTAAGGAACTCTAAAGAAAGAAACAGTTTTAATGATCAGATATATGAGGCATTTAAAAACTCATTTTTGACACTTTATCACAGTCGTTTATAAAACATTCTGATGTATAAATAACAATAAATTGTCACAGATTATGCAGGATTCCATAGGAAAAATAAAGACTTTGTCTATAACTACCAATGTGTTAGACAATGATGATAAAGTTAAAATAAAAGGACATTTACAGGACTTCTGAATTATCAAAGCATGGATAAGGAGGCATTCTTCTCTCATTGCTCATTGCAAGAGAAATAGCTCCATAAAACTCATTATGAGAACAGAATTCTTAATTTATATTGTAAAGCCTGTGTTCCCATTTAGATCTTTGGACCCCTCACCTGTGTCCTCTGGTCCATTCCTATACGGCTTCTGTGTTATCTCGTCTTATCTCTTCACATTCCAGAGTTCTTTTCTTTGGTCCCCAAGTGTAACTAGGTATGATTTAGAGAAAATAAAGTTTATTTATTTAAAATTATCATGATGCTTGTTGGGTGTCCCTAGTAACTATTATTTCTACCCCAGTATTGTAGTAGTACTGTGGTTAGTAGAAAAGAAAGGTTATATTTTCTGAAGTCTAGAAGATTGTTCTCTGAATGTTCCATGGCATTCACATAGAATGATTTTCAGTTCTCAGACTCACTTGCAACTATTGGAAATTCATTTTTTGAAGTACTTTTTATTATGTATACTGAGTTCTGGCTGTATATATGTCTTCACACCAGAAGAGGGCACCATATCCCATTATAGATAGCTTGTGAGCTACCATGTGGTTGCTAGGAATTGAACTCAGGACCTCTGGAAGAACAGTCAGTGCTCTTAACCTCTAAGCCATCTCTCCAGTCCCATTGTTGGCAATTCTTAGCTACAGTGATGAAATCTGACTTTAAGATGATGATCACAGTATTTTGAGCTGATGGACTTCTAAAATGACCACTAACTCAGCAGGAAGGGTACACACTTCCTCAAGAAAAGAGAATGTTAAAAACCAAAAAAGCACATGTCTAAGCTACAAACCACAACCACTGAACAGCTTGAGATCTGAAACACCTTGGACTGGCACTTTGGATCCCACTCCCTCCAGAAGAACACCTGACCCAGTCTTGATGTTGTGGGGAGGAAACCGGATCTGCCAGGAGTGGATGCTGAATTGATTTCATTAAAGGAAGAATCTCAAATTATTAGTGCCACATAGAAGCTTCCATGAGGTGATAGTCCATGGTAGAAGTAAAAGAAATGTTCACAGGGGATTCAGTATTCTGTAGGAAGTACCTTTTTACCCACAGGGATTAAGTTTCTGAAATTCTGTAACATTACATTCCTATGCAAATGTTACTGATCAGGGTCTGAGCAAATCTCTTTGGAAAGAAAAACCCACAATTACATTCTTAAAGGACAACATCCTCCATAGGTATTAATCTTTATTTTATTTTTAATTTTTTAACTCATATTTTAAGAAATTTATATATATATACATAAAATTATATTTATTATTGTATTAACATAATTTCTCTTTCTTTTCCTACTCCAGCTACTCTCATGTCCCTCTTTGCTTCTTCTCATTTTTCTAATCGCCTAATTTTAATTATTATTTTCTTTTCTTTTTTTTTTAACTTTATTTATTTATTTGCCTTGATGTTTGCCTGGAACTGGAACTACAGACAGTTGTGAGCTGCCATGTGGGTGCTGGGAATCGAACCCGGGTCCTCTGGAAGAGCAGACGGTGCTCTTAACCACTGAGCCATCTCTCCAGCCCTAATTATTATTTTCAAATCACATACATATGCCTCCACACTTATAAATTTATAAATAAAACCACATGAGTTTATTTAGTGGTACTCATAAATCTGTTAGGAGGCTTATCTGTGAGAAGACTTATTTTCTTTTTCTCAGCATTCATTAATTGTCTGTAGATTTTCATCTAGGAGTGGAACCAAGTGTATTCTTTTTTTTTTTTTTTCTTGTTGCTGTTACAAGAGACATATACAGGATTTTGAATTACAGCACTAACTGGCTTCTGGGATGCCATGACATCTTCCCAATAATGTTCTAGCGGGATGACAGAAATGTTGGCAGAGCCACTAGACTCCTGGGGAATGGGTGTAGAGCCCTGTGTTAGGATAGAGCCTGAGTTCTTCTGTTGGTTTATTATAATTTTGTACCTGGTTAATTTTGGTTTTGTTTCAGTTCCTTGGCTAGTTTTATCCTCTCTGAGAAGTGTTGGGAATTGAATTACCAACAGAAAGTTCTTGACTGAGAAGACATCAGTAAACTACCAGAAGAGATGTCCATACCAATAGCTGCTGAAATCTCATCACATAAAAAAAAATATGAATAGGTAAGTCAACATGAATATGCCAAAAATTCATCACTCTTCAGCACATGATATTATCCCAAAATGCTAATGTAATGGAATACTGAACAAAGAATTTAGAAGTTTAGTTTAAAAAAGCAATCAGCGACCTTAAGGAGAATTAACCTAGAGCACTAAAAAAAGTAAATATAATTGGATACTTGTTCAAGAAACTTAGCCAAGAGACAGAAATTATAAGATAAAAAATAAATATTAGGCAGGTGCTGTCTGTGGAGCTTGTCCCCACACACTCTGTAGCAGACAGAGATAAACTTTGTCTGCCAGGGTCCCCCCAGCTGCTGCTGAGGGAATTTGCATGGCCATCCACCTCCAGCTGATCAAACAGAGAAGGACGGAGGACTTTGAAAGACAGACTCAGACCCTGCCCAAAGGAGAAGTGGGTTCAGCAGGCCCCAGCACTGAATCCCTGCCAGGGAAAATTGTGTTCTAGTCAGGTTCTGGTTTCCGGACCAGGTGCTGTCTGTGGAGCTTGTCCCCAAATACCCTGTAGCAGACAGAGATAAACTTTGACTGTCAGGATCCCCCCAGCTACTGCTGAGGGAATTTGCATGGCCACCTGCCTCCAACTGATCAAACAGAGAAGGACTGAAGACTTGAAAGTCAGTCCCCTGCCCAGAGCAGAGGTAGAGATTGAGCAGACCTTTTATTCAGAGGTGACAGGAGACACACAAGCCCGTGTGCCACAACTGACTAGGAAACACCTAATCGTGAACCACTGAAGCCATGGGCAGACACCAGTGCAAAAATATATATAATAATGTAAAGAACAACAAGGTAACTCCAGAAGAAAGTGGCTCTCCTACAACTACAAGGCTGGAACTGAGCAATAAAGAGGAAACAGAAGGAAGCAACACCAAAAATTCCTTTATGATGATCATTGAAGCTCTCAAAGAAGATATGAAAAATTGCCTTAAAGAAATAGAAGAAAATACAAACAAAAAATTTGAAGAGATGAACAAATCTATGAAAGAAACATGCCAAGAACTAAAAGCTGAAATAGAAGCAATAAAAAAGGCACAAAACGAGAAAAAGATGGAAATAGAAAACCTGAAGAGAAAAGCTGGAACCACAGCTACAAGCATAACAAACAGAGTTCAAGAGCTGGAAGATAGAATCTCTGAGGTGGAAGACTCAGTAGCTCAAATAGATATATCAGTCAAAGAAAATACTAAAACCAAAAAAGCCACTACTCAAAATGTTCAGGAAATCTGGGACACCATGAAAAGACCTAATTTGAGAAAAATAGGAACAGAAGAAGGAGAAGACTACCAGCTCAAAGACACAGATAATGTTTTCAATAAAATCATAGAAGAAAACTTCCCTAACCTGAAGAAGGAAATGCCTATAAAGATGCAAGAAGCTTACAGAACACCAAATAGATATGACCCCCCAAAAAAGTCAGCATGCCACATTATAATCAAGCCACAAAACATACAGAACAAAGAAAAAATTTTAAGAGCTGCAAAAGAAAAGGGCCAACTTACATATAAAGGCAGACCCATCAGAATAACACCTGACTATTCAATGGAAACAATGAAAGCTAGAAGGGCTTGGTCAGAAGTTGTACAGATGCTAAAAGAGCATGATTGCCAAACTAGAATACTATACCCTGCAAAATTATCAATCACCATAGATGGAGTAAACAAGATATTTAATGACAAAGTCTGTTGGGAGTCAAAGTCTAACTTAGCCATATTTTATAAGTTAGCTCCTACAGCTAGCCATTTGCCAGCAGTCTATACCCTAGATAGTCATTTGCCAGAAGACTACACCCTTATTGTTTTAAGGTAAACCATAACTCCAGGTGGTTTCCCTTGATCCTCTTAGCTCAGCAGGTAACATCCTTCAGGCCTTCTCCTTTGACCCTCTTAGCTCCATAGTTGACATCCTCCAGGCCTTCAACTGATAACAGATAGAATTCCATATCAATTCTACCCTGCCTGTTACTTACTCTCACAGGCTTTCCACCTTCTTTTGTATATCCCACCCCTTTTCCTCCCAGCTACCTGCATGGCAGAGATTCTGTATAAATATTGGCTGAAATAATAAAGCTTAGAAGGACTTGATCAGAGAGATTTGTCTTGTCCTTCCGTTCTTTGTGTTCCTGCCTTCTATTTGCTTCGTTCCCAGGTTCAGGTCCATGCTGCAGACCCTGCTGGCTGGGGCAAAAGTCAGACTGAAACAATATCTATCAACCAATCCAGCGCTACAGAGAGTATTAGAGGGAAAACTCCAACCTAAGGACCCCAGATACACTCATGAAAACACAAACAATCAATAATTCCACAGAAGATTACTCCAGAGAAAGGAAATACAAACAAGTTACCACCAAAAATGGCAGGAAATATCAATCTATGGTCACTAATATCCCTTAATATCAATGGACTCAACTTTCCTATAAAACGTCACACACTAACAAGATGGATACAACAACAGAAGCCATCCTTCTGCTGCCTACAAGAAACACAACTCAACCACAAAAACAGACACAGGCTTAGAGTAAAGTGTTGGGAAAAGATTTTCTAGTCAAATGGTCCTAAGAAACAAGCGGGGGTTGCAATCCTAATATCTAACAAAGTAGACTTTAAGCTAAAAGCAATTAAAAGGGACCAAGATGGTCATTACTTATTCATCAGAGAAAAAATTGGTCAAGAGGAAATTTCAATCTTGAATATTTATGCCCCTAATATAAGGGCACCTACCTATGTAAAAGAAACACTGCTAAAGCTTGAATCCCACATCAATTTATATGCCCTAATAGTGGGAGACTTCAATACCCCACTTTCAACCCTGGATAGGTCAACCAGACAGAGACTCAACAGAGAAATAAGGAGTCTAAAAGAGGTTATGATGCAAATGGATTTAATAGATATCTACAGAAGCTTGCATCCATATGGAAAGGAATATACAGATTTCTCAGCTCCTCATGGAACTTTCCCCAAAATTGACCACATAATTGGTCATAAAGCAAATATCAAAAGATACCAAAAAATGAAAATAATCCCTTGTAACATATTGGACCACAAGGGCCTAAAGTTAGAGTTCAACAACATCAAAAATCAAAGAAAGCCTACCATTTCCTGGAAACTAAACATCACTCAGCTGAACCTTCTCTGGGTCAAGGAAGAAATTAATAAAGAAATCAAAGTTTTCCTAGAATTTAATGAAAATGAATCCACAATGTATCCAAACTTGTGGGACACAATGAAAGCAGTTTTAAGAGGAAAATTCATAGTGCTAGATGTCTACATGAAAAACCTAGAGAAATCCCACACTAGAGACCTAACAGCTCAGCTGAAAGCCTTAGAACAATTAGAAGCAAACTCACCTAGAAGGAGTAGACAGCAGGAAATAATCAAACTTAGAGCTGAAATCAAGAAAATTGAAACAAAAAGAACAATACAAAGAATCAATGAATCTAAGAGTTGGTTCTTTGAGAAAGTTAACAAGATAGATAAACCCTTAGCCAAACTAATCAAAAAACTAAGAGAGAGTGTTCAAATCAACAAAATCAGAAATGAAAAGGGGGACATAACAACAGACCCCCAGGAAATCCAGAGAATTATCAGATCATACTTTGAAAATCTGTATTTCACAAAAATGGAAAACCTAGAAGAAATGGACAGCTTTCTGGACAGGTACCATCTACCAAAATTAAATGAAGATCAGATTAATTATCTAAACAGGCCTATAACCCTTAAGAAAATTGAAGCTGCCATTAAAAGCCTCCCCAAAAATAAAAGCCCTGGTCCAGATGGTTTCAGTGCCAAATTCTACCAGACATTCAAAGAAGAATTACTACCGTTACTCCTCAAACTATTTCACACAGTAGAAACTGAAGGAATATTGCCAAATTCCTTTTATGAGGCCACAATTACCCTAATACCCAAGCCACTCAAAGACACAACAAAGAAG
>PVIH01000570.1:91560-324758 GCA_004025045.1 Sigmodon hispidus | reverse complement strand
GAAGAAAAATGACCAGATGTGTTGGGAGGGGGAAGAGACCTTGAATAAGGATATATAGAGAAAGCTGAACACAAAGAAAATATATGTGTAGCAATCTTATTTGTATTTCTACCCTTGATAAGCCATGCTTATGATTCTTATCCTCTGTATAGTTATTGTTAACTCTTCTGCATTTTAAATTCTTTTTACTGTTTTTTTTGATAAATACAAAATAAAGAAGAAAAAAAAAGAAATTTAAAATGCAAAAAAAAAAAAAAAAGAAAAAGAAAAATGATTCCACTCGGCTGCAGCGCAGTCCAGATTGCCTCTCCTTGGACTCCTGTGTCCCCTCCGGAGTTACCCGAGCGGAACTTCCAGTACTGCCAAGTCCAGTACTGGGACCAGCGCTACAAAGATGCGGCCGACTCTGGACCCTACGAGTGGTTCGGGGACTTCGCTTCCTTCCGTGCCCTCTTAGAGCCGAAGCTGTGTCCTGAGGACCGTATCCTTGTGCTAGGTTGTGGGAACAGTGCCCTGAGCTACGAGTTATTTCTCGGAGGCTTCCCTCGCGTGACCAGTGTGGATTACTCTCCAGTCGTGGTGGCAGCTATGCAAGCTCGCTATGTCCATGTGCCCAGTCTACACTGGGAGACCATGGATGTGCAGGCACTGGACTTTCCTACTGACTCCTTTGATGTGGTACTTGAGAAGGGCACACTGGATGCCCTGTTGGCTGGGGAGCGAGATCCATGGACTGTGTCTCCTGAAGGTGTCCACACTGCGGACCAGGTGCTGAGTGAGGTGAGCCGGGTGCTGGTTCCTGGAGGCTGGTTCATCTCAATGACTTCTGCAGCTCCCCACTTTAGGATCAGACATTATGCTCAATCCCGTTACGGCTGGTCACTGAAGCATACAACCTACGGCAGTGGTTTTCATTTCCACTTTTACGTCATGCATAAGGGCGGAGAGCTCAGTGTGACCCAGCTGGCCCTAGGGGCCCAGATCTTGTCACCTCCCAGTCCTCCTGCCTCACCCTGCTTCCTCCAAGACTCAGATAATGAGGATTTCCTCAGTGCCATTCATCTGTGAGACTGGAGGCATGGTCTCCAAGCCCTTCCCACTTTTGTTCATTAGGCTCCTAGGGAGTTGGAATTCCCAATTTGGGGCTGAGGAATTGGTTACTGGGTACTCAAATCCCAGAGGTCTCATACATAAAACAGTGCTTGTGGGATCAAGCCCATGCCAACCAATACAGTACAGTATGACTCCACCTTAAAAAAACAAACAAACAAACAAACAAACAAAAAAACGATTCCAATGTGTTCTGCTCCTCCTTAAAACACAGCAGCTACACCTCATCTCTAATAAATGCTTCCATACAGACTCCTGGATTCCCAGATGCTCATCCAAAGACAGCCTTGGTTTGTAATTCATGGCATGAACCGTAAGTTGGGGTGGGGAGAGTATACTAGTAATTTTAAATTTAATTTTAGTGACATTATATTAGACTTCTTCTCAATTCATACTTTAAATGTAGTTTTATTTATCTATTTATTTACTTACTTACTTATTATTTTGAGATAAGATTTCTCTGTATAACAGCCCTTGCTATCCTGGAACTCTCTTTGTAGACTAGGCTGGTCGAACTCACAGAGATCCTTCTGTATCTGCCTCCCTACTAAAGGCTAGAGCAACCACACCAGACCAAAATGTACCATTTTAAAACAACGCTTTCACTTTATCCCTAGTGCATGAACTGGCTTTTTGGAACTCACTCCCTATAGAGGAATACCTTGCTCAGCCTTGATACAGCGGGGAGAGGGTTGCTTCTGCCTCAATCTGATATCCCAGACTTAGACCTGGAAATTTTAAGCTCTTGGTAGCTAGAGGTCTTTATAAAAAATTTTAAATAAGGTTTTAGATGACAGTTTTAAAAGGCACAACAAAGTTGTTAATTCTACCACCAAGAGGTTGCTAAAATTGTCTGTCTTCAGGGGCCAGAGAGATGGCTAGGTGGCCAAAGCCACTTGTCACCAAACATAATGACCTATGTTCAACCCTTGAAACACACACAAAATACACAAATAAATAAATAAATGTAAAAAATAAACTCCTGCCTTCAATGACAGTTATATAAATTAATTTTTCATTATTTCACATCAAATTATAAAACAACAAGAGATGATGAACCATGATGGTATTTGTGCTTGCCTTATTGAGAAGATGGGAAAGGGTCGTTAAGTTACTGTGTTATCTCTCTCTTACTACATTCCTGCCACTGTATCAAAATACTTGAAACTGGATAATGTATACATGACAGATATTTATTTCTCACACTTCTTGAGGCTGAGCATTGCCAGTCTTACACCTTTTTGCTGTGTGGCTCAGAGGACAGAGAGCATCAACTCTCTACAGCCCTTACAAAAGGTCTGTGGGCCCATCCAACAGAAATAGCTCCACCTCTCCATACACTAGACAGTGTATGAATTTTGAGGGTACACCTTCAGACCACAGTAGTCACTGAATGCTCATCTGCCCCTGTTCTAGATTTACCCATGTAGTACTAAAATAGCTATTATCCCCTGGTCCAGCCCCCTGTTCCCAATCCTGATATCCATTTTATTTTTTTTTTAATAAAGGACTGCTTCATCCCAAGAGGGTGCATAAAAATAGCTCTTAAATTTTAAAAGGTTGGTTCTTGTTTTTATATCAGATAGATGGAAATGAAGTTACTAGGGTTCCTGTGTGTGTGTAGATCTCAAGTTGCCAGAAGTGACCCCTATAATTTGTGGAGCCTTGATAAGATTTCTAGGTCAAAAGCTGGTTGGTTCTGGAAGGAACCGAAGTCACAGAAGGGAAAAATGAGGCAGTCAGACAGTAGCAGACTCATGAGGGAGGCCACCTAGACTTTCAGGAAAAATGAAACAAAACTGGTTCTCTGCCTGCAGCTGCCTGAGTTGTGAATATAAATGTAGGCAAAAGCTGTGGAGGACCCGTGCCTCTGCTTGGGAGATTATTGGCTGAGGAAAATCTTTTACCATTCCTCTTCATTGCTCCTTTGTTCCTTCTGCGCAGAAACATCAGGAAAGACTCTTGGTTTCTTCCGAGTATACCTTGGCATCCCAGAGACAGTCTAGGAGGGAGAATCTCATGGAACTGGCTTCACATTTTGTTCTCATCACCATTACCACTCAAGATTATGACAGACTGTCTTAGTTGGGGCTTCTATTGCTGTGAAAAGATATCATGACCATAGATGAAATCATTTAACTGGGGTAAGTTATGGTTTCAGAAATGTAGTTCATTATGATCATGGCAGGACATATGGGCAAACAGGCAGACATTGTGTTAGAGAAGGAGCTGGGAGTCCTATACCTTGATTGGCAGGCAACAGGAAGTGACTGAACTAGGCATAGCTTCAGCAGGCAACATCAAAGCCCACACCCACAGTGACACACTTCCTCCAACTAAGTCACACTTCCTAATAGTGCCACTTCCTATGGCCAAGCATTCAAGCCTATGAGCCTATGGGGGCCATTCCTATTCAAACACCACACAAACTCATCCCTATAAAAAGCTGAGCCTCCTAAAGATTAAAATCATGAGTGAAAGTGTGCGCGTGCACACACACACACACACACACAGAAAAAACAGTTTTTTATGAAAAAACAAAACCAACTTGGGAGATTTATTGATGAATAAATAAGGAGATAGATGATAATAAATGATAGATAGACTGATAGATGAATGGATGGATGGGTGGATAGATGATAATAGATGATAGATAGGTAGGTAGGTAGATAGATAGATAGATAGATAGATAGATAGACCACTTAAAGATGAGGTCATCTTCTAAGAAGCACCACTAGACTATTTCATCAGAGTGTACTTGTAGAGAGCTGCCTGCAGCTGCACCTTGAAGATGGCGCTGGCTTCCGCCCTCCACCTTCCACATGGTGAGTGCTCTCAGTGACAAACTATCCCATAATTGGCTAGGCTGAGGATCTGGCTTGCTTCCGTGTACCTGGACCTATAGGTAGTGCCCATGTGGAGTACTGAGGTTGGCTGCCCAGAGGCTATTTAGGCTGCGGGCGGGTTTTCCCCGGAGAGAGAAGATGTAGTAAGTCAGTCAGTCCCCGTCGTAAGTAAGTCAGAAGTCAGAAAATTGTTCAAGGTTCCTGAATAAACTGCAGAAAGAAGAGCCTGGTGTCGTCTTCCTTGCCGGTCAAGATACCATGTACTGAAAGTTCAGTCTGCTTTTAGTTTATCAGTTTGACCCAGAATAGAGTAGTCTGAGAAGAGTTAACCTCAACTGAGGAGTCGCCTCCTTCAGATTGGCCCACGGGCATGTTTGTGGTGTATTTTCTTGATTGCTGATTGATATGAGAGGTCCCAGATCAATGTGGGCAGTCTGAGCAATTGGTCTTGGAGGTATAAGAAAAATAGCTGAATGTGAGCCTCAGAGCAAGCCAGTAAGCAGCAGCCCTCCATGATCTCTGCTTCAGATCTTGCCCCGAGTTCCTGACTTTGACTCCCTGGCATCATGGATGCTAACCTGGAAGTCTTTTCTTCCCAAGTTGCTTTTGGTTGGAGTTTTATCACAACAAAAATTAACTAGAGCAATCATCATGTAGAACCTGATTATAGTAAGAGAAAACTTCCGAGACGTAGTAAACTTTACTACAAAGTGCTGAAACATGGAAGGAAAGAATGCAGAGGAGCTGTAAGCTAAGAACAGACACAGTTCACATTCTTCACTATTCCCTGAAGCCTCATTCCAAATCATCTATGTGTCTTTGCATGATGCTTCCAACTCAAACCAATCCAGAAGTAAGACCACTTTCCCGGAAGAGCTGCTTTTCTGCCTCTCTAATTCCAGACTGCTATTGCTGGCCTAGCTACCCAAACAAACAAACAAAACAAAAACAAACAACAACAGCAGCACTATGGGGACTGACGAGATGGTTTAGTGCTTAAGAGCACTGATTGCTCTTCTAGAGGAGCCAGGTTCGATGCCCAGCATCCATATAGCAGCTAACTACTGTCTCTAACTCCAGTTCTAAGGGGATCTGACTTCCTCATCTGGCCTCCATGGGCGTTGTATGCACATGGTACACATGCATACACACAATAACAATAAAAATAACAATAATAACATAAATATTAAAAAACAATAACAACAAAACCCTTTTGGAGTTGGGGGAAGAAAGAGGCAGAGAGAGAGAAAAATAAAGTTGGGTGAGTGGGAAGATTTGGAAGGAGTTGGGGGTGAATATAAAAATTTAATTTAAAGAATTAATAAAAATTGTAAAAATATAAATCCTTTTGTTTCTGAGATGCTTCTAGCTTATGAGTATTGATTTAACATACAGATGTGAATACATTTTTGTTGAGTAAGACAGAGAGGCACACATAGAAAGAGAGAGGGAGAGAGATTGAGAAAGTTTATGAACAGCCTGCCCATGTGATTATGGAAGCTAAGTCCCCCGATTTACCCTTTGTCAGTTGGAATCCCAAAGCCTAAGGCTGGGACTTTCTGTAAATCCTAAATCCTTGTGTAAGAGCTTGAGACCTTGGGATGAGAGATGCTAAGGTTAGCAGTGAGGCCAGAAATAAAGAGTGAATTCTTTCTACTTTTTATTTATTCAGACTCATAACGGATTGGATAGACTTAGCACTGCTCTCATCTGGAAACACAGTTATAGACGCACCTAGAACAAATGTTTAATCAATATACCAATATACTCACTTCATACACACACACACACTCACACACCAACTAATATTGTAACTAGCAATTTTTAAAATATGGAGCACTAGTAGGCAACTCATAGTATTTTACTTACATAATAATTTTTAAAAATTTGATTGTGGTGTAAAGGTGATGCATGTAATACTTCATATTTTCAAGTTGATCTTTTCCTGGGCCATTGACAGACAGTAATATCGGCTCTGAGGATGGTGGCCAGTGTGAATGAGCCACAGTCTCCCAGTTGCCAATGACCATAGGATAAATAACTAGCCCTATGGACTGTGCTTCTAGGCACTAATGTCTGTGAAATTAGTTGTATTAATGTGCTTTCAGCTTATGATATTTTTAGTTAATAATGAGTTTATTCAGATGTATAATTCAGGGGCCAGAGCAATGGTTCATTACTTAAAAGCACTGGCTGCTCTTCTAGAGGCTCTGGCTTTGATTCTCATCACCCACATGGCAACTCACAAACATCTATAGCTCCAGTACCAGAGGGTTTAATGCCCTCTTGTGGCCACTGTGGACACTAAGCACACATGGTATCCAGATATACATGTAGGCAAAACACTGGTAAAATAAATGCATTTAAAATTTTAAAAAGAGAAAATATATAATTCCATTGTAAGTAGGCACATAGTTATATTACATGTAATCTCTTTGTAATGTTTTTGTTTTCAAGACAGGGTTTCCTCTGTGTAGCCTTTGCTGTCCTAGAACTACCTGTATAGATCAGGCTGGCCTTGAACTCACAGAGGGCCGCCTGGCTCTGCTTCCCAAGTGCTGGGATTAAAAGCATGTTCTACCATCACTCAGCAACATATAGTCTTATCTTTATCATAATATGTAATATATGTATATCACAGTGAGAGAGCTTGACCAGCATGTGTGAGGCCCTGGGTTTAACTCTTAGTCTTGTAAAAATAAAATCAAATTGAAAATACATATACACACAAAACTCAAAGTCATGTACCAAGTAATAGGGGGATAATCACATCTGTAAGTCTAGCCTGTGACTGTAGTCTGTGTCTACACTGTACTTCCTGAGCCTTTCTCTACCCATTGGAAAGGCTCCTCTAAGCAAAGCACATCGAAACACCATAGCTCAATTTTTATGGGACAGCTGCAAAGTCTTTAGATTCTTATTTGTACCTTCAGCTCCAGAGTAACAGGAAAGCAGGTATTACTCTAGAATTCAGAGTCTGGGTCGACGAGCAAATGGACAGGACAGGTAGGGTCAACAGAGACCAGCAAGAGAGTCCACAGCTCCAGATCAAGTCAAGCCGGTTGGTAAAGTGAAGCCAGAACACTAGTGTAAATCACATTTTGTGGACAACATTTGGCCAAGGTGGAAATGTTTCTTGAAGATGTTTGGCCTCTCTGTTGGTCTCAGCAGTAAAGTGGAGGATATGCCTAGCATCAATGTATGCACACCTGTGCTGGGACAGACTAAGAGAGTAGTATCACTTTTACAGGCATCAGAAATCAATTTTTTCTTTTTTTCTTTTATTTATAAAATAAAGTCTTTGGTCCATGTATCCCCTTGTTCCTCTTTCCTTCCCCCTTCTCAAGCCCTCCCAGTCAGCCTTCAGCCTCCCTCCTTCCCCTCCCCCCCATTCCCTACTCCAAAAGGGCAAGAAGTTCCAAGGTTCAGCATCCACTCCAAGCAAGTCTGATTTCCTCATCCTAATATCAAGACTGGGTTAGATGTTCCTCTGGAGGGAATGGGCTCCAAGGTGCCAGTCTGTGCACACAAACACAGTCTGAACCGCTTGAGGTTCCACATATTGCCCATGTCAGTAGATAGTTGCCTATCATTGGAGGGCTTAGTTCATTTTTCAGATGGTTTCCAGGTGGCTGTTCTTGATTCAGTGAGCTCCCCTGAGCTCCAGCCAGCCGTCACTGTGAGATTTTCCTCATAATCCCTATCCCCTTACTCATATAGACTCTCCTTCCCAGCTCTCAGCTAGACCGGGAACTCAGGCCAGTGCTCAGCCATGCATCCCCTGCCTCTACCTCTATTCACTGTTGGATGTAAGTTCTGTGATGGCACTTAGGGTGACTATTCAAGAAATCAATATTTTTAAGGCAATAATTCTTTGGCACTCTCCACTTGAGATTTTCTTCCCCTTTAACTCCTGGACTTTCATTTAATGGCGATTCAGCTTACAGTTATCTTTATAATCATATAAATAACTTATTTATATGATTTATATAAGTTATTTATATGTTATCTATTATTGTTACTTTAGTTTTTTCTGGGTAGCATTCTTGTGTTAACACACACACACACACACACACACACACACACACACATAGAGAAAGAGACAAACCAGTACATCATTGCTTTCTTTCTTGGCGTTTTTGAGGATCAAACCTAGGTCCTCATACATACTAAGCAAGCATAGTTTACCATTCACATACATTTCTAGTCCCTGGAATATCTTTAATATTTAAACAATTAAACATCTTACTTTTTTTTCTAAGTGACTAGCAATGTGCCTCGGCTTCTGTGACCCTCAACAAACCAACAAATTCTTTAGCCAGGCACACTGAATCCTCCAGCCCAGCAGGATTGGGAAATTTTTCTTTAAGGTTTTCCACCCAACACTGCCCAGCTTGCCCCTGAAGTCTAGCATAGCACTATCCGTACAACACGGCCTTCCATGCTTGTGCCAAATTCAGAAACATTTTAAGAGACTAACAAGATGATCTACTTCATGCACAGTCTGGATTACATCCAATTCAAATGGACTAACATGTTGCCAGAACTTCTGGATTACATCCAATTCAAATGGACTAACATGTTGCCAGAACTTCTGGATATATGGGTTACACTTACCAAGTCATGCTATTCTCTGCCTAATCTAAACCTTAGTCCGGTGGTTTAGAACCATTATTAAGTATGAGTCCTGAAAACGGTTCACAAAGGCTATTCTCTGAAGACAGAAAGTAAGTATGTAGTGAGACTTCTGGTTGTTACAATGTTTCTAAGCTACAAGCATGCCTGGTAGGTAGAAACTAAGGTGTAAAACATAGGATTTGCTAAGGTAGCATAGATGATGAATTATTTTCTTTGAATATGATAACTACAAATGGACAGAATATTGTGAATGTAATCCTTGATAATTGTTATTGTATATTATCTTACTATGCTTAAGGTAAAACATTTTTATTTTATTTACACAGAAAGAGAGAGATACTGTAGAATATTATTTTAAGGTGTGTTTCCTTTGTTTATGTTGCATTTCTTTAACTACTCCATGAAGCTATGTTGCTTTGCCTGTCTAAAACACCTGATGGTCTAATAAAGAAGTGAAATGGTCAATAGTGAGTCAGGCTAGGATAGGTGGGGCTGGCAGGCAGAGAGTATAAACAGAAGGAGAAATCTGAGAGGTGAGGGAGAAAGAAGTAGCCAAAGAAGGAGGAGGACTCCAGGGCTAGCCACCCAGCTACACAGCCAGCCACAGGGAAAGAAACATAGAATGATATGCAAGAATAAAAAAGGAAAAAGCCCAGAGAAAAGCTGGCTAGAAATAAGCCAAGTTAAGGCTGGGCATTCATAATTGTATAGACATACATATGTTATTTTATTTTAACATGTAAAGAAAGGGGAATAAAATACTTTCAGCCCAGTTACATCCCACCATTCAATAGTCCCATGACTCTGAGCGCATTGTTAACCACAGAATGTTGTAAATGGTTCTGGCCCGGACTTTGCAGGCCTAGCCTCGAGGTTCGGCCCTGAAAACCCGCAGTTTTGCAGTCCCACAGAGTCACTCAAACGATTGTATTATTTTTACACTGATTCATCTAGGGCTCAGGCATATAACTTGCTAGCTCCTTCATCTGAACTCAACCCATCTTGTTCAGCCATGTGGCTTGGTATCTTTTCTCAGAGCAGCATTTCCTCTGCGTCTCCTGGCAGCTCTGGTGACTCTGGCATCGGTCTGGAGTCTGTCTGGCTTTCTGGAGTCTGTCTCTGCTCTGAGATATTCCTGAGTTTTCTTAGCCTGGTAGCGCCACCCACACTTCCTGTTTGCTTTTGGCCAATCAGCTTTTTATTAAACCCATAGGCAGGACGAATATTTACATTACCAGCATAATCCCACTACAACAGAAGTCAGCAGAATCTGGATCATTGAGTGAAAAAAGTTCTACTCGGCCCCATTTCAGCTCACCATTTGCTAATTCTCTGGTCAGAAACAGGTTAGTTTGTCTAAGTTTTATTCTTCTTTGTGGCTTGAAGTTGTCTACATCTAAAGGCTCAAAACTGTGCCCAAATTACCAAATTGCAGTGACTTGAAAGCATTTATGACTCTTAGGGACTGGGGAGATGACTCAGTGGGTAAAATACTTTCAAACAGGCCGAGATTGGATTCCTAGCAGCCATATAAAAGGCAGGTACAGTTCTGCCCATCTGTAACCCAAGGACTGAGGACAGAGAAGAGGTAGGTGGCTCTCTGGAAATTGCTGCTTAGCTACTCCCAATCAATGAGTTTCAGGTTCAGTGAAAGACCCTGTCTCAAAACTCAAGATGGAGGGCAATTGAGAAAGATACCAGACATTGACCTCTAGCCTACACATGTGCACTCATGTGTGCATACACACAACTGCTTGCATACACACATAATGTGCACACACACACATACACCCTATACAAATATACATATAAGAAAGAAAGGCAATTCTTAATGAGGATGACATTGGCTGTTCATCACAAAAGTGTGTATTTATGCTATACTTTTCCTTATATTCAACAAGAAAATGTGGTCTTCTGAGTTGCTAGTCTAACATGGAAAGAAATATGGAGCATGTATGTGTAACTAAAATAGCTCAAGTGTGGAATCACTTGGGGAATAATTTGGGCTTACATAGTTAAATGAAAAAAAATCTCCAAAGTCATATTCCCCAGAATTACATCCAAGAACAACGTTTTATTTAGCAACTAACTGAGATGAATAGCAGCTTCAGTAGCTCTGAGCAAAGGCTCTATTCATCAAATTTAAGGACACAGGCAAAGGAAATTGATTCATTTCTGGACCTGATTGAGTTTCCACAGTTAGATGCATTGGAGTGAGACACGACCTGAATGCTCCAATTCTGCGGTTCTTGCCTGTATGTAATCTGGTACGAATCACCCCACCCAGTGCCCTTAAGCTAACCATGCTCTCTATATGGAAAGGTATCTTATCTCCATGTCCCTTTTAAGATAATAATGAAATCTTTAAATGCCCTGTGATCCCTTAACAGACAACAACCTTCTCTTAGGAAATGCCTTTATTTATGAAACAGAAGATAGGCTATGGCACATTGGAGTGTCTTGACACAGAGCTTGTTGTCTTGAATGTAGCTGGTATCCACCCTGTCAATGCCTGTTGAATCTGTCAAAGAACTCTTGTTAAAATCATTCCGCTGGCTGTTGTCAAACAACGTCTTTTCACCTCCTCCCCATCATCTTGAGAGTATACTTAGGAGTCAGAAGGCCTTTCTGTGATATGTTTTCACTCACTTTCATAGCACTTCAGAGCCACTGGGTCCCTGGCTAGATGGCTTAGCCAGCCTCTAGATGGAAGCTCCAGAGAGGCAGGAACAAGGCCATCTGATGCACATGATATAATGCAAGGAGCTTGGGAAATGCATGAAAACTGCTTGTGAGAAGGATTGTTGCCATCCCTGAAATTCAAGCTGGGACTGCCTTTCTGTTCTCAATATGCAGGAGGCTGGTTTGCTGTTGGCATGCCAGGTTCTCTGTTAACTCTTTGTTAACTTGTGTTCTCAAACCTTGCTCTTGAAGGCAAAAGACCCCAGGCTTGAACCTGAAGTTGGCTGATAGGTATGAGACCTTAGACAATTATACTCTCCCAGCTCCAGTATTCACATCACTACAAATGAAATGGCTGTACTTTTTCCATGAGATGTTGGTATTAATTGAAGACTTACATATGTATATGCAACAGAATATGCTTATCCATCATATATCCATACAGCAGTATCTAGTATATCATGAGTGCTCAATGGCAAGTGTTTCTTTTTATTTTATGTGAATGAATGTTTGCCTTTATATAGTATGAATGAATGGTCTGTGGAGGCTGGAAGAGGACACTGGAGCCTCTGAAACTGAGTTACAGACAGTTGTAAGCCGCCATGTGGGTGCTGGTAACTGAACCTGGGTCCTCTGGAAGTGCTTTTAACCTCTGCACCATGTCTCCAGCTCCAGTAACAGTGTTTCTTTTCTGATTATGGCTCAAGTTACTGAGGTATAGAATCTCTTATATGTAGTAAAAAAGGAGCTCTAAACTATTTTAATAGAGTAAAGGGGGTTGCAGCAACCCTGAGGCCAGCCTAAGCTACATGGTGAGATCCCATATACAAAAAACAAACAAAAAAAAAGACATATATACAGAGATAGAAATAGATAGATGGAGAGATAAAGATAGATTATTTATCAGTCCCATAAATATACTATAAAAATCCTAATTAGGAGAGAGTGATGAAGAAAAAGGGATAGATAGATTGATTGATTAATCAATAGATAGATGATATAGATATAAATGATAGAAATAGGTAGACAGATGATAGATGGATAGATAGCATCTTATAGTGATGTTTTCTGAATTCTTTAGCACATTGATGATTTTTTAAGTTATTTTATATTTTAAAGCTAAATTATCATCTTGATGTGAAAAGGGGGCATCTTTTTACTAGTAGGGTAATGAAACACTAAGCCATTGCAACAATGAAATAAATCCTAAATGTTTTCTTAAACTAAAAGTTTTCAGATTCTTTAGCCCAGTATTTTTCTCATTATTCTGTGGGAGGAAGACTGATGTACCATAAATATACAGGTGTCACCTGTGCCTGTTGGATATATAACAGACCCACACTTCTGTCAGCTGTCCATAAATGTGTGATATGTATTTCATCTTTCTTCCCGAAGGCCACTTTTTTAATGATTGTTGATATCATGAAGTACATTTTAAAATGTTGCCTACTCTCATGAATCAAAATGATCTACTATGTTCTCTTGCAATATATAAGCTCAAAGTAGAAAGGTACATTTATCACAGCTTGGACCTTAAAATGTAAAAAAGAAGCACTCAGTTTTCTAATTGAGCATATATTTTAGCAACCATTATCTCAATAACAAGACTGTGTAGCATTTTTGTTCTATTCATAATGGCTAGAAAATGAAAACAGCTTTGTTCAACAACTGATAGAGAAATAATGAAAATGTGGTCTGGTACATGATGGAATATTGTTCAGATACTAAGAAAAACAAAACAGAGAAATTCACAGAGAAATGAATGGAGTTAGAAATAATCCTTCATTCAGAAAGACAAATGTCATGAATTTTCTCTCATTTATGGATGTTAAGTTTGAATCTCCAGACATGTGTGTTCCATTTGGGATACCTGTAGAGGTCAGGGATCTGGTAAGGGGCAGTGAAATTGGGAGGCTCCCTATGTTGGAGAGGATGCGGAGCAAGGGGAACACTCCTCCATTGTTGGTGGGAGTGTAAGCTTGTTCAGACACTTTGGAATGCAATATGGAGGTTTCTCAGAAAATTGAGAATCAATCTCCCCAAGGACCCAGCAATACCACTTCTGGGTGTATACCCTAAAGAGGCAATTCACACTCCAAAGGTATTAGCTCAACTATGTTCATAGCAGCATTATTTGTAATAGCAAGAACCTGGAAACAACCTAGATGTCCCTCTACTGAAGAATGGATTAACAAACTGTGGTACATCTACACAATGGAATACTACTCAGCAGTAAGAAAAAAAGATATCCTAAAATTTGCAGGCAAATGGAGGGATTTGGAGAATATCCTCCTGAGCGAGGTATCACAATCTCAGAGAGATAAGCAGGGGATGTACTCACTCACTAGTGGTCTCTAAACAAACAAACAAGAAAAAAAAAAGCCAAACATGCCCAAGCGGCAAACCACAACCACTGAACAGCTTGGGATCAGAAACACCCTGGACTGACCCTTCGAACCCCACTCCAACTATAGGAACACCTGACTCACTCTTGAGGGAGGGGGGAAAAAACTGGATTTGGCCAGGAGTGGAGACTGATCCAAGCATTATTGGGTCAGTGGAACCATAGGACTGTCTGTTCCCTGCCCAGCGAAGGGATGGGGGAGTTGCAGAGAAGAGAAATGTCAAGATGTGGTGGGAGGGGAAAGGGACCTTGAATGAAGATATACAGGGATGGGAAAAAAAAATTTTCAGAGGGAAAGCTGAACACATAGTAAATATATGTGTAGCAATCTTATTTGCATTACCACCCTTGATAAGCCATGCTTATGATTCTTATCCTGTTCATAGTTATTGTTAACTTTTCCTCATTTTAAATTCATGTTACTGTTTTTTTGTTAAATACAAAATAAAGAAGGAAAAAAAAAAGAGAGATTGGAAATCGGAAAAAAAAAAAAGAAAGAAATTGGGAGGCTCCTTCACGGGAAGGGAGCTAGAGCACCATGGTATAAAGAACTAATGGGGAAGAATATAACAGGAAAGGTGTGTGGGGGGGAACAGCGTAGACAAGGAATATGGACAGGAACCGCTAAAGGCCTTTTGAAGAGCCTGTGTGAAACCTACTTCTATAGGAGCTTCCTAAAATATATACATATATAAAAAGAAGCTTACTGAAATTACTCTATAATGGAGGAGGGGTATGGCCCAACTAAACACCTCATGCTAGCAATAAAAACCCCAGTATCAGAAATGAGTTTTCTCTTTTTTGTGCTGTTGGCCAATAGGGTCACATAGACCTCCTCACCTTATAGGCTATTGCCTCCAGTCTTTGATGATGATACTCTATTGTTGAAGACAGCACATACTGGCATCACAGACATCTCTATACCATTTAAGCAGACTTTATTCCTAGTGATTAATTATTATAGTGTTGGAAAGTGCTATGTATATTACTGGAGGAAAAAAGACTTATCAATCTCACCCAACTGTGAACCCTGTAAACTACACCAATGGCTGTCCAGATACACCCACTGGTGCAATAGTGGGAGAATGTTATGGGGATAAGCAACCACTTATAACTCTTCTAGGGAGAGCAGAAATATTCTAAGAGCCAGTGGTGGTGGATAACATTGGGGAAACAGTGTTTTGTGGACATGACAGGGCAGTTGCATGTATGAACTCACAATGATTGTGACAGCATGAATAGGACCTGTGAAAGCTCATTACAGACAAAATGGCAGCGGGTAGTGGAGGGGGATAGACAGGAAATCTCACCGTGATCTGAGGAGCTATTGGCATTTATAGCTTCTGGGAGAGGGGAGTCAGTTTTATTTAATGATGTGAGCAGAGTCCAGCACAAACCCCACCCCTGGTCCAACAATGCAAATGGATTCCACTGTAGGGGGGCACTCAACGGGATGGGAAGGGAGAAGAGGGTAGAGAGGATGCTATGGAAGGAGTTGAGGGGTCTATGTGTTGTATGAAATTAATAAAACAATTAATTAAAATATTTTAAAAATGATAATGTAGTGAGACTTCATGGATGTACCTTCTGAAATTTCTAGAAAATACAATCTTTGGGCAAACTCCCCGTTCTTTTATTCTAATAGCCTTGCTGGTCCTTCTTCAACCAGGATCCCTGAGCCATAGGTGCAGGAGCTGTGTGTGCCTAAACATGACTTCAACAATCATAACACCAATAGAAACACTGATGTGGAAGAAGAAAAGCCTAGAGGCCTCAACCCTAGACAAAGAACTACAGACATCTAAGGATGCTGAGAGCAGAAGAATGGTCTCTCCCAGGGAACAGAACACTGATTGGTTGTCTACTCTCAAGTGTAAGTGCTGAAGACATACATACGAGTAACATAATACAGACTGAGTAGGTTATACCTATGTATTCTAGAATAAGCACACACACACACACACACACACACACACACACACACAATTTGAAGAGAGATGACATGAATTTGAAAGAGAACAAGGTGAGCATGTGGGGTATGAGGGAAAGAAAGAGAAGGAGAAATGATACGGTTGTATTATAATCTCAAAAAATAAAGAAGTTATTTAAGAAGAATATTTAGTATCTAGTCACCTTTACATGATGTAATAGTATCTTGGTTTGTGAGGAGAGGACATGTATCTTAGTTAGGGTTGGTATTGCTGTGAAGAGACACCATGGCCACAGTAACTCTTATAAAGAAAAACATAATTAGGGTGGCTTACAGTTTCAGAGGTTTTAGTTCATTATCAACATGGCAGGACGTGGCGGCATGCAGGCAGACATGGTGCTGGAGAGGAAGCTGAGAGTTCTACATCTTGATCTCTAGGAGCAGGAAGTGAGCTGTGCCACTGGGTGTAGTTTGAGCAAAGGAGATCTCAAAGCCTGCCCCCACAGTGACACACTTTCTCCAACAAGGCCATACCTACTTCAACAAAGCCATATCTCCCAATAAGGCCACTCCCTATGAGCTTATGGGGGGGGAACAATTACATTCATACTACCACAGCATGTATGTCTTTTATGTCAAACTGTGTCTCACTTTGTTCCTGCAGTCATCCTGCAAAGCATGTGGTGTGAATTCTTCACCATTTCACAGATGAAGAACGTGCTGTGGAATGGAAATGAGTTGCCTGCAGTAACATAGCCAACAGTTGCTAAAGTCGTGGCTTATCTGTCCTCCTTTTCCTAGTCCGATGTTTCTTTCTTTTAAAAATGAGATAGAATTTGTGTAACATGAAATGAATGTACTTCTTTGATGTATCTAATCCAATGGTACTTCATGTAATCACAGTATTGTGTGATGGCCATTGCTGTCTAATCCTGAAACACTTTTGTCCACCCCCCAAAAAAAACCCAAAACAATAAAAAGTCTCTATACCATTTACGCTGTCTATCACCATTTCCCTATGCCATCCCCCTGCCAGTTACCAATCTGCATTTTTTTTTCTATAGGTTTACCAATTTTGGATACTCTTTGCAGGTGAAACAATATAACATGTGGCTTTTATCTGCATACTTCCACTTAGCATGATGTTAAAGGTTCATGAACAGCATGGAATGTGACAGTACTCCTCTCCTCTTACAGATAATGTTTCATTTATGAATATATCATAATGTCTATTGATGGACATGCAGATTGCTTCCTCTTTGGGGTTTTTCTCAACATTGTTTGTGAACATATATGCCATTATGTTTGAGAACCTAATTTCTGAGTTTCTGCTTGTTGACCTAGGAGTGGAGTTTCTGGGTCATGGGGTAACTCAGTGCTTAAATTATGAGGAGCTACTAAACTATATTATATTCCTCAGTGGTTACCCCATTTACATTTTACACATGTTTGAAGGTTCCAGGTTTCCATGTCCTCAGGGACACCCATTACTTTCAATTCAGTATATGTTGAATAGTAACCATCTTAGCTGTGGAGATGCAGCTCACTGAAGCTTTCATTTGTGCTCTTCTAATACCCAGTGTGGAGGGTCCTTCATGCACTGTTCACCACGTGCAAATGTCTACTGAAATCCTTTAAGCTAGATTGTCCTGAATCTCTCTCTCTCTCTCTCTCTCTCTCTCTCTCTCTCTCTCTCTCTGGATTGAAATCTAGGACCTCATACATGCAAGATAATGACTCTACCTCTAATCTACCTTCCCAGTCCCATATCATCTCTAATCTTCCTGGTTAATTTGACATACCTTGGAAGAGAGAATCTTTACTGAAGATTTGCTTCCATTAGATTGACCTGTGGGACATTAATTGCTTATTAATGCCTTAGTGAAAGGTCCAGCCCATTGTGGGTGGTGCCTTCTCTGGGCACCTGGGACCTGGGCTTCATAAGAGGGCTAGCTGGAAATGGAAGATGAGCCAAGAGAAAGCCAATAAGCAGTGCTTCTCTACTGTTTCAAACTCTTGCCTCGAGTTTTTGCCATGCCTCTCTTTAATTATAGACTAAAATCTACAAACTATAATAAAATCTTCCTTCCTCAAGTTACTTTTGGTCATGGTGTTTACCATGAAACCAAAAAACAAATTAGAACAATTTTCTTCATTAAAATTCTGCATGTCCATTTGAAAAATGTTACCACATTCTTGAAATGCTTTTATATTGTGGTTTTTTCTTTTTTATAGTATGTGTGTGTGTGGGGGGTGCAGTTGGACAGCCTACGGCTGGAAGACTGGGTGTTTCCATGTCTTAATGGGGGCGTATGCCTTAGGCTGGGGAGGTCAAGAGGAAGTGTAGATGGGCAGATTTGTCAATATGGGCTCTAATGCTGGCCAGGAAGAAGAGGAGTTGCCTGGGTTTTGCTGTGTCAGAGCATAATGGGGCACCTATCCAGAGTAACATTCAAAGATCAGGATGGCAGTGTGGCTAAGGGTGAAGGGATGAAGCCAGATATGTCTTGCCTGGCTATAAAAGTGGGTTGGGTTGGTTTTGTCTGTTTTGGTTAGTACAACTTTGGTGAAAATGTTACTTGTCTTGATTTTGCTAAAAACAGAATGTGGATGAGGGTTTTCTGTAGATCTGAAACAGTAGTTTGAAAGGGGTCGGGTGCTCCTGGTGAAGAGCCAGGCAGCTTTGGGGAGCGTGGCGGGGGAGGGGAGGGAAGAAATTGAGAAGACAGCAGAAGGAGGCGGAGTCTGGGAGTCTTGCTCATGTTACCTTCTATCCACCACCCCCACCTCACCCTCACCAAAGGCCTTAGTGCTCAGCCCTCAGAAGGTTCTATATTTAAATTAATACTTAAGATACTAATTTATAGATTTTTTTTTCCTTCTTCTCATACTTCAAACCTTTGCCTCCATCCCTTCAATTGGAGAGTTAGTCCTGATCTATAATCACAGAAAGAGGGGGTGGCTGACCAAAAATCAGAAACAGACTATGAGTTGTTTATTTTCTGTGTTCCAAAAGCCTAAATATTTGGGAACACTTAGCAGATTATGGGTTTAGGGAAAATGTTTAGGAGAGGGAGGGGCTGTACCTTCCACATTCAAACTTGAAACAAGGCTCCCCAGGACTGGGGGAGAGGAGAGCTAATGAGGGTTCAGAGGTAAGCAGAGAAACCTGTGCACCCCATGACTGATTCTGATTGATGGTGTCCAGAGATCTCGGGGGAAGTGAGGCCCTGAAGACCAGCAGATGAATGGTAATAAATAAAATAATAAATAAATAAAAGGACATGACTGTTCCTGGGTATAGTGGAGGGGATAGGTTATTATAGATGTGTGGGAGAGCATAGTCAGAAGCAGGAACATCTGGGTGAGTCCAGGGTGGACATGACCAGGCTGAGCTGAGCCATGGAATACTGTGAGGAGAAGGGAAAGGAGAGAGAGGGAACCAGGTGTGGCAGACAAGAGGCCAACGGTACAACAAGGGGTTGGGTTATCTAGATTTTATAGGGAAGAGCCTCTTGGGGAAGGACATTTCAGCCCCTGGGCTGGAGAGTTCAGGACAGAAGGCAGGGTCTGCCAGTCAGATCCTGTAAAACATGGGCACTGAGGGATGCTGGGAGAACCTGGAGGCCAGGTCTGCTTTGATATGTTAAGTAGGCACCTCAGCTGTTTGTCCCGGGTTTGAAACTTAACAGTAGCCATGTGGAATGGACAAGGGTGCTGAAAGATCCCACCAAATGCTGCTGCATCCCAGTTCTTGGGCTCTGAGACAACATTGCTTTGTCTAGTGAAAGAGACTGCAGGTAGGGTTAAGTCTCCAGGTGGAGCCAATGAGATCCAGGCTCTTGATGGGTGGGAGGCTCTAGAAGATAATCAGGGAGGATGCCACTTGGCAGCTGTCTTTGAAGGTGTAGGGGGGAGGCTTTGGGTCAGGAAGTGCAGGTGGCCTCCAAATGTGGCAAAAGCAAGCACATGGATTCTTCTGCAGAACTTCCCCAAGGGAAACCTTGTTTGAGTCTGTACCACTCACGTGGGACTTCTGACCTCTGGATCTGTAAGCTAATGGATCTGTGGCTCGGAGGCAGCCAGGTTTGTTGCCATCTGTGACAATTGCACTCAGAGCAGCAAGTCTTCTGTGGCCCAGATGGAGCTAGCAGAGATCTGAAGGAACACACTCGGGGACAAGGAAGGCCTTGGCAGTGACATAAATGGATGCAATGGTGACAGAAAACCCAGTGGGATCCTACACCCAAGACCCCAAGAGCCAGGCATACCCCAGAATTCCCTCTAACTATGATTAAATTGCTGTCACCAAGGCTAAATGGCCCCTTGAAATATAAAGAAGGTGATCTTCCTGGGCACTGAGCTTGAGGACTCACATTTCTACTTACCACATAATAACATTTTCATGTTAATTAGAGGGAGGGCATCCACTGTGTACCACAGCCTGTTCCAGTTCGTCTCCCCAACTCAAGAAGGCAAAAACCTCTCATTCTCAATTTAATTTTTTCCTGAAAATGTGCCAGATAGTGGGTTGGAGGAGGAGAATGACTATATTCCATTATTTTAAATGTAAAACAAAATATAATGAATTCCAGGCATATCCAAAAATTGCAATCAATTTGCTTGAATGCCACAGCACAGTTTGAACAGCTGTGGAATAATATACCAAGGATTTCTGCATCATATAAAGCATTAGGAAACCAATCATCTAATTATTAAGCAGAGCATTGGATATTTTGTATTTGAAACACAACTCTCTACAGTATTATATACCAACTACATTTTCCCTCTGAAATGAAATGTAATGAAAATAACATGTGTGTACATTAGTGGTACATACACAAAGTGCCCTCCTCCAAGGAGAATAGCTAAATCTGACCACTGTACCCTCTACAGTGACTGTCTCAGGCTCATATCTGCACCATGAATGTTTTTCTCTGTTGTGTGCACGGGAATGACTCATAGCTTGAGTGACCATGTCATGTGTGGTCAAGTGGGGCCCTTTTTTGATGGAAAAAAGGAACTATTAATTATTCCTGGAGCTGGGTGTTGTGGTGCACACTTGTAATCCCAGAATCAAGGAGGCAGATACAAGAGGATGCCAATTTCAAGTCTAAGCTACAGAATAAAGTCTTATTCCTCTTTCCCCCAAGAAAAATAAATATCTAATAATATCTAAAATGAATTGTTTGGGGGCTGAGTGAGATATGTGGTTAATTCTGCAATTTAGAATACAGGTTCAGTAAAATAATTTGCAAATTATATAGCAAATATTCAGGTAGTGTGACCTTATTATTTTCTTGTTCCTAATTTTCAGACAACCAGACAAAAGAAAAAGACTGTAAGTAAATAATTGCACGCTCAAGGTTGTACAGTGATTTCTACAGCTGACTGAGAATTCAAACCCAGGTCTCTGTGTTATCATTTTTAGGGTGCTTTCAAGGAGTTCAACTTGGACTATCTTCTTGAGATTCTAGAGAACTTATTCTAGTTCCACATTTGGGGCAGTGTATAGGCAAGCCCAGAGCTCACTGCCACCAGGGCTGATTTTCAAGGGGACCATTTCAACCATTCTTCTTGCCAAATGCCTGGGGAAATGGTGGCAGCTGGGAGATGAGCAATTCTAGGGCCTATCCTGAGGCACACAGAAAGGAAGTTGCCAACACCAGGCCTTGCCTGAACCATCTAAGACTGAGGTAAATCACAGCTACCAACTTGCTCAGGCAGCTCGCTTCTGTCCATTGCATCTCATGGTGACAGACAGAAGCAGACCCTACCATGCATCGCTGCACTGATGAAGAACCGTTCTCTTCTTCCGCTGACGTTTATTGCTTTCAGTTTGTAACTGCAATTCCTCTTGTGTCTCCCTGTTAGTTCCTTTGTGCTCCTTTAAAAAATAAAAAAAAAAAAGCACCACAAGCAAGGTGGCCTATAGTAATTTTTTTACTTTCACAATTCATGAGCCTATAAATCTGAAATCAAGTTACAGTCAGGCTGATATTCCTTTCAAAGGCTGCTGAGGAGAATCTCTCCCATTTCTCCAACTTCCTGTGGCTCTGAGGACTGTGGTAGCACCACACTCCAAAGCTACCTCCACCTAGTAGTCTTCTTTCTTGTGTGTGTGTGTGTGTGTGTGTGTGTGTGTGTGTGTGTGTGTGTGTATCCCCATGGCCACCTATAAGGACACCAGGACCTTTCCTAATCCAATATGTCCTTAACTTAAATACTTGCATCTATAAAGAATCCATTCTCTGATAAGACCCCATCCTAAGATTCTGGGAGGTGTGAGAGTTCTGAGGAATATTGTTCAGTCCTGCATCATCCCCATCATCCATGCTTTACAAAAGCACCACTTCTGAGCTTCTGTAAAGCATGATGCAGATTCAAACATCATGGAATAACTGCCTGGGAAGGGAGGGAGATGCCACAGTCTGGCAGGTCAAGGTGGGAAGCGGCAAAGCTATGCATGGGTTTTGCAGATGTTTGCAATGATAAAAAAAAATCATTTCCTTTATGATGAATATGGTTTAAGGCAAAACATACTGGTGAGAATTTGAGGGTGCTAAAACTCCAGTTGTTTCTTGCCATCACCATTACTAAAGTCTCTGAAGAGATAAAGTGTCCAAAGCCACCATTATGTTTTAAAAGTAGTCTTTAAGCAAATAAGTGTTTAAGACTGAATCAAGTTTATACTCAAGCTAAGGTATGCTAATGGTTAGCCTCTCTGCCTTTCTCTCACCTTGTGTATATCAGATCTTAAACTATGGTGTCTGACTTCTCCTTTAGCTTATACTTTGATAAATATGATAGTCTTGTTCTTTCAAAAATCCACACCTTTATTCATATTATACATACCACACCCATATGAGATACTAGAAGTGCTCATTAGCTGTTTAGTTGTTTCACAGCACACTCACAACACAAGTTAATCATGATGTGCATCTTAAATAGGTACACTTTTATTTACTGTACCTCTAAAAACCTAGTAGGAGGGGGTCCATGTCACATAGGCCACATAATTTCTATAATCATTTTATTTTCCTGATTCGCTGAGGGATCTGGCAGATATCTCAATGCAACCTACCCACAACAGGCACCAGCCAGAGTGTGCCTCATGAGCAAATATCCCTCCTTGCCTGCTTTCTGTGGCTTACAGTGTCAGGTATAGAGGCTGTCCAATCCTGTGTTTGTTGAAGGAGGAAACACTATGTGAAAAAGAGACCAGCATCACCCACTCTGCTAACTGGATCCACACATCTACTTTAGAATGCTTCCCTGTTCTAAGTGCCATGTGGAATCACACATTTGTTCCCGCTGTGGTCTAGGCTGTCTCTGTCGGTGCCTCTGCTGATGTGTTAGCATGAGGTTTATTCCTCCATCTAACTGCTGTTGCTGCTCTGAGATCCCCAAAACAAAGAGAGTGTGAGCTTCAAGTTAAAGGTGATTTAAAGCTTCTCCACCCCAAGTACATACTCCATGGAAAAGCACCTCGTAAACATAGAAAGGAGATGGTTGACGCACGCCAGATGACATTACAGCTCAGATTCCACGCAGGAGCTGCATACTGCTCTCCTGTCTTGTAAAACTGTGCTGCTTTTTATAGAAAGAAAATAGTCTAACCAATCTCAAGTTCCACGAATGTGAAAACGTTCTCTGTGAAAAGACGTTGGGGATAATTCATGACCCAACTCTAGGACAAAATATGAATCATTAAACCAGCCAGTAAGATGGACCAGTGGGTGAGGGTGCCTGCTGCCAAGGCTGACACCTCAGTTCTACTCTTGGGACCCACACAGTGAAAGGGAAGAACCAGTTCTTACATGTTGTCTTCTGACCCCCACTCCACATGCTGTGGCATGTGCACCTACACATGCAAAAGGTTCTTTCAAATGTAACAAAATCAGCTTTCAACACTCACAACTTTGAAATGATAAATGATGGACTATTATAACTTTTGATCAGGAACCCTTTCAATGTCCCAAAATGTAGTTCCTGTAATTCCTATTATATATATATATATATATATATATATATATATATATATGTGTGTGTGTGTGTGTGTGTGTGTGTGTGTGTGCGTGTATATATATATATATATATATATTCATTCATTCTATCAGTTCTATTTTTTTAGGGAACCCCGACTAATATGCTATGTTTTCATCTCAGGCTGAAATATGCACAAAAAAATGTTAGATGCGTTAGCATGAGGTTTATATCTGAGCTTATAGGCTCTCACAAGACTTCTGTGCCTCCTAAATACCCCAGGTAAGGAACAATTATGTACTGCCAGGCATTTACTTGTATTTTGGGTATAAAAAAAATTGAGACTACTTTCTTACTTAGGTTTTGGTTACAAAAGAAATGTTTTAAGATTTTTTTTAAAGAATCTTGAGACACTAGAGCCTTTGAGATGACTCAGCCAATAAAGATACTTACCAAGCACTCCAACCTTCATAGTGGAAGGGGAGAATGGGTCCTCAAGTAATCCTCTGACCTCCACATTTATGTGCAAGATCTCTCTCTCTCTCACACACACACACACCAGATAAGTGTAAATAGAGATTCTTGTAAATCTTGTAAGAAGCTGTGTAAAACATAGATTCTTTTATTTTTCACAAGTCTGAACTCAAAAAAAAAAAAAAGAAAGAAAGAAAGAAAAAAGGAAAAAAGGAATAGCATGGGCATGCCTCTAACTGCAGCAGGCAAAGAATCTTTGTGAATTTGTGCCCAGCCTGGTCTACATAGTGAGAGTCACATTGTCAGATCCTGGCCCAAACAATAAGAAAGAGAAGGAAATAGAGAAGAAAGAAAGAGAAGGGGAGGGGAGGGGAGGAAGGAAGGAAGGAAGGAAGGAAGGAAAGAAGGAAGAGAGGAAGGGCGGGAGAGAGGGAGGAAGACATAATGGAGAATGGCCATCTGATTATCCCAACTACTGATGTCATCTTCAGTTGCTATGAAGTGATCTGGCTCCTTGCTTCCTATTCCCTCACACCTGCTTACACAGCACCAAAGACTCTATTATAAAATTGTACTCCGCCAGGAGAAAAGATGTGATCAGCTGACCCCTCTCTTGTACAATTTGTCTCTAGACAAAGATAACTGAACCAGGTCACGTCTTCATGTGCGGGTAGCTGAGTTGAGTCAGGGTCTCATTCCTGATTAATTCAGCTGAGGGAAGAATACTGGGCTCACGTGATTTATCTAAGTGACATTTGTTGTGTTTACTCATAACTCACCTCTCACACAGGAAGCCACAGAAATTGTAAACACAATGGTTCCTGGCTACTGCCATTGAGTTTTGTCTAAAAAGTGAGGAGAACTTGCCATTCTTTGCCCTCATGCCTTTCTCTTTTTTATTAGCTCTGTCTTTCCTGAGTGACCTTCTGTATCCCCACTCTGCCCAATTCCACAGCATTCAGCTGTGAAGCAGTTTCCTTCAGGTATGTGTGTTTATTGACCTTTGGCTCAGAAATCTAGAAAGAGAAGTTAGCAATTGAAGATTGGCCTTTTTTTTTTTTTTTCCAAGAGCCGATATTACACAATTCCCCAACTTTATATTCCATATAGAATTCATGAGTAACCTTCCAATGTAGATCTAATTCAAAATTAACTTGTTTTATCTAGATGATTATTTGATTGTTTACTGGGGCCTCGAAAATTGCTGGTTCTTTTCTCTGCATGGATTAGATCACATAATGGTTGAAACTTAGGATTCCGATCCTCAAAATGGCACTCAATGGGGCTCATTTAGCACGCCCCAGAAGTTACAGTGTGAGATGTATTCTGCCAGCCCACAGACAAGTGCTGGCATTTCCTATTAAAGAGAAAATGGACCACATGCTTCTGGCTTGCATTGACAAGATCTGAGTGAGAGGGGATGAGACCATGAGGAAGGCTTCTGGAAGGTCATGGTAATATAGTAATTTTATCAACATGCTCCATTTGAGGGGATGGGTCTCTTAGGTTTCCTTCTTTCATTGGAAGAAATGTTAATGAAAGTGTAGTTGAAGTCGAAGGCTGGAGGGTCGTTAGATGGGGGCACAGGAGGACACCCTTGCTTCAGGAAAGGTTTAAGAGTGTGAGTGCATGAGAATTGTAGGCATAATTCTCACTCCTGAGAAAAAACTCAATGGCAGAAGCTAGGAACCTTCCTTGTGCTCGCCATTTCTGTGGCCTAGCTTTTTATGACTGGTATGAGAAAGAGGCTAGCCCTGAGTGCTAAAAGGGCACACAAGAGCCATCTTCTGAAGCTCTGGAGAGATGGACCCCATCTTTCTAGGGTACCAGCTCCATCCTCTGGATCCAGTTTACATACTAGAGTCAAGATTGACATACATGGCCTAATTTAGGTTTATGTATTTGGCGTCTAGCTATACTGCCTGTATTAGCCAGAAGCCTGCCTGCAGAACAGACACCACAATCTTAGCTACTGTTAACAGGAATAATTAAAGGAAGGAGTCAGCAAGAAACATGCCTAATTTATAAAATCATTATGAGTGAGAGAGAGGATGTGGAGCTTGTGTGTTGGTTAGGAATTTGTCTGAGTCGGGGGAAAGGAGTATGTTTGTGTTGCTCAAGAGGTCTCGGGGCAGGTGGTTCATGTGACTATTGTAGTTAACTGATTCTACAAACGGACCCAGGCTTCTGTATTGTGGTTCTTCCATCCTTAGCCTGTACCCTTCTTTCTCAGTTTTCAAAGATGACTTATGAAGCTCTAGTAAACACATTAGTGCCCCGGGAAGAAGAGAGTAAGGACAGGAAACAGGTAAAGATTTAAGGTCAAAGATTTATGAGATGGCTGAAGTTATCTCTTCTCCAAAACATTAGAAGTTCCATACAGGGACTTTTACTTCCGTTTCGTTGATTCCTTCCACTTCTAGAAAGTGAATAGGAAAAGGAATTGTTCTCAGGTCAGTTAGCTGTGGATATGTGTCCCAGGATGATTGGCTGGAGGAGCCAAAAATACCAGCCAAGGCTCTGTTTGTAAGAAACACAGTAGCTTCAAAGGAAGACCAAAAACTACCACCCATCACTCCCCCAAATGAAGGGTGATGTTGTATGACCAGCCAATGCTTGTGCATGGCAGTGTTTTTTATATTAAAATAAAAAGTTTCACTGTTAACATATATCACCTGCCTAGAGAAGATATTTACCTTTTAAAGGAGATTGATCTTTATTCTTGTCTATTTGTGCCTGTATGAGTATATTCTCCTTCCCTCCATCTCCCCCCCACACACACACACACCATGGAGGCCTGAAGAGGGCATCAGATTCCCTGGAGCTGGAGTTACAGGTAGTTGTGAACTACCCATTTGCATTCTGGGAAGTCAAATGGGATACTCTGAAAGAGCAGGAAGTGTTCTTAACAGCTGAACCATCTCTCCACACTGAAATACTTGCTCTCTCTGGTTCAATATTTATTCCCACTCTTCTTGTGTATCTGTCTTATATGGTGTGTGTGTGTGTGTGTGTGTGTGTGTGTGTGTGTGTGTGTGTGTGTGTGTGTGATGCATAACTTGGCTTCTTTTTGAGAAACCTCCAGTTCCCTCTAAGTCTATGGGGCTTAGTTGGGATTGAAGTCCAGGTTTGAACAGTCAATATACTCTTCTCTCCGTCAAAATAATGAAAGGATAAGTGTGTGATCCATATTATTCTGTTGACACTGCATTTGAAGAGTTTTATGGGAATGATTAAGAAACAACTTGTGTCCCTGGAATTGCAATTTAGAAGAATAACAGGTAGAAGATGCCACCTGAGATGAAATTCAGAACAACAGAGGCAAAACCAAGAGGTGAAGGGAAGTCTGAGACATGGCTACATTGTTTAAACCCCTTAGGGGAAGTCTGAGACTTGGCTACATTGTTTAAACCCCTTAGGGGAAGTCTGAGACATGGCTACATTGTTTAAACCCCTTAAGGGAAGTCTGAGACATGGCTACATTGTTTAAACCCCTGCATCTATCCCTCCTGCGCCAGGAACTCAAAAGCTGTTTCCCAGTTGTGTCCCCTTTAAAAAGTAGATTCTAGGGGCTGGAGAGATGGCTCAGCGGTTAAGAGCACTGTCTGCTCTTCCAGAGGACCCGGGTTCAATTCCTAGCACCCACATGGCAGCTAACAACTGTCTGTAGTTCCAGTTCCAGGCAAATAAATAAATAAAAGTTTTTTTTTTTTTAAAAAAAAAAAGTGGATTCTAGATTAATTAGGTTATGTCATGATAGTTGAAAAGATTCCTCAGTAATACAGGAAACTAGACTAGCCTGATTTCTTTATTTTGTTTAGTTTTATGTGTAGTATACGGAGGGATGAGCATGTGTTACTGCATATGTGTGGTGGTCAGAGGACAGTATGTGTGACTTTCTTCTTTCTCTTTCACTAGGAGAGTTCTGGGGACTGAACTCCGGTCATCAGGGTTAGTGTCAAGTTCCTTCATCAACAGAACCATCCCACTTGGCTCCCAATTCTTCTTTTGAGATAATTTTCATTGAAGTTTCTTTATGTAATATTATTTGGGTTTTTTTGTATATATATATTTGTTCTTGTTTTTACATCCCAATCAAAGTTTCTCATCCCTCTTCTCTTCCCAACTCCCCCTACGTCCACCTCCCTCACCCCTGCCCACACACTCTTCCCTGTTTCTCTTTAGATACAGGCTGGGCCTCCCATGGATATCAGCCGGACATGGTATGTCAAGTTTCAGTGAGACTAGGCATCTCCTCCTCTATTAAGGCTGGATGAGGCAATCTGGCTGGAAGAATGGGTGTCAAAAGTAGGTAACATAGTCAGGGACAGCCCCCACTCTCACACACATAATATATTTTGATCATTTTCTTCCTCCTTCCTCAACTCCTTCAGACTCAACTTCATGTTTTCTCTCTCTCTTGAAAACAAAACAAGAAAACAAGAAATAATAAAAACCAAAATAATCATCTGGAGGTAGTGGCACGCCTTTAATCCCAGCACTGCGGAGGCAGAGACAGTCACATTTCTGTGAGTTTGAGGCCAGCCTGGTTTACAAATTGAGTTTCAAGACAGGCAGAACTGTTAAACAGAGAAACTCTGCCTGTCAAAACAAAAGAAAAAAAAATGTAACTAACTAAATAAGAACAATATTAAAAATAAAATAAAATCAGACAAAAAAACCTAAGCAAAATAAGAAAAAGCAAAAAGTGCATTAAAACCATGAATTCCATTTTGTATTAGCCAATTACTCCTGGGCATGGCAGCTGTGCTGGAGTGTGCCTGATATATGCAGTGATACTCCATCAAAGAAAATTCATTTTCCCTCTCTCAGCAGATATCAGCTGCAAATAACTGCTGGCCTAGGGATGGGGCTTTGTGTCCATTTCCCTCCTCCGTGTTGGGATTTCATCTGATGTGAACCTGTTTGAGTCAAGTGTATGCTACCATATTCTCCCAAATGTGGAAGACACTGATTTCTTGGACTCATCCATCACCTCTGGCCTTTTACAATCTTTCTGCATCCTCTTCCATCTAGATCTCTGAACCTTGAGAAGGGAGCTCTCAGTTCATCTTAACATCTTGTTTCTGGAAGGAAAACTACATAAATTCTGCAAATATTCACATCACAAACACATGACATCCATACAGATAAAGTTCAATGCAGTATGTGTTTTCAATTTATTCTTTCTAAGAAATACCCATTGAAAAATGCTTGCACTAACCTTGCAAATTTATTTGTAAAGATCAGCCCTATAAGCAACTCATGGAGATTTGAAAGAGAATGTGACCAATATAAAATGTTGAATGGGACAAAACAAGGAGTGACAGGTTCTATAGAAGCTTTACTGGAATGCTTGGTAAATTCTTGCTCCAAGACAGACATTTGTTTTGAGGAAGCAATTAATGGAAACACCTCTATTTGAAAACATTTGCTTATGAAGCAAACATTTGATTCTGAAATCTGTATTTAAATGATTTGGCTGCAGCCAAATAAAACACCCATCTAACATATGCTTCCATTGAAAGTACTTGCCACTGTAGACAGAGAAGAAGAAGCTGCCAGCACAGTCACTCTACACGGTATTTTCAAAGCCAAGTTGTTAAACACTGAATTGTCAAAATGTCAATTTTCCAATCAATGTTCAACCGTCACTTGTCTATCATTGTAAAAAGTGCATTCAGGATTATGTTATTATGGTCCACATTTTATTTTTAGTTTTCCTTAAGAGTCTGGTAATCCTGCCAGGCATGGTGAGCTCAGCTATCATCTCAGGGCTTGAGAAGCAGAGGCAGGAGAATCACAACTCTGAGTTCAGTCTGATCTACTTAATAAGGCCTGCTAGAAACTCATGGAAACCTTGTCTCAAAAATCCAAAAATGAAGTAGAGAAAAAGAATCTATCAGTCTTGTCCAGGTAAAAATGATCCCATCTTTGTATAGCACTTGGCCTTTCTAGGTCTTTTCTTTTTCCCTTTAGATTTATTTCTTATTTCACAGTTACATATGTGTGTATGTGTAATGTTCTGTGATTGCAGTTCTTACCCCCACATCCTCCCTTATTCCCCGCCCACTTTCTGAATCCCTTCTTCTTCCCAAGTTAATTAGGGCTGCAAGTATACATACTGATGGAACCCATTTCTTTAAGTGGGGGCAGCACACTAAGGGATACATTTCTGGGGACACACATACCCCACCTTCCCTTGTCCTTTAACTATTACTAGCTCCTCTGGGAGGGGAGAGGATCCACTTGCCTCCTAGATCCTCTGTAGCCATGCTCTTTGCCTAAGTTTGCAACTTAGGCACACATATGTCAGTTTGTATGGTGTTTTCAAAAATAGTGTATCATCTAGTCATCTAGTTCTGGGCCACCAGGAGAATGGGAAGAGTTGACATGGTTTGGGGGTCTTTGAGAACTCATGAGTCACCCAAATCCTGGCACATCCCATGGATTTTAGGAAAAGCCATAGATGATTCTCCCTTCAAACTCAGGTGTTTTTTTTTTAACTTATATTTTTAATTTGTCTTACAATGAACTGGCTGTCTATGTGGTCTTGTCATAGGCCCTTCACTTAGTTAACTCTTACGCCAACCTCTCATTTCCCCAACCCCATCGAAACCTCTCATCCCTTATATTTTTCCTCCGTTTTCACTGCACCTGTGATCTATTATTCCACCTCCATAAGGCAGCCTCCCACCCAATAGCCCCTTTCTAGTTTCCTGAATTCAATATTAAGAAATCAAACCAATCAAAAAATGGGCTGTAGATCTGACAAGAGAATTCTCAAAAGAAGTATAAATCAGGCCAGTGAGATCTTAGCAGGTAAAGGCACTGGCATCAAGTCTGAAAATCTGGGTTCAATCTCTGAGACCCATGTAACATCAGAGAACCAATTCCTGGTAGTTATCCTTGGATTTCCTTCCATATGCATGCTGTGGCACATACAGAACAGGTAAACCAGCATACAAATACATAAATAAGAAAGCCACAAATGTATTTTTAAAGAAGTAAATTTGGCTAATGAACATTTTTTAAAAAAGGTTTGACATTGTTAGCCATCAGGGAAATGCAAATTAAAACTACTTTGAGATTACATTTCACTCTAGTTAGAGTGGTTCTCAAGAAATCAAGACCAAAAAAGGCATACAAGGATGTGGAGGAGGAACCCTTATTCAGTGTTGGCAACAGTATAAATTGGTGTAGTGAGTGTGGAGGATTCTCAAATAGCTAGAAATAGGGGCTGGAGAGCTGGCTCCAAGGTTAAGAGCACTGACTGTTCTTCTAGAGGACCTGAGTTCAATTCCAGCATCCACATGGCAGCTAACAACTGTCTGTAATTCCAAGATCTGACACCCTTACACAGTTATGCAGGCAAAACACCAATTCACATAAAATAGAAGTAAATATAATTTTTTTTTAAAAAAAAAATAGCTAGAAATAGAACTACCATATGACCCATTTTACCACTCACAGGCATATACCTGAAGAGTCTGTATTCCTAGAGGCATTGGCACATCTATATTCATGACTTCTCTATTCACAATGGCTAGAATATGGAAACACCCTGGATACTTCTCAATTGAAAAATGGATAATGAAAATGTGGTACATTTACACAATAGAGTTTTATTCAGCTTTAGAGACAATGAGATTATGAAATTTACAGAAAAATGGATGGAAGTCCAAAGTATTATACTGAATAAGTTAACCTAGACCCATGAAGACAAAAATCACATGTTCTTTTCGTACATGGATTCTAGCTTCACAATTTTAGATTTGTATATTTCACTTGGCATTTCAATAATCTTAAGTAATTTCTCCTTTATTTTTTATTCTTTTTTTTAAGATTTATTTATTTATTATGCATACAGTTTTACAGAACAGGGTACCAGACCTCATCATAGATGGTTGTGAGCCACCATGTGGTTTTGCTGGGAATCGAACTCAGGTCCTCTGGAAGAACAGTCAGTGCTCTTAACCTCTGAGCCATCTCTCCAGCCCCCCATTTTTTTATTCTTTGAAAAGGAGAAGAATTACAGCTAACTGGATTTCTAGGATATGCTTTTGCTTATTCTAAAACATTTTCTTATATGATTCTTACTTCATTTTTACTAGATGACTAGTCTTTTGGACTTCTCAGCTTGGTTGCTTTTTATTTACTTATTTAAATAATACATAATTCTTTATTTAATTATTTTTATGAAATAATTTATAATTTATGAAAGAGTAAGAGAATCACAGGTGTGCCACTCAGAGGCAGGCAGGGGCATTGCCAAGCTCTCAAAACAGTACTGTAGTACATCTTATTCTTCACCTCCCAACTGTTTTTCAGCAGTCTCAATGGTGCATTGATTCTCAGACTCAGACTTGAATTTATTTTAGATCAGAACACATTTATTTGAAAACACATAAATTTGGAAAAAAAAACCCAGCATCTTTCCAGACTTATGAAATGTAACTCCAGGGCCACCAAGAAGAGATAGCCCTGGTTCTTAGAGAACGTAGCCAAGCAGCCTATTATTCTCAGGGATAAAGGAAGAGGCTTTCATTGCTTTGCAGGCTTCCTGTGTAGGGTCTCTGTGGGCTGCTTGCTCAGGCAGTTGTCATTTCCTAGAATACTCTAGGAGACTCCACCCACCTGCAGGCAGAAAAGTCTGTGTGTCCTCAGTCTTTTCTGAAGCTTTGTTGATCACCCTACACCAGAGTGATGGCTTTGTCTTCTGGACTCTTGTACCATTTGCTGCCTCTAGGGTCTCGTTTCTACAAGGAAAGCAGAGCCCTGAAACACTTGCGCAGCATAGAATCTTGTGTTGCAGAAACACCAGTGTTCCACTCTTAACTTTCCACAACCTGCCTCACATCTTTATTAGAAGCAAACCTTTCATCTCCCCACAGAGAAAGAGAATATGTTTTTTTCTTTCTTTTTCTTCACTACAGGCTTGCTCTAATTTGCTTGTTAATGCTTTTATATTTTGGTTGTGTAAGCCTAGCCTTTAATGGCTGAGCCATCTCTCCAGCCCTTGTTATTGCTTTTTATAAACACCATGACCAAAAGCAACTTGGGGAGGAAAAGTTTTATTTCACCTCATGGTTTTATAGTACATGGTTGAAGAAGTCAGGGGAGGAACGAACCTGGAGGCAGAAACTGAAGCAGATGCCTCAGAGGGGTACTGCTCACCGCCTTGCTCCCTATGGATTGTCCAGCTTCCTTGCTTACATAGCCCAGGTCCACCTGCCCAGAAGTAGCCCCACCCACAGTAGACTAAGCCCTCTCACATCGATCATTAATCAAGAAAATGCTCCACCAATGTGACCATTGACCAATCTGATAGAAATCCTCACTTGAGGCTTCCTCCGCCCAAGTTGGTATTAAATTGACAAAAAGTCACTGGTTCTAAGCTTACACATAGAGAATGTACACTCACTGGAAATAGTTCTTAAATACATGCTTAGGAGCCATGGGTGAGTAAAAATCTGAATCCATGGAGAAGGATATATAATGGGGGGGCAGATAGGCTTCTCAGAGCACCTGCAGGTAAGGACAGTACCTCTAAGGTAGTGGTTCTCAACCTATGGGTTAAGACCCTTTTGGAGGTCAAATATCAGATATCCTGCATCTCAAATATTTTCACTACAATTCATAACAGCAGCAAAATTCCAGCTGTGAAGTAGCAATGAAAATAATTTTAGGTTGGGGGTCACCACAACATGAGAAACTATACTAAAGGGTTACAGCATTAGGGAGGTTGTTCTAGAAACTATTCTAGAAGCACAGGGTGTCTGGAAAGAGCCTCAGGACCTACTCACTTATGGAACTAACCGGAAGCCATCCTGAACCCCAAAGATTGTTGCCAGGCATTCAAGGGAACCCATCATGAATGAGGAATTGGCAATCCTCAGGATGCAAATCTACATGACATCTGTTTCTAATTTCTGACAGATGCACTGTTACATGCTTGCCTCATCCTGATTAGAAATGTACACCATACATTTAAATATACAGCAGTCCTCAGCCTTCCTAATGCTGTAACTCTTTAATACAGTTGCTCATATTTGGTGACCCCAACATGAATTTATTTCCATTGCTACCTTATAACTGTTATTTTGATACTGTTATGAATTGTAATGTAAATAACTGATAATATGTGACCCCTGTGAAAGGGTCTTTTGACTCCCCAAAGGGATCAAGATTCATAGGTTGAAACCACTTGTATACAGGTTTTACAGATTTAGGCTACATCCTAGTTACCAATGGAAGACTCCAGGCAGCATTCAAAGAAAGATTGCCTCAAAGGTGTCTATCAGCCATTTCTCCTACACCACAGGTGCTCATGAGATATTATTTATTGCTGAGGCAGATTACTCTAAAAAGGTTACATATTTCTATGGGCTCTTGGAAAAACTTAAGATTTAATTCCTGAGAAAAGAACAGTGGGTTCAAGATAGTGCAATAAATACCTGAATATCTGAAGGAATAGTTTATCCTGTCTAATTATTTACATTTTCCTTGTCATCTCAAGATTGAAAGAGAGTAAGGAGGAGGGGGAAGGGACTGCTTTTTTTTTTTTTTTTTTTTAATCCAGTGGTAGGTAGTTCATTAATTCTTTACAGTACTCAGCTGTCATAGATAAGATTTTAATTCAGGAAAACATAGCAAATTATCGTAGCTGATTTTTCTGTGCCTGGAAAGAATATATTTAGAGGCTTCCCTGGGAGAATGGATAGGCTATTCCCAGTGACTGGTAACATACTGTGGAGCCTTTCACCTCAAGGTCAGTGGATCAAGTCTAAACCAGGCCCAGGGTGTCTAGGAAGCATTGTGTGAGCCACAGCTGTTGAGTGAGCAAGGTGGAAGGATCTAGAGGTCCTGCTGCATTTCAAGTGAAGTGAACAGGTGCTGTCCGCTGTTATCCTGGCACAGCATGAAAACCTATGCTTAGAAATGGGCTATTTTGACCTCCTGACTCCAGGGGCCATCTTTGACCTGGTAAATTGAGAAGCTTGGCTGAGGGAACATCTAAGCTGTTTGTGTCTTTAAAAGAGGATGGTGTGTCCATCTTCAGAATGCCAAGGATCCATCATTGCATCATCCTGAGAAAGAATAGATTTTGTCCAAGGAGCTGAAGATACTCACAGATCCCAGTCCCTTTTATTTCTCACAGTGGTTATGACTCCTCTGTTGCAAAGTAAACAAGTGTCAGGGCAAAGGAATCGATGAGAAGACTACAATGACTCAAATAAATGGCGGACTTTCTTGATTCCAAAGCTTTCCACTTTGCACAGCAGACATCTGACCTCTAGGGATCTGGTACAGAGAGGATACAAGGCAATGTGTCCACTTCCTACAAAGCTTAGGCTAGAAAGTCACATCAGTCTGTCTCATCCTCCCATTTCATCTTGGGAGGAATTCAGAGCCCAACAATTGGAAGTAGATCATTGTGCCACTTGAAAAGCCACCAGGTACAGAGGCAACTCCAATGGACATGAAGTGTGGCTGGATATTGTGGAAGGGTATCAGTAGCTCAGAGTGCCTTACCACCTGGGCCACATAGTCCCTCATCCAGAGGACAAAACTGTTTCCCCTTACTTTGCTCTTATCTAAATGACACCTTCTAGGTAAGCCCAGCCCTGGCCACTGTGTGTGGTCCTCTACTTGGGTTTGCTCTTTTTCTTCCATCACTGCTTTCCATAGCATCTTTTACTCTGTATCCTTTTCTTCCAGCCTCTGTGTCCATGGGTGTAGACCCAAGGAACTGTGCTTTAGACATAGCTTTGTAATGTCTCCATGATCCAATTTCTGAGAGACAAAGCATCTACCTGAAGTTACCTGTGCTTGTACCAAGGAAATTCCTGGATCCCAGGAATTTGAAAACTCCTCTGGGACATCTGACCCAGTCTTGCTGTTGGGGTAAGGAAAGTAGATCTGCCAGGAGTGGATGCTGAACTAAGCCACTTTGGGACCTTGGGCCCTCCTGCCCTTGCTGGTGAGGAGATAAAGTGATGTGGAGGAAAGAGAGTGACTGGAAGGGGTGGGTGGGGGAGGGAGTTTGAACAAGGATATACACAGAGAAAAAAAAACTTGATTGTAATAAAAACTGCATATGCACAATATCCCAACAAATAAAAATTAAAAAAAAAAAAAAGAAAGATCCTCTTGGAAAGGTAGAGGCAGCCTGTAAGAGCTTTGTCCTTGCTCTAACATTGAGGTCCTCTTTGAGATGTCATAGATAGAGCCTAAATCATGAGAGGAAGGAGCTTTCTGGACCTCTCTGGAGCTGGGAGAAAGGTCCAGTAGAAACCACAATCTTTTCCCTAAGTATGACACATTTTCAGACAGGTTTGGCCAGGAATTTGGTGGTAAGCTGAGGAGACCTATGCAGGAGGCTGGCTAATCAGGATGTCCAGGGTTCCTCTTCTTTCTCCTCCTCCTCCTCCTTTTATGAGCAGCCCCCCCCCATCCACTTCTCAGGGAAATAAATCTCCAAGAGGTAGCAGGGAGGGCAGATCTCAGAAAAACCTTCTGAATAAATGTCTATATTAATGAATTATTAACTCAGCCACGTGTGACCTTAAACCTAGAAACAGGAGCACCCAGGGCAGAAATGGAGAGCAGTTGAATCTCTTATTGGAGTCCTGTCAAAGGTGATGGCCATTTGTTCCCCCCTCACACCAAGAAAAAAGTAATTAATATGGAAGGCAAACTTTTTAATTTTATGTCAAATGAAGTCAGGTTGGGGGGGTCTCCTGTATAGAAACCTTCTGGTTTTCCTGCCCTCACCATTATCTTCCTGTTCTGCTGCTGGCTCCATTTTTCCCCGCTCAGCTAGGGGTACAATTGGCTTCCTAGAGAGAATTTTCCAGGGGGAAAATCCTGGAGAAATGATAAATTGGGGCAGTTAATTTATCGATCCTGACTCTTCTTCCCACTTGTTTTATTTTAGAGGTCATTAATCAATGAAGAAAAACACCACTGTGTCCCCCTTTTGCATCTAATACACTCTGGTTTCTTATTCATTCCTCTGGAACAGATTCCCAACAAATATTTACCAATTGATTTGGGAGCGATGACTTTTTAATGCAGATTTGATCGCTTCCTAAGTGGCCAGAGTGATTTGTTTCCCCATCTTCTAAGTACTAAGAGAAGGTAACACATCTGAGGGACACACGTCCCTGTGGTCATTCGGCTCACTTTCTAAAAATCCGAAGATGTTCCAGGCTGATCCCAACCACGCCTGGAGGGTCAGCCAGGGTGACAAAGCGACTTTGCTAGTGTTGCCCTGCGGGTGGGGGATGCTCACTGTCCTGCACCCAAAGTGCATGGACCAAGCTGAGCTTGGCCATAGTCAGGACCTAGGACCAGCCACAGGAGGCATTGGGGATGCCCAGGCTGTAAATGCCCTGGCGATCTTCATTTGATCTCAGCTCTCTGGACAGTAAGTGTGCCCTCGTCCTTCAAGGAAATTCTCTGTGTCCTTTGATACCTAGGTCCTATCTCTTCACTGTCTACATGTGCCCAGTAGCTTGGAAATGTCTGGCAGGGGTGAGTGTGGGGTTCTCCTCAATCGTGACAAGTCAGATATTCTAAAATGGACATAATGAAGAGGGCCTTTCTATCTCCTATGCCCAATTGCCTAATTCTTGAACCCCACTCCTCCAAGCACAAAGCATGTCAGACCTCTCCTATGATACCTCACTATTTCCCAGTCCAGGCTCAATGTAATAAGCAGAGACTTGATTAAAGTAGTTAGAAGCATACACTGCAATCCACTGAGCAGGGTTTGAATGGGCCTCCATCATTCATTAGTGGCCCACCTTAGGCAACCTAAACTTTTCAGAACCATTTGTATGCAATATGGGGGTTGATAATACCTTGACAGTGTGGTTGTTGGATACACCAAATGTATGGTGCATCTCATGCCCTACGCAATCTATAACGAAGCTTGAATTACTGGGAGAAACTTGAGCTGGGTGCCTGCTCACCCTCTCTAGCCACAGTGTGAGTGGCACAAGGCCTCCCAAGCAGTTGCTGCTACTAGTATCTCAAAATCTTGGTATTTTCTAGGGAAGAAAAAAGGTTGTGATACCTTGGCATTTCCATTTCTGGGGAGCAATCTCTAGGAAATATAGTGCTTTGGTCAGCATACCGGCACTGTCCAGACTTCTATTCCCAGAGCTCCCTACTTCTCACAGAGATCTTCGAAAGGTCCAGGTCCCTCTCAGTGAACTAGGAGAATACGAGAAAGAGATCTGTCTCCGGGGTCCCATCTGCCACAGCAATTCTGAACACAGATTCATAGAAAGGGGGCTGGAACTTCATCCTCTTATCCCGGGAGTGGTCTGAAGTCTTCTCGAAGACTGCCTGGTTGGCCTCGGGGTCTACAGCTCAGTGGGTTTTCCCTCGTGGTACTTGCCTCAGACATGGGTGCTATCAATCTATCCAAGAATGACGGATGACCGTGTCATAACGACGCCAGTCAAAACATTTTCGGTCCAACTCGGCTCCAACCAGGAGGGAGACTTTCTGCCTGAGACCCGGACAAAGTCTAAACAGCGCGTTTCCCAGGCTCGGGCAAAATGAGTGGTGGGAAGAGAAAACGAACCGAGCAGAAATTAGGGGAGAATGGAGATTACTTGTTCAGAATGGTGACTGTTAAATAAATTGGCTTGTTTGCGGAAAGATAAATATCACTCCCCTTAAGGTGTGGGCAGAACCCTGGCCAGGAGAAAGCCCCAGAGTTGGCTGATTTCACACAGTTTGTCATTGACCTCTGCCACCTAGTAGTATGAATGCCAGAAAGCTAAGAGTTTGTGATGAATGCCTAATGGATGGACACCAGATCACGCGTGATGGAGCTGCTCCTGCTCAAAGCTCTGGGAGATGGCATGGCAGGGTGGGCTGCGCTTGCATCCTGTACACTAACGTTAGATTTGAATGAAAGAAGCCGTGTTTGACTTTCCAGGGCAGGTTTCAGCAGCTTTCATGAGTAGCTGAGGCACAGATGTAGTTCGATAGACACTGGTAAGGCTCCAGGTGCCATCAAGGAAAGGCAGAAAATCCTGGAAGGCAAGCTTAGAATGAGGGTGCTTGAGCACTAAGTGCGGGATCCATTGCAGTTTCCTCTCTATCCTGGCCTGGCTGGAGTCTTGCCAGGATGAGTCTGTCCTTTAGAGACCTCACTTCTAAACCCTCCTGCTGGTCAGCCTGCAGACTGAGGGTTTCTATGCCAGCGCACAGCGTGCCCCACCTCACCCCCAACTTTTCTCTCCGGAGGATTTATGTTAGAGATTGCTTGGCGGGCGAGTCAACCCTGGCACCCAACAGCATTCCAAGAAAATCTGAAGCGGGTTAAAAAGCAAACTCGCTCTGGGGACAGGGTCTACACCCCACCCCACCCCCCGCCGGTGTGTGCAGCTTCCACAACAGACACCAGCTGACCCAGCGGTGCCTGTCTGGTTTGTGCGTTGCCAGTGCTTTTGGCATCAGGGCACTGAGCCAGCACCTCGAAAAGATACATTGCGGACGACAGAAAAAGAAAAACAAACAAGCCAGGAGACGTCACACCAAATAATAAAATTTAAAAAGTGTGTGTGTGTGCGCGCGCGCGCGCGCGTGTGTTGGGTTGAGGGGGTGTCTGTGCGGGAGAGGAGGAGACGCACCCTGTGTCTGCGGGTCCAACCCAGTTTGAACTTCCTTCTTCCCGCTCCCCTCCCCTTCCTTGGCCCGTTCTCGCCTGCCGGCTCCCCTTCCCTCGCCTCTCCGTTCACTCCTCCTCTCCTCCCCTCTCCTCTCCGGTCCTTTCCTCTCCCCTCTTCTCTGCTCTCCTCTTCCCTTCCTTTCCTCTCTCCCTCCCCCTCCTCCCTCCCTCCCTATCCCCCCTACTCCCTTTTCTCCTCTGTCTCACCCCCCCATACACGCACACACATACACCCTCACACATACACACACGCACACACGAACGCACACACAAGTATTTGGTGCTGTCGTAAAACCCACGTGTCCAGCCGGGGGGCTGCCAGAGCAGAGCCGAAACGCCGAAGCCTCCAAGCGCAGCTGCCAGAAGCGGCTCGGTCCCGCGCCCTGCAGCGCTCCCGCGCTCTCAGCGGAGCTACTCTTGCGCCCTCCGCGGGCCTTGGCGGGCCTCCGCGTCCTTTGCTGGTATCCCAGGAGGGTTCCAGGCTGCGGGGTCTCTAAGGCTCTCCATCTCCTCCGGCTTGGGGTCATGTAGCTCGCCCGGGGCTCCCATTCTCTGCGCCTTCACCGAAACGCCTCCGGAACACAGGGACGATCGCACCGGCCGCTGCTCTCGATTCCCAGGTACGGCGGGGCTGGACTAGGGCGGCGAGTCCTGGGCCCCTAGCACCGAGAGGTTGGAGGTCTGGGGCAGGGGGCGGGGGGCGAGACTGTCCCGCCTCCCGGCGCCTGGGGCCAGCGCGGCTCCGGCGCCGTTCCACTTCTCCTGGTGCTGGCTCCGGGGCGCTGGCCGAGGGTGGGGGCGACGTCCTGCTTGGAGTTGTGCCGGAAAGCTCCAGGTCTTGGGATCCCCGTTTAGCAGGGTAGGAGTTGGGTTCACAGGCTGCTAGGCAGTGCCTGATGCACGCAGCCACCTCTGCGCCGCGTCGCCGCTTCCGAGTAAACTTTGCGCCCGGGCGGAGTTGGGAAGCGGGGAGCAGCTGCCGCGGGTGGTGCTGCAGGAGCCGAATGGGGCTCTAGTGCTCCACCCAGGTCCCCGCGATCCTCCCGCACGCCCATCTAGTCCTGGCCAGGGTCTCGCTCACGCTGCGCTCCTCCCTGCTCTCCTCTGCCCATCAGCTCGAGGCGTCGGACATGCTGAAGCCCGGGGACCCCGGTGGCTCGGCCTTCCTCAAAGTGGATCCAGCCTACCTGCAGCACTGGCAGCAACTCTTCCCGCACGGAGGCGGCGGTGGCCCGCTCAAAGGCGGCGGGACCACTCTTCCCCTCGGCGCGCCCCAACCCCTGCAGCCGCCGCCGCCTCCGCCGCCTGCGGAGCGAGCAGAGCCTCCTCCTGATAGCCTGCGGCCGCGGCCCGCCTCACTCTCGTCCGTCTCGTCCACCCCAGCTCCCTCCTCCACCTCCGCCTCTTCTGCCTCCTCCTGTGCGGCCGCCGCCGCCGCCGCCGCCGCGCTGGCGGGTCTCTCGGCCCTGCCGGTGGCGCAGATGCCGGTCTTCGCGCCTCTAGCTGCTGCTGCGGTGGCCGCGGAGCCACTGCCCCCAAAGGACCTGTGCCTTGGAGCCTCAACGGGCCCCGGGCCTGCTAAGTGCGGTGGCGGCGGCGGCAGCAGCGGAGGGGACGGCCGTGGCGTCCCGCGTTTCCGCTGCAGCGCGGAGGAGCTGGACTATTACCTGTACGGCCAACAGCGCATGGAAATCATCCCGCTCAACCAGCACACCAGCGACCCCAACAACCGTACGTAACCGCAGCCCTAGCTCGCCCGCTCTGCCCCGGCGAGGGCGTCAGCAGGCAATGGTGGAGGAGGCGGGTAGGGTCCCAGGAGAATGACACGGGTGAAGGGTGGGGGATCTTGATCCAAGGCGCTGTCCTGCGCCGCTCAGATCATTGTGACAAAAGTTTTCTGGCTTCTGAGAAGAGACGGGTGCCTGGGTGTCACTTTAGGCTTCTGCCTCTCCGCTCTCTTCGGACTCAGCTTCACAACCACAAAGCTTTGCCATCCCTGTGGCGCTCCACACAGTGTCCGGGCCAGGCGGGTACTAGCTGCAGTCGGCCTGGATTGCAAGGGTGGACCCATCCTGTCCTGATCCGGACTAGGGAGGGACTCTCCAAGTTTCCGAGGAAGCATGGACACCAGGGTTTGCTTCTCGGTCTTTATATTCCATCTTTGGAGTTAACGGCTCGGGCCTGTGATTATCGAAGGTTTTTTCCCCCTTTGCTTCTTTTTTCTTTTTCTTCTTTTCTTTTTCGTAACAACGGGTCAATTTCATCCTGCAGGTAGGTACTAAAAATAAAGCTTCAATTTATTTAGGAGCTAAAGAAAAGGAGAGGAAAGCCTACTAAATGAGAACAAAATTTCCGATGTCAGGACAGTGTGGTTCCTTGCGGATCCCGTGTTCTCTAGCCAACCTTGATCCTGCAAATGTTTACAACTCACGTTGCTTTCTTTGTTCGTTTAAACAACAACAAAACATTTCTAAGTTAACAGTGATAGCAATTTCGTAAAAGGAACTCACCTCTTCCTCAAGGAAGCGGTGAAATGATTGGCTACATACATGTCAGAGCTACCAAGCTTTCTGTATTCACCATTGCAAACGCTTATCCTAAGCACTATTATATTTTGATATTTTGAAACAAAACCCCCAATGAAGGATCAAGAATGTGTTTTGATGTGCAGCTGTACTTCTTGGTAATTTCAAAAGTTATGATATATTAACACCTAAGGTTTTGACATATGCATTAACTATACTCTCCAAAAACTTTGTGCTGAACCTTAAGACAACTAGATGACAGTCGTATTGAGAATAGCATTAGTGAGTTTTATTCAATCCATTCTTCATTTGGCTTCTATATAAGAAAAGTCGATAATAAATACTTGTATTTAAACAAGTTGATCCCTGCAGAATGCCTATGGCACCATAAACTTCTTGATTTTTCACTAAAACAGAATAATATAATTAGAATAGTACTTTAAAGTTTTCTAGGCTGTTGCTTTGGTAATCAACAACAAACAAACAAAACAAAATAGGGGCATTAGCCTCATAATTGACTTTTATCACTTTTCTTGAACTAGTTATTGTGATGGAGATAGGAATTGCTAACCAAAAAAAGCAGTTGTGTTTGCCATTTCCTTTCTAGCATCGAAGGGTAAAATACTGCTTTAAGAGCTGCAATTGCAATTTTTTGGGGAGTGCGTTTAAAAAGACTTGTGTATTCCAGGGATTCAGAACATTTTATAAAATTGTATTGTCTTAATGGAGTTCAAAGATGTGTGTTTCCTCATGAATTTCTTCCAGATGTTGTCTTAAACAGTTCTTTTTAAAGTGTGAAATAGAAAACTTGGCAATAGTTCCTACTGCTAAGCGAAATATAATCATTGTCGATTGGGAACACCTTATCAAGCTTGCAGTTACTGCTCTGTTTGAAATCTGGGTTGGGAAAGATACTAACCCTGACTTTGTGTTGTGCTGTGTGTGATTTTTTTTTTCCTTCCGATGTAGCAGTGAGATTTAACATTTTCACTAGAGAAAACACCCACCAATCAGAGAAAGAATTAGGACAGATTACAAATTGACATATGGGTATGAACCAGTTTGTTATCTAGATAGCTTCCCCCACTTAATGTTAGAGAGAATGATTTGTGGTTTTATTTATTCCTATTTTGTTAGTCTGGTATCCTCTTTTGAGTTAGTGGATTGATTCAATATTCAAAGTGCTGGAGAGAAGACAGAAGGAAGTTAGATTGTTACACTTCACTTCCCTTGCTAATTAAAGGGACAGTTGGGAAGAATACAGAAAGGGGATGTGGCTCTGATAATGGCTTCTAGTCTTGGGCAAGTAAACTTGGGACTGTTAAAGCCACAAGTTGTTTGGTGTGTTTTAAAGATGAGCAGTGACTGGGTTTAATCTGACTAGACGTTTCAAACAAAACGGAAATGCAAAGACTTAAAACTTTTCCAGGGGCTTGGGGTGTTGGTATTTTGGTCCCTTTAAAGACTGAAAACAGAAGTTTACCCTCATTTCTGTTCCGTTTGGGGCTAGGGTGAGGAGGGGAGAGAAGGTGCGGCAGGAAGCAATCTTAATTTCTCATGTGTAGGTTTCACTAGCTTTCTTCCTTTTTTTCTTTTCAACATTTCTCTCTAAAAAAATTTTTTGTGAAGTGATCATTCAGCATAGCATCACTTCGTGACTTTGTATTAAAGGAGTGTCAAATCAGTTCTTTTTTTCTCATGAGGCAAAAAGTTCCTTTTCGTTTCTCCCCTTCCTTCTGCTGGAGATCACTAAAGCACACCCCCATTACTCAGCCACACCTAGAGACTCTGCTGGCTAGGATAGTAGATGCCACAGGGAAGCTTGTAGCTCTTTCCTATCAGATTTTCAAACACAATAAAGGCAAATTAGCCCAAGTGAGCTCCTTCAATAGGTCCCTGTTATTGAACTGCTCAAAAGTGATTGAGGTACACTTTCCACCAAAGTGTATCTTATGGCTCCGATGCAGCTTTCTCCCTTAGAAGTCAAGTGCTATGTCACGTAATACACAATGCCTTTCTTTGCTGCTAGGTTGTCTGATCCCTGGGGCTTCATCCCAGTTGCCTCTTCTCAAGTTCTAAGTAGCTGATGAATTAATTTCCTTGTCAGTACTCATGGAGGGTACTGAGAGGTAGTTGCTGGACATGCCCCGGAGTACATGCAGAGAGCCTCCATTATCTCAGCAGAGTTAGCTTTTCATAATCTTTTGTGAAGATGGCTGGTTTCATACTGAGAAGGAGGCTGGAAATGAACTTATTCTGATGTCTAGGCATAGAGTTGAATTACCCTACACTTTCTCAGTGTTGGGATATTCTTTGACCCTTCTGATTTAGGAAAGCACTGCCCTACAGGAAACCATTTTGAGACCCTTGGACATGGAAGCAGGAGCGTGGGCTTCATTGTTGGCAGTGCTATACTCGCCAAAGATTTGAGGGAAAGGACCAAGAATAGTGAAGGACTGGTGTCTGTGGGGTTGTAAGCAATTGTACTGGAGGATGTGGGAAACTGCGGGGTTCTGACTTTATCTTGATCTGGACTCACTTCTTTGTTGGGGGGTACTTCTTGAGAACCTGCTAGCAGGATCTTAGTGCCAAGGAGACACAAGCTCTGCTCCACTCCCATCCACCGAATCTGGCTGTTAACGACCAGCAAGCAATTTATTATGGATTGCAGACCTGGTCCCCTGGGGGAGGGGCTTCAGTGGTGATGTGCAGGCTTTTTATATTGTTCTATTTTTCTTTTTCTCACGTGTTGTGTGCAGGCCAGCCCCACCTCGTAACACACATGATTTAGCTATTTTACATCATTTTTTATCCAGAGCCCTGAAACTGAACATAGAGCCATATATTAGATTAAGGTTAGAAGAGGTGGCGACTGTTTATTTAAGGTGATAAAATGGTCCATCAGCAGTAATCTCCATCGATATGTGCCACCAGGAGATGAAGGATGAGGGGACAAGCCACAATTAATTGCCCTATAGTTTTGTAGGAGAGAGTGGAGCCAGCCCAGACCCGCTTCGATCTCTTCTCGCGGCTCCTATTCATCATCTCCGCCTTGTATATGGCGGCCTCGCAGGGGCAGAGGGCGGCCAGGTTTATCTCTGTGCAATATTCTCTCGCCCTCACACCCCGGCGCTCTCATTGAATTTATTAATACAGTCACCAGGAGACAAATAAAATCCACATTTCTACCTCCTTCCTTCTTTCCCTCCCTCTTTGTTTCTTTCACTGGTCCCTGGGCCAAGCAGGCAGGCTAGGCTGAGAAAGACCTGAGTTTCTGTGTATTGCCGCTGCCAGACTCCCCAGAGCATCCCTAGGAGCTGGGCCACCACAATGGGCTCTTCTTGTGTTGGCTGCTTGGTTTCTGGTCCTCTTAGACTTGCTTTGCGGATGAATGTGGATGGTTGAGGCTAGGCGATTTCTTATTCTTGGGGAGACAGGCCTAACGGGTGTCGTTGTGGCTTGGTCTTAAGAATATATTGGCAGTCGCCAAACCTGGGAGCCCTTCGTGATTGGAAGCTGGGTGAGGCTTTTAAACCCAATTCTTCAGAGGTGAAAGCATCCAGTCTACTGTGCATTACTCTTTGTCCACGTCCACACGCATCCTGCACACTGGGAGGCAAGGCTCTGGCAATGGAGCTCTGGGGAGTAACTCAGAGTGGGGCTCCTGGCCGGTGTGCCAGGTTGCCCTAGGACTCACAGCTCTCTTTGCCCTCCCCCGGGGGCTTTGGACACTGGTTTGCCAGAAGGTGGCACTCCCGGGACCGATCAATGTCTCCCGGCCCCTCAGGGCTTGGCCTACTGGACTGAGGACTGCGACCCTGTCTGCCGCAGCCCAGAAGGATTTACAGCCTGAGCGATACCGCTCAGCAGGCTTCCAAGTTATTCTGTGGTTTCCTTAAACGACGGCTGGGAGAGCAGGAAAGACTATGCACAGTGAAAGCCTAGAGGAGGCACTCCCCGGCAAAGCTTTGTGGACAGAGAGCCCTACCAGCACCCACACTTGCTTCTCAGAGCCTCAGCAGACAGGCAAAAAACAAAACAAAACAAAACAAAAACCCGAAGAGCTTTATATTTCACCTTTCCTAGAATGAGAAGTGAAATGTTAGAAAATAAACCATTGCCTGCTTTTGCTGTTTTTCTCCAAGTAGCTAACAGGTTCATTTACAGTGGTAAAAATAGTGTATGCACTTGAAAATAAGAACAAGTGAAAACACCGAAAACATTCACACAGTAAGATGGATGTGAAATGGAAAGTGAAGGATCTCTCTCCACCCAGAAGGCCTGCTTTGGCCCTCTGAGGTCAGTAGGTGGGCAAGCCCATAACCCACTGTCACCCCCTTCCCTTACCCATGGACTCTAGGCAGATGTGCTGATTGGTATAATTCTAAAGTGACTGTCAAATCATCTTGTCAGTGATTATTGTAAACGTGTACAAAAATCTCTGGTTTCTAAAGGTCTGGAATGTGAAATAGTTTGAGGATCTAGCTGGCTCCTCCTTCAAACCTTTTTATGTGGGTGTTTGTGGCTCACTGGCTAGAAAACACTATGTTTGCCAACTTGTGACTATTTGTCACTTGAGAAAAAAAAGTTACTTGTTCAAAACTTCCCCAGGCTCCTCTGGGACTCTGAGACAGATTAGAGATAAATATTTTCAGTCCGAGAGATTTTGTGTGGTAAAAATGTTGGAGACTATACATAACTTTATTTTGATGGCAATTTTTGTGGGAGAAATATTTTTACATTTTTTAATTAAGATTCATTAAGTGAACTAATTAGCATAGTCTGGAGTTGGCTACTGAAAAAATTCACTGAAAAGTGAATTTAGGATATAGTCTTCTAGATGAGGGGGAATCTATAAAATGCTACTTTTAAAATATGCTGTAGGGGAAAATATGAAACCTAACAAATTGGGGTGGAATTTAGATGTGAGTTAGCTGTCACTTATTACAAATATTATTAAAGTGTGCTTCTTGTCTATGGGGTAGTGGCTGCAGTTAATTGCTGCTAATCTGTTTATCCACAAAGGCTATGTGATGCTACACACAGGGAAGTGGGAAGTTGATAGAACTCTGGCACAGGCTATTAGGTTGTGTGTAGTGAATGCTTTTTGCTTCTCTTTATTTAACTGAATGAATCAGAAAGGACTAGTCAGTTAAGCATTCCGGGGGTGATTTATGTTTATTTTCATGGGCACATTTCCTTTTCTTATTGTCATTTTTGTAAAGGCTTCTTTTCCCCCCTCGGGTGGTGAAAGGTCTTTTTAGTGCATCTGCAAAGTCAGACACATTAAAAATTATGGACAGTGGCTATTTATTTCCCCGTTGTCATATTTTAGCTTCCTCAAGCCCAACAGTGTAGGGGAGAGAGAGCTATCTCTTTAACTCTATAACTCAATCACGCTGGAGTTCTTTTCGTGGCCCCAAATGGTTACATCAGTAAACTCTTTCAATTCTATTGATTGAGTCATGAGTTGGTTTATAAAATTCTCCTGGCTTTCATTAGTCTTTCTGAATCTCTGCATTTGCAGGCTTCAGGGTCAGACAGACTGAGATGTGAATCTTTCCACTAAGTCTTTCCAGTTCCTTGGCCCTTACTCCAGTTTTGAGGCGTCTAAAATGTCTTTCGCTTCATCTGCAAAATGGGAATCATGGTTCTTAGAGTGTCAGTTTTCTGCCAGACACATGCATGCCACACAGAAGAAATTCAGGGATAATATTTATTGTCATTTTGGTTCTACAACATTTTGATTTTGTTTGTTGTGTTCAAACGAAAGTACAAGAGGCTGAGTGAAATATGTGTTTCTGAATTGTGGACATGTGAGTGAATGTGAGTCTTAGGGTCAAAGGTGGAGTCTGGAAGAGTCTTTTCATTAGCCTGTCTGTATTGCTGGCCCAGGGTGAGTATCTTTGTTTTAAGGAAGGCATACCCCTCAGAAACAGGATGTTGCTTCCCCTCTAAGGCCTGAGGACAGCTGCTAAGAAGTTGAAAGCAGCAGGGTCTCCTCACTTGAGCAATCTGAGCTGGAGCAGAGTGGCTGCTCATTGAGGGGAGGACACAGCTGCCTGGAGCTACCTCCCACCTCCAGTGAGAGACGATGCTCACACATTCAATCATTATTATCAAGCAATTGGCATGGCAAGACTTCTTGCTCCGTTCTGGGTTATGATTGTTTCTTGTGGAAAATTCTTCGCTTATTTGCCTTGTCACAAGTATCTGGGGATGCTTCTGCAGTTTCAGCACAGACATGGTACATTCGAAGTGATCTACAGGGCTACCTGCCATGGAGGCAAGAAGCCCTGGGCATCTCAAATACCCTAATACCTGGCTCTTACCACCTCCCCCAGTACAGAAGCACCAAGTGTCAGGGGCAATGCCACAGAGGTCGGCTGCAGGAGGACCCTGAGGGTCCCTAGTGAGGCTGGACTCAGGCGGGAGAGTTGCTTTTGCGGGAGTCCTCTGGACAGGCTAGTCGCCCCAGGGAGCAGACACAGCGGCTCCGCCAGGCCCATTAATAACCCTTAGGCTCTGAGATTGGACAGCACGGTCGCTGAAAGCCTAGCTTCTCCTGTCTGCTTGGCCCTTTCTGCCCAGTTAAAATCAAAGACATTGGGTGCTCTGCGGAGGCATGCCTGGAGAATATGAATCCCTTAGCGAGTTGTCTGCTCTGGGGCAAGTTAGGTATGGCTTCAGCAAGAGCTTCACTAAATGAGACAATCTTGTTTAACTTGGGCTCAGCCTTCCAGCCTGCTCATTGAATCATTACCCTCGATCATTAAAGATCCTTTACCCTGATCCTTTAACTTCCTATTTGGTTTGCACGTACAATTACTACTGACACCCCCCATTCGTCCTCCCAGTTCCCACTTATTCTTGATGGCTGGAGTCCCTGAAGTGGGTGCTGGACAGAGACTGGGATCATAGCTCCTGCAGAGTGGAAATTGTGGTTTGCGCTCAGGAGTAGGAAGCTGCCGAGACTAGCTTTTGTACCCGTCACTCCCGCTTTGAGAACCCAAGAGTAGAACCAAATACTCAGGCGACTATCTGAGATAACCGGTTGGACAAGAGACAGACTTCTTGAGGACGCAAAGATAAGCATACCCTGAAAGACCGGGGTGGGGAGAAGGCATAGGAGCCAGAGACGGTTAGAGGGAGAAACTGAAATACAGGCAACCTGGTCAGGAAGCAAAAGACAGCAGCGTTCGCAGCTTGGATAGCACACCTGTCTATGCAAATCCAATACTGAAGCCTTGGGTTGATCCCAGCAGGCATTTCTGAGGGTTGCAAATTCCCAGGGTGTCTGTCTTGCGTGTTCGTTTCCGACAATCTTGGAGCACTTCTGGTGTCCCCCTCTTCAACAGGTGGTTTACCTGCTGCAGTTTAGGGAGTTTACCGGAGGGTCGCCCCGCACCCCCAACAAAAGATCGGGTTAACGTACTCCTTTCCTTCCTTCCCTGGTGTCTCTCACAGGTTGCGACATGTGCGCGGACAACCGCAACGGAGAGTGCCCCATGCACGGGCCATTGCACTCGCTGCGCCGGCTTGTGGGTACCAGCAGCGCTGCGGCCGCTGCCCCCCCACCGGAGCTGCCCGAGTGGTTGCGGGATCTGCCGCGGGAGGTGTGCCTATGCACCAGCACCGTGCCTGGCCTGGCATACGGCATCTGTGCTGCGCAGAGGATCCAGCAGGGCACGTGGATTGGGCCCTTCCAGGGCGTGCTCCTGCCCCCGGAGAAAGTGCAGACTGGCGCAGTGAGGAACACGCAGCACCTCTGGGAGGTAAGCTGACCTAGCTGAACACCTAGCTACGCAGCCTGGGCCCTTGGCGGAAGCCCAGCCCCCACCCTCCTCCCCACTGATGTATGGGGACGCGAAGTTCTCTAGTCCTGAAGTTCCTGCAGTGAGGATACTGGCGGGGTGCGGCTTGCCACGGGGCCTGTGGGCTGCAGAAGTCAGAGCCACCTTAACCTGCCTCTGTTCAAACCGGAAAGGGTTAAACCTCCAACCCCTCCATCCCCTCCGCCCCACCCCCATCCCGTGGCCTCTTAGTTTTGAAGACCAAAGAAAATGTCTAAGGAGCTGGTAGAGGTACAATTAGAGCCTGGTGACCTTAGTGCCAGGTTCTCAGCTCTTCTCAGGTCTCTGTGCCTGGAGACATAGAGACAGAGGGGACAGAAATTTCTCAGATGATAACAAGTTTGTAGTGATAAGGTAAAGTGCTTGCTTGCCTAATAGGCCTTGGGTTTGGTCCTCATAGCCACTGAAATGATGGTGAGCACACAAAATCCTAGTACCTGGGAAATGGAGGTAATAAAGTCAGAAGTTTAAGGTCACCTTAGCCTACATAGCAAGTTTAGGGCCACTTCTAGGCCATCTAAACTTTTTTTTTTTCTGTTTTTCTTTGGTAAATGTTGAATATGAGAGATCAAGATATATACTAGAGCTTTGAAAATACCCAAACCCCTTCTTGAATTATAGTGTAAGTCATAACTTAAAGATTTGGTTTCTCTCCTAGCAAAGTGAAATTATACAACTTTCAACAAAGTAGATAAAGAAAACAACATTTTTGTATAAGTTATTACTATTATTAAAAATACCAAATCTGAAAAATTCTAGTCAGAACTTCCTGTTTGATTGTTGAAGTCCACTGGTGAAAAAGAGAGGATTATAATTGGCTAATCCTTTGACTGATTATAACTACTCAACCCATGGAAAAACTAGTTGTAAAATATTAGCTACTAGAGGCCTTAGCCATAAATTCTATAAATCTGCAGCCAGGTGAGTCATCAGAAAAGTAAGATTCTTAGTTGCCAGGGCCTTATGTGGATTCTAGGGCTTCGATAAATGGCTCTTTCAGCAACAGCATGCTTTCTGGTTCCATATAGCTCAATGGCTTGTCAATGTGGTCACTTTTGTGGTGAGCTGTCCCGATTCACTACATAAAACTTAACAACATTTAATAATCCACTTACATATTTACTGAGCTCCCTTTGGCCAGCTTTATATTAGGCCCTGGAGATAGTGCTGTGGCAAACAGAATTACTGTCCAGAACCTTCACATGACTCCTCCTGGGGTCAGAGGGCTGAGGCCTGTGTTTGCAGTCTCCCTTGATGGAGGAAGAATGACCATAGCAACCTGCAGCTCAGCAGCCCAAGGTGAGGACAGGGCAGCCCATGAGCCGCCTGCTCTATAGTTATCCACAGTGCTCTGGATCCAGGCTTCCAGGGTCCTTATCTCTCCTAAACAGTTGCTGGAAACATTTTTGTCTTTCCGGATGGAATCCCTAAGTGAGGGGGGAAGGGGTGGGCATATTTATGCCACCAAATGTGGCTTTTGGTAAAACAAAAACAATAGTAAAAATTCAGAAATTTAATGTCTAAATTAGGCAGGCGGAAGTGGCTTGACAGGAAACTTCAGGAGAGCTATAGCATAGCAAAACTGACAAGCAGGACATAATGAAAGCATCTGGTTCTGACGCTCTTCCTGGTTCTTCTTTTGTTTTTCACTAATTCAGTTGTAACCTCTGGTGTGGTTTCAAGTTTATAAAGTCTACCCATGCACTCTTCATGCTCCAGCGCCGTTATTAAGGACTCTAATATCACATTGTTAAAGGTCTGCCGATGCTTCTCAGAGAAACCCACAAAGTAGTTGTGTGTAGTAAGGATTTGTTCTGTCTGGAAATGTGAAACTGAACTGATCCCGCTCTCTGATGCTTGTCTATTTTTAGACTTTGGAAGACAAAGCCATAAATGTGAAGAAAAAAAATCTCATAGGTTTTTTTTTTTTTTTCTTTTCCTAGAAGGCTTTGTGTGATTGGGATGTGGGCAAGAAGCCACTCAATACAGGCTTCAACAATACATAATAACAGGGAAAGCTATGGAACTTTTTGTTACACTTTTGATTATTACATAATGGAGGAAATATTCTGTTATAATAATAAGGCTTTTATCCCTTGATGCTTCATGGATTTAAAGTGAGTTTCACCTATTTGAGGTATGTTAGTTGAGTGTATTAGGAAGATATATAAAGTTAGTTCTTGGTGATAACCAGCCTACTAGCTCTGTGCTTGCGAGATTCAAGGCTCCCACTCCTAGTTCAGAACATAATTAACCAATTTTTATCATCCCTCTCTAACAATAATTATAATGACATACATAGGGGTGAGCTGGAGGGATACTGAAATTTCAAGCATGTAAAATGTCTCCTGAGAGATGGTAAAAAATGTTACTGACTGGGGTAATTTAATGGCAGTGACTATTTGTAGTGACAGAACACTTTTTAAAATAGGGTATAGACTTCTATTAGTATAATTACTTTTCAGATATGAAGTATGAGTGGCTGGGAATATAGCTGAGTTGTCAGAGTGCTTGCCTAGAATGTGTGAGAGCCTGAGTTTGATCCCTGGCACTACAGAAAGCTAGGCATTTTGTGGGAGGTGGAGAAGGATCAGGCATTCAAAGTCAGCCTCAGCTATATAGGAACTTTGAGGGCTGCCTAGGCTATTTGAGACCCCTGTCTTAACAAAACAAAATGCTAAAAATGAATAAATTAGGATTTAAAATTTAAGCATCATGATTTATGAGAAATGATTATTTGAATCAAATCACTTTTAATAACGGGAAAGTATAAATATTAAATTGACCTTTAAATTTTAGGCTTTAAGTTTGCATTCTCTATTGAAAAAGTGTAATCATTGTTTATGCTGTATAGAGTTCACGATTGGACTATACTATAGATCTTCACAGGAAAGGCTTCACAATATTTTTTAATGACTCGCAAAATAATTATTTGCTTAGATATTATTTTAGACATCTTCTGGAATATCAGGGTGACCTAGATGAAATTTTCAAGAGAGCTAAAAGCTATTGAATCATGATTTTTTTATTTTAAAAGCCAACTGTAATTATTCTTCTTGGTATTTTCTTGAGTCATTTGTTTTGAAGGAATGTCTTCATAATCAGAGTTCAATTCTTAGATCCTGATAGGTCTTACCAGGGTTGCTTGTCTTTATTTCAGTACAATAAATGGATTGCTAATTTCTCCATTGCTGTTTGGATGGTGGATTTTTGTTTCAGTTTACAGTTCACTATATGGTTGGTTCTGCTTCAGTACTTTACTGTGCACATGAAGGGTTATGATAAAACAAACCAGTTCACACTTAGTTTCTCCTCTTGATTAATCATTAAAAGCTTCATTTTATTCATAGAAGAACTTTTAAATGTTTGATGTAGGTTACCATGGAAAATTTGTTTGCAAGCATGCTGTCACTTTTAAAGTTAACATTTTCACTGTGTATATTCCCAAAGATTCAAAATGCATCAATTTAAAGAATTAAGCATCATTCCAGGCTTCAAGGTTATTTGAATCCTGAGGTTTTCTTTTCTTCACTTCCCTGTCCCTCACTGGCAAATGATCTAAGGCTATTCATTTTTTTCCAGCTTAAAGAGATTAGCAAATTCAAAACAAATTTAAAAACCTAAATTACTCTTTTTTTTCCCCTATTTGGCCAGTATCTTTTGTGATTATAATTTTCATGTGTTTTGAAAAATAACAAGTTTAGACACTTTAGAACAAGACATTACAGAAGACATTAAGCAGTCCTTCAGTTACATATATTGATTCTAACAAGATCTGGACATAGACTTTAATTCTATTTGTGTGTATTAGATGGAAATCTTTCTGACCATTCAAGAAAACCGAGTCTTCTCAGCAGTTCTGCCTCCTAGATAGGAGCGAGACAACTTTATCCTAAGTGAAAAGGCATATCTGATGCCAACATTTATGAAAACATCATCGTGATTATTAATATGTTCTTTTTTCCTTGAGATAAATTAATCTAGTTGTATATGGTTTCCTCTCTCTGCTTAACATCAGAATTTAATATGACTAGACCTGAGGAATGCACACAGTGTATACTTAACATTCTGCTGGAATAAAATACAGAAGTTTAAAATAAAGTGACAATTTAAGATAAGCTAAAGTTGCACCTTTCAACTCAAGGTCTGTTTTGACAAGAAATTTTAGTAACCATGACAAAATAAGTTGTACCCATTTTCAACCTAAATTGTTTCCCCTGCTAATTGAGATATGTAGTGATTTATTAGGATTATAGTCAAGGTACCAGAGTGGGCTTTAACTCTATACAACATGTCTTTTCCTTTGGTTGAGTAAGTCTGAGTGTGGCATTTTCATTTGTACTCTTTAAAAATTAACTGCTTTTCTTCAGAGGATAAGGAAGATAGCATAATATGAGCTTTTTTGTGGTTTCATTTTGTGCCATAATATTTTAGAAATATTAAGGGTTCTGTTTGAAGTAAATGGTCTAATTTTTATCTTACCACTTAAGTAAAAAATGTTAAAAAAACCCCAATATTAAATATATATTTCATGCTGCTAAATATTTATATTTTAAAATCATCATGGGTAATTAGTACCAGAAGGAAGTGGATTAATTTTATTTTTAAATGTGCTGTCTATGTTTTATCATAAATGACTGTGTCATATATATACATACATACACATACATGCATACATATATATTTAGGTTTGAAAAGTCATTTTTTTTTTTTTTGTTTTTGTTTTTTTTTTTTTTTTAAAAACCTTCATTTATTTATTTGCCTTGGTGTTTTGCCTGGAACTGGAACTACAGACAGTTGTTAGCTGCCATGTGGGTGCTGGGAATCGAACCCGGGTCCTCTGGAAGAGCAGACGGTGCTCTTAACCACTGAGCCATCTCTCCAGCCCCCGAAAAGTCATTTTGAATTAATACTTTTATATGAAGTTAAAATCACTTAAAATTGTTCAGTGATAATATTGTAACTGTAAATGCCATATTTTATTTTATACACTGCCTCTTATTGGCCTTATTCACAAGACACCAGGGTAAGACAGGATCTGTAAATTTTGTGGCTGTCATGTTATATTAAAGTAAAAATCATATTTTCAGCAATTTATCATTTACTATACAACTCCACCTATCAATTTAGTTGTAAATAAGTCAATTTCACTAAATTCAAGTAATTAATTCTTTTAAAAATAAACTATTGCTATGTCCCCATTATGTTATGTTTTCAGTCATGCATCCTAACAGCTGGCATACCTCCCTGGCTTTGCCTCATTGGATTTGAAGATGTCTTTTATAGTGGTGCCCGTTTGATAGAGTGAGAGAGTTTTGTAGTTTTACATAAACTGTAAAACCATCTGCTGCCTCTTGGAATGGTTTCCAGCATTGTGTTAAAAATCAAAGATGTAATACTTCATGTTGGCTCTGACAGGGTCTCTAAAGTTCCTGTCCTTTGGTTTACATCTTCTATTCTCCTTGGTTTTCCAGATCCCTAGAAGAATTAGCTTAAAAAAATAAAACTTTAAAAACCTAATTGGAAATCTTTGCATTGGTGAAGTTTCATCTAAAACATACTTTTGACATGGTGTATATATTCAGAGTAAATATCTTACAAAACTGATGCATTTTGTGCACTCAGGACTATTTTTCTCATTTTATTTATTGTTTGGAAATTGACTTTTTTTTTTTTAAGTTGAGAACATTTTGTCCATGGGAAGAAAATAATTCACAAGTATTCCAAAGCAGCACTATCTTCTTTACGTAATTTTTTATTCCTTTTCCTCAGAAAGCAAAATGGGAATCTTAGAGGTTACTCTGAAGATGAAACTTTCCCATCACACAGCATGCCAGCAGGTGATCTGATGGGAACATAATCCTCAGAAACTGATAGGGTACCAGCTCACCTCCTGCACAAATTACAGCCATTTTAATTGATTGTGGAAAAGCTATATTTCACCTTAGATTTACAATAGTCCTGTTATTTTATGAGTTGAACACTTTCGATCTAGGGGAAACCTGTACTGTATTTAGCTAGGAAATCATTCCTGAAGTAGGGATGTCCTCTTTTCTCCAGGGATGGCTGTGAGACGTTGGTAGTGTGTAGATGTTCTAAAGGCAGTTGTATATAAAATTGGAGCCTGCCTTTCTTGCTCTTTTTGTGTGTTTCAGAACCATATATGCTTTCTTGAGTTTAGACATTCCTTGTGTATTTAGACAAGAAACACAGACTCTGATGTAAGTACTTAGCATAAAAGCCAGAGAAGCCAGGGACCAGCATCCTTTTCCCGGTGAGCATTTACCACCTCGGTCAGATAAGTTACAGAATTCCATTATCCAAATTGTTACACATGTGTGACAGAGGTTGACCTTTTGTCATGTCAGTCCTTTGTGTAGGCCCCAGGCTCCAGCCTAATGGCTCAAACCCTGATTTACTCACTGTAATAAGGGCAGGGGGTCAAGCTTGTCTGCTGCCTGTTCGTCCTCTCCTCGGAGGCACGCTGAAGGCTGTTAACACAAAGCTTTTCAAAGTGAATTTACAAGCAGCACTACTGACAGAGGCCAATCAGTGCACCATAAATGTCAGGTTAGTGAGACTGAGCAGTAAGTAAGGCACTGAGAGCACACTATTGGCCGGAATCAATTGGCCAAGGATTAACCAAGACCAGTAATCTATGTGCACAGGGTTTAGGGAGATGCTAAGTGTGCCTTCTGGGTTTCCAGGTGGACTCTGGAGATCCACCTGTTAGTGGATGAGAGAGGATTGGGACAGCATACATTTGCTTTATCACAACCAGCAGCATCCACACGGGGTGATTCACTATTTGGGAGATTAGCCTGGTGGTGGAGCCTGATGACGCTGAGACTTGGTGGTTTAAAAACAGTGGCCCAGCATTATGCAAAAAAGAGAGACAGACTGTTATGATATGGGCTGTCAGGGCTGGGGGATGTTTATAGTTCATTTATTACAAAACCATTTATTCAGATCCCCAAACTGTAATGGTTTTCATAAACGCGCAGACTCAAACATGCCTACTCAATTGTTCAGCATAAAGCTCCAGAGTATGGAACTTTTGGGGAAGTCACCAGTGAGTGATCATGGGTTGAGGGTCTGAATATCCATGAGATGTGGTTTCCCTACCGGATGGAATGTTTTTATCATTTTGTGTAATGACAGCCCAGACAACAATTCACTGAGCTCTGAAGGCATCAGCATTAAAATGGAGGAATCCATTAAAATGCCCTATGCAAGGATTTATAAATTAGGCAATTTCCTTGATTATTGCAATCATTTACAAAATTGATTGTTCCAGTGTGGTATAGACAGATTTTAGCAATGATCATTGACAGCAAGCACATTGTCTGATATCTATAGCTACTGATCACTGAAGTAGGTCACTATGCCCCACCCTGCTTTTCTGATCTCAAGGTCAGGCAGACTTGCTAGGAAGCTTCAATTATCTCCAGAAGAGACCTATCTAGGCTCCAAAAGGAAGGACAGATTGTTTTCAAGGTAACAAAGTTATTTGTTTATTAATATTTTCAAGACACCATCACACTGTATAGTTTAGGCTAGCCTGACACCTAGTCTCAGCTTAACCCTAACTTCATAGCATTCGTTTTAGATTTTAATCATTTTAGGAGAGGGTATTGAAACCACCCATATGAATCAGATCAGCAGCATGGGTCTTTGATATGATGCCCATTTCAAAGGAAATAATTTTTGCAAATTGCAGCTGTAAAGTATTTGTTTGACTAAAGATCTGAACGTCAATAATGGGTTTTATTTGTTGGTCCTCAGACTTCTAATTATCCAATAGATATATCGTAGAGTCACTGGGTTTTAGGTCAATTAATTCTGGAAGGCATAATAAAGATGTTGCTACAAAGTGTGAAATGCTCAAAATGAAGCAGATTTTTCTATACAAGAGCACACACGAGTTCAGTGGTGCTTAATCACTAACCACAAACCACAAGTTGCTTTTATTCCTGAAGTATCAGTGATGGGCAAGCCAGCTGTGTCTGCAGGGCTTCATCCAATGAAAGCTAGCTGTGTGGTTTATGCTTAGTACAAAATAACTGACTTTAGGACATTTGCTTTTAATCATCATTTTTCTTTTTTGAAACATTAAAACACACCAAGGCTTGTAAAATAATAACTTTTGAAGAAAAAAATCTGATACCACTGAACATACAGGGATGGAGAGTGGGGGTGGTGGTGGGAGGGTGGGGGGATTGACTTTTGTCCTGATTGTGAATGTGAAAAATTTTGTGTCAAAGACATTCTTTATTTTAAAAGGAGCAATGTTACATTTCAAAAAGTTAAGAAAATTGGTGATAACTTTCCTTTTATTTGGCTGTTGTTGCCTGTTAAGTCAGAAGTTCATTTTCATTTCAGTCAGCTGGAAAATTCACTGCTTATAACTTTGGTGAGAAGGCAACATTTTCACTGTAGTGCCTCGGCTTTATCTCCTTATTTTCATTTAAATAAGATCTCCCCTATAGTGTTTCTGGTTTCTGGCTAGTATTAAAAAAGCAATGTGACCTGCCCTGTCTCGGGTAAACTGTGAATGAGGTTCTCTGTATGTTAAATGATTCTCCTAGGGCCCCTGTACTATTATTTAATAAGCCATAATCTACAGTATGCAACTGTGAAATCGTGTCATGGGGTTTGAGCTCATTTTTATTAAAATAAACAGTGTTTTTTTTTACTCTGTGATAATTTTAAATTAAAGCTGCTTCCAATAATGAAGTGTCTTCCTTAGAAACGCTCAGTGGAATCTAATTCAGTAGAAACTTCTTAAGTGCTTCTTAATTGGAATCAAATTAAATGCAATCAAGGCATGTTTTTAGCATCTTGTAAAGCACCCAGAGCTTGTTAGCCAACTTGGAAACAGTAATGTTTATCACAAAGGGACAGTGCTAAGTCCCCTGTCTATCCACAAAGACAGCCGAAGAGTGGGCAGCCCTGTAGATTTTAAGGTAGAATATAATGCTTCCGGAACCTGCAATGTAAAATATATACAAACAGAAAGTGACCTAAGAACAATCATGCTACTAAGGGAAACACTGAATTTCAGCTCATTATGAATGAGCTGAATGTTCCACTCCAACAATCTAAAATGGAAAGATCTCATTACTAAGTTTTAAGATTGTACAATAGATTTTTTTTTCATTAAAAGAAATTAATGCACATCATACAAATTCAAATGCTATAAAACCACAAATAGCACCAATGGCTTTTATCATGGCCTCTGAGGGAGGGCTAAATATGAGAATACACATTTTTATTCTATGGAGCCACTGTTTTGGAAAGGGACGCATGCACGATGTCCTTGAGGGCACAAACAACATTTTTATAGCAGCACATGGTGGGATTGTTTTCACAGGCTCTTTGGCAAATGGTTCAGTTGGGTACAGTGAGCAGGTTTTGATTCTGAGTCTAGTGTCATGCTCCCATTACTGTCCCTGGTGAAAAATTTAGTTAACAGTCTGCAGACCCTTGATGTCACAGAAATACTTCTGATGTTTAAATATGTTCTGTAGCACATGTCCTTAATAAAATCAGAGGCCTTTTCAGCCTCTCTCAAAACTGTAGTGGTCCTCCAGGTCTTCCAAGGAGGAGACAGAGCTCTTTCCTACACATGGAAGGGTTAATCACAAGAAAACAGGGTATCCAGATGATGTGAAGTGCTTTTTTAAAATATGAAGAGTTGAATTTATATAGCTGTGTTAGACCTGAAACTACTTCATCACTTCCTGTGTGTTAATCACAATAATAGCTTAGAATGTTGTTCAGAAAAGAGAACATATGACTTTTGTGCAACAATGCAAAATTTCCCCCACTTTCTGGTTTTTTAATAGTAAATTTCAACCCTAGTATATTCTATATAGATATAAAATATTTCGGACCTGGGCAAGGAGAAAGGTCAAAGTGATGTCTTTATGAAGCCATTACTATATACAGCAAATATACACCAATAAAGAATTGTATTAATCTGTGAAAACAGAAGATCATATACACTGTGCCACAATATGCATCATGGATTTAATTACTTACAACTAAAATCAAGTTTAAATAATACTTCAATGCAACATTCAAGCTTGCTCACAAGTAAAATATTATATAGCAAAGAGATATACCACACAATGCAGATATTTTTTAAATTACTAGATGGCCTTTGTTCTTTTTATTTCATATTTTATTTTTAAAATTAATACATAGTATGCATATTTTGGTGTATCATGATGTTTTGATACATGCATATATTTGTAATGTTCAAATCAGGGTGCTTATATCTATGTCCTCCAACATTTATTATTTACTTCTAATGAAAAAGCTTAATATGTTTCTAGTTGTTTGGGATTATATAGTACAAACTATCATCTAAGCTATCCAGTTGTGGGACAGAACACTAGAACCAATTTCTCCGACTTGTCTGTAAGTCATCATGGACATTTCTCCATCCCTCCCACCAAAGGAAAATGAACTCATGTTTAGAACTGTGTTTCTAGTGGAGGGTAATCAGGACACAGATATTGGGAACATATAGAACACTCATTCTAGACATACATGGTTTCAGTAACTCAGTATCTTCACAGCAACAAGCTTGCTTGAATATGAAATGCAATGGGAATGGCTTAGTGACATCTGGATGAATCACAAGGAAACCTCAAGGTGCAAAGGCTGCTTGGCCATGGACCTAGGTCAGGGGCAATTCATTAGGGTGGCTTGACACTGGTATTGAGTTCTGAATACATTCTCAATACCCAGCATAACGTTACTTGTCAATAAATATTAAATAACAGCAGATCATTGCAGCGGCAGACTTGCCACTGCCTGTAAAAATAGGCATGCCACTATGTATCAGTAAATATGGACCCATCAGCACATTGTTCAGATTCCATCAGTGTTGACCACAGAAAGAACAATAACTCCAAGTGACAATCAGGAGCTAGAAATTTTGAATAAAAAATATAAATGCCAAAGCACATTATAGAGAGCAAAAATTTAGGCTAAAATCAATATTTTTCCTAATATATGTATCTCATATCAATCATTTCTATTATAGTACCTGGAGTCTGTACTAAGCTGACAGTCTCAAAGTAGGTCTCAGCTGGGCCAGCAAGATGGCTCAGCCAATTCAGTTCCTTGCTACCAATCCTGACCAGGTCATCTCAGTGGTGGGGGGGTAGGGAGGTTACATGGTAAAAGGACAGAGCCAATTTCCGGAAGTTCTCCTCTGACCTCCCCATGAGTGACACAGCACACATGTGCTCCCCCACCCCAGGGTGTAATTTAAAAATATCTCAGCTAGTCCGGCCTCCACCCTGACCCAGAAGCCTACCTACTTGCAACACTGTGTTCTATGGCTTGGATCTCCGCTCTGAATCTCAGATAATTGGCTAACCTTTGGCAAAAATATTAGCAAACAAATACCAAGAATAATAATCTAGCATGTACTTGTTACCCAAGAACTTGGGAAGTGGAAATGGGAGGATTGTCACAAGTTCAACTCCAGCCTGGTCTGCATAGGAAATCCTGGGCCAGTCCAAGCTACATAGCAAGATGCTATCTCACAAAGACCCAAATAGGGGCTGGAAGGGGAACAGAGTGATGCCGTACAGGCTTGGGAACCTTAGTTTGATTCTCTAGCACCCATGTAAAAAGCTGGATTTGGTGGTGCACACCTCTAATTCCAGTGCTGAGGAGGTGGACAGGAGGATTTGGGGGGTGAGGTGGGGCAGGCACTCACTGGCTAGCCTAGACTATTCAGAGCCCCAGATCTGTTTGAATAATCAATGAGACAAGAAGCTTCCAAGGAATGATACTTGAGTTTGATCTCTGGCCTTCACACACACACACACACACACACACACACACACACACACACACACACACATACCACACACAAATAAAATAGTAAAAGGTATGGAGTAAAGTGTGGTGACATTGACACATACCTGAAATTCTAGCACTTCCTGAGGCACGAAGATTTTTGAGTTTAAGATAAATCTGAGCTACATAGAAAGACTTGTCTTTAAAACGAAAGAAAGAATGCATACTATGTATAGACTACTAAACCAAACTTTTGACAGCTAGTTACAGTGGCAAGTTTTATGTTAGGTGCCTTAAGCTTCCAGTGACTTTAACGTGTCAGAAGTTCTCAGACGCTAGTCACTAGAACGGTGATTCTCAACCTTCCTAACGCTGAGACGCTTTAATACAGTTCCTCATGTTTTGGTGACCACCCCGAATTATCTTTATTACTACTTTATAACTGTAAGTTTGCCACTGTTATGAATCACAATGTAAATATCTGATATGCAGGATAGCTGATATGCAACTCCTATGAAAGGGTCCTTGACCCCAGGGGGTCACAACCCACAGATTGAGAACCACTGCTCAAGTGTCTACTGGCTATTAGAATCTCCAGGAGCAAGGGACCAAGCCCCATTCATTCTGAGGAACCAAATGCATGTGACTCAGTTGCTCTGGATTAGGGACCAGGAATTTTGCTTTTCAAACAGGTGTTCTAGAACTGTGATTAAAAAATCAAATTGCCGAACTTGACCTTGCCCTGGCCTATGATTGCCACCTTTCTTGCTGGCTTCTTCCTTGTCTCTGGTGCTCTCATTATCTCTCAACAGCTTTTTTATTTGTTTGCTTTGTTTGTTTGTTTTTGTTTTAATTCCACGTCTGGACTAGCCCTATTCAGGGTACATTCTAACTCCGCCCCTTCATCCTTCCTCTGCAGTGGCTACTCTGCTTTGGACAGTTACACTTTTTCCCACCCCCGGATATAGTAGGTAGGTGGAGAGACAGACGGAAGAAGATGATAGATACAAAGATTACAGACCATCTAACCGAAGCCAAATTAACTCCCCGACTCACGCTTTTCTGTATTTTGGATCTCTCCATGGCTAGGTATAAGGAAGCAGCTGGAATGGTAGGTATCACTGTGTCAACTGCAGAGTGTAATTACCTCCTAAGTAATCAAGGTGTGCTACGGGTGGAGGTGCCGCCCCCACCCCCACCCCCAGGCTTCCAGTGTGTCCAGCATTCTCTGGGGTCTGATCTGTGTATCAGATATGGACACCTTACGTGCCTCGGCTCCCAGCAGCGGCACATCCGGTTACACTGTCCTTCCTCCTCCATGCAGTGCTGTAGCATATAGAGGCCATATGCTCCTTGTGATTATTTGCATCTGTAAATTTTCTATAGGTCAACTTTATCTATACTAGTTGACTGTTGTTTTGATTGTCTTCCTCCCTGGATTCCTGTTGCTGCAAAAGTAATCTGAGTCCACGGCCTATTCTGATGCCCAGAGGCTCACTGGTCCTCATTATTTTGTTCATTCCTTATGAAGACTGTCTGACTAAATCCTCACTCACCCTTGTCTTTTCTCTTCCCTTTTCCCTTTTTGTGAGGCAGGGTCTCTCTATACAGCCGTGGCTGGCTTACAACTCACTAGGTGGACCAAGCTGGCCATGAACTCAGAGATCTCTCTGACTAGTGGGGGTATTCAAGTCATGTTCTACCACACCTAGCCACTTACTCCACTTAAATCCTCTATCCACAAAAGCTTGTGAAACATCACTACTTGTCCTGACGTTGTTTCAAATTGAGTTTACAAACTGCCTCCGCCTTAGAGCTTCTAAAATGGGCATCTTTTCATCTTTATTTTATAGTCTTTTTCAGCCTATGAGTCCAAAGTTTCGGAATTAATGTAATGACTTTTTTTTTTTTTTTTTTTTTTTTTTTTTTTTTTTTAAAAAAAAGATATCTGTAACAGCAATGGCTAAGAGTACTTAGCACACAGCTCTCTTAGGAACTGCTTTTGATGTGAAAGTAAGATTAAGGGTTAACATGCTTAATCTAAAACCATATGCAAGGCACTCTGCTAAAGCCTTACAGGTATTTATTTGTCATGCTAGGGCTCACACCCCAAGGTCTTGTGCATGCTTATCAAGTTCTCTACCACTGAGCTACATCCTCAGTTCTACGAGGGTTGCTTTAATTTATCATTAGAATAACCCAATGTGTTAAGGACTACCGAGTCATTTTTTAGATAATAAAATTTCTAGGCAAAGCCTAAGAAGCAAAGACCATTGCTGAGGGCTAGATGGACCAAAGGAAAGATCTTTCCTAAGCCACAAAAGATTCCCTGATTTTTTTGCTGACTGTTCTGTATTCACTATCTGACTTAAACTCCCATGAAGCTATGGAGTCTCAGTGTCCAACACAGGCTTTACCATCTCACTGACTCTAATCTCTAGGACTGAATATGGTCTCTCCCTTTGTGGAAGAAAACTGCACTGGTTTCTTAGACACCATTCATTCCAAAATACATAGAAAACCCTTTGAATAGTTAGTAAACTTGGTGTTCCCAGAATAAAAGTCTCCAAATTATATTCTCTGAAATCTTATAAAGTGGTAGAGCCATGGACAGCTTCAGTAGGCAGTATGTAGGGAAGAGCTTTTTGGGGCTTACAAAGGAAGACGAGCCAACTTTCTAGTAGCAGTATTAGGGAAGGAGAGTGAATATGATCTAGAGGTCACAGGTGGGAAAAACAGTGAGAACAGAGACTGGGAAGAAGGATGCTCCTGTGCAGGGTTAGCTGTCAGTGGGCTCCGTTGATTTTGCAAGACATCTTCTGCTCTCTCACTCAGCTCTCTTTCTTGGGCTAATTCAGTAGCTCCTGCTCTTTGCCAAGGTCTTGCTGATTTCCACTGAAGTAATCTTACTAGATGTTCTTTCACTAAGAATGCTATCTATTTTCATTACGGTCGGTTTGGATTACACCTTTTCCTTTTTAAGAGTTCGCCCCTCAGGAACTCTAGGTCTCACTCACTCTGCAATTCTTCATCTTCAGTTATGATCTTCACACTGTCGAGGTTCTGCTTTGTGGGCTGCTATTGTTTGTAGCCTCAGGCCCTCTGCTAAGATCGTATTCGGCTCTTATCTTTTACTTTCTAAATTTGCCTATATTTAAAAGTAAGGTGGCAACCAAGGAGAGATTTGATATAAGAAGGAAAAAAAACCTTGTAACTGTGCAGGGAAACGGGTGTGTTTGAAGCCAGATGGGCATAGTGGGAGGTCAGGCTGAGGAAGCTAGGGTCTGACAACCTGGATGGCAAAGACTTTGCATTTCATTTGAAGTGAAGTAGATTTTGAGTGGGGGGCTAACATGGGCTGACTTGCTTTCCAAAAACCACTTAGGTGTGGGCTGGAGAATCTTTTTGGGAGGACCAGGGGAGGTGCTGGTGGGAAGCCTCAGAGCACAGCTTGTAGCCAGAGAAATAAATTCGAAGTTGCAAGTGTGTATGGCTGTTATTTAAATCCACAGGACTCTCTGAGCTCTGTAGAAGAGGGAGCCAGGGTAAAACTTTTGTGAGATGCAGAGATATCTGTCGTTCTGTAAATCTTTGCATGAGTTCGTAGGTTGAATGTAGACCAATGACTATACAGTTAAGCGAATGCTTTCTCTGACAATTATGGAGTAGAATGGTTTGCACCCCTGGCAGACCACATACTGTGGCATAGTGGTTTCTGAACTATGCAGCCACTTCTAAATATAGTGGCACCTGTGAACCATAAAGTCATTATATATTCTGGATGAGACCTACACCAAACCCTTTCCTAAAGGAAAAGAGACACAGTCTTTGATCTAAATATTCTACCAAAAACCCCCTTGACTTGACTAGCTCCTAGTGAGTCAGGCTGGTCACACATGCATGTTCCAGTAGATACAGACAGACACCTGCATGTGCTGGTCCCAGTTCTCAGGGTATTTTTGTTGTTGTTGTTTATGTTTTAAAATTATGTTAGTCATTTTTCTTTTCTTTTTTTATGTTATTTATTTTTATGATAATAAAAGCAAGCAATTTATTAAAGGGAATTTGAAACATGTAGAACTCTACTTCAAAAAGAGAAATGAGCCACAATTAATCTGCTACATTTCTTTCTTATTGAAGTTAGTATTTTCTTTATAAATATAGATGAAAACATGCATATATCTTAAAATCATAAAGATTTTCCTCATATTGAAAATACTTTGTGAACACAATTTTATTCTGTATATGCTAAATGTGGCTTATTTAATATGATTGCAACAAACAGTTGAATATTTATATCAGTTCCCCCTCTCCTTTTCCTTCTATTTTTCCTCCTCTTATTAAAAAAAAATCACAATCCTTTGACACAGTGAGTATAGTGGATCAGACTTGCCAGAATATCTGCAAGAGGAAACACAGAGAGAAACCCCCTTTACACTGACGGCATTGGGAGCAACAGTGAATGTCTACCCATCACCTTTCAGCTTACAAGAGATTTCACATCCAATTCTTGGGGGCTGGTTTGGTTGCAGTGCCCCCTGTCTCAGGGCGTGCTCTGTCCTGCTGGTGGGACTGAGATGGGGAAGCTGTGGTCTAGAGAGGCTGTCTGCTCAGCTCCTCCAGGCAGGGCAGCCTAGAGCTGCTACATGACCTACATGCTCCAGGGGAGCTTTCCATCTGTCCAAATGTTAGCCTGGAACTAAACGCCTCCACACAGTGATGAAATTCCTAACAAATGTTGTGACAGCACCGAACATAAGGCCTTAATTTTTTTCAAGTTGCTTGCATTTACAGTTAATTCAATTTGAATTAGAAGTCACCTCCATGTGAATGACTCATGCTCTTGTTATTATGTGCTCTGTTTTCCAAAACACACAAAATAGAAAGGCATTGGTGCGCAACACATGCACAGTCAAGGTAATGTTGTATTGGTTTCAAGGCAAGACAGTTGTCCACATCTGGTGTTCTGGGTCTGGAGTTATCAAAGAAAAGAGAAATATCTGTATAAAACACATTTGGATCATTATTCACAGTGATTATTGGAAGGGATAAATATGCAACTCAAATTCAATTATGTACCACAAGTAAAAAAAATATTATTTTTTCCTGTTACAGGACATTTGCTTTTGACTAGCTGAAGCATCCTGCCCAAGTTCAGACCTTTTGGGACCAACAAGGACAGAAAGGCTAGGTTGTGCCACTCAAGATAGAACCAAAAAATATGGTTTCAACAGCAGATAATTTTCACACTGTAAGAAAGACTGGAGCAGAACAGTCAGGAAATGTCCAGACAACAGCCATATAAACAGATAGTTGTTGAAATATTTGGATAATTTTGAGAGTAAATGCAGGGTAAATTTTTGGACAGTTAAATCAGCTCTCCATAATAACGCTGTCTCCTGGCCAGTAATTTCCCTGTTCTTCTTAATTTATTTCACTTCTTCATAGCTGGCAAATTCTTGTGTTCCATCCCTCGGATAAATCAGCTCTCCAGCTACCAGGTTCTGCTGCAAACCTCTTGTCTTGCCTCCTGTCTTTATGCACACAACTGTGGTTTGCCACCCTGCCAGGGAGTACTGGAGCCCAACAGGACTTGGGCTCTGTTTTTTTCCCAGAAGGCCTCCATGGCCTCCCAGCAACCTAACAGTTCATTTAAATTTGGATCCAGAGTAACTCTAGAGTTATGCAATGCCAAATCTTAGAGCTCCTAGGAAGGGGCCTGGAGCTGGCAGAAGGCAAACACACCCGTATCTCAGCTATCTCTGCTAGGGAGTTCAGAGCTAATGTAGTCAGTCACAGCCAAGGCTGGCCTGCTCGAGAAAGGCAGTGGGTCATCTGAGGTACCTTTGGTATTTGCCCCCTCCCTCCCCAACCGTGGCTTCTACATCTGAAAACTCTGTTTAGTGGTCTGGCCCAGTGGAAAATTTCAGGTTTTTAACTTAGGAGCACAGTGCCTGGAAGGTTTAAAGTAGATGATGGTTTAGAAGCGGAAGATAATATCCAGGAAGTAAGATGGACTTTTCTTCCATGTCCCCCATTCCTTTCCTGTTTGGTCAGAGTCACAGATGGCTTTTTCTGGCATTTGCATCCCTCTAGTGATGAATATTCTACTTAATCTTGCTGAGGCTGAAGGAATAAAGGGTTTTATTACTGACAACTGTGAAGCGTGGGATTAAGATGTTATCCCAGGTAGCATGTGTGGTAACATCAGACCGAAAGCTAGGTTAGAAGTTGTGGAGGTGTGGAAGCAGTTCCAGCTTGGAAGATGTTCATGGGATGCTTAGATGGACCATGAATTTGATGATCAAGCCTCTATTTGGCACATTTCTCTGTGTGCCAAGTCTATGTAGGTTGATGAAGGGAGAATGTGTGCTAGAAAGACGGAAGGGTTTATAATTCATGAGACATTGTCAATTACTCAAAAAGAGAATTATTATCTCAAATATGTTAAACATCTTCAGTGAGCATGAGAGGGCACATGAGTGTGGGGGTGTAGAGCTGACTGGAGGACCAGTTGGGGAGTACAATCATTTTCAGCCTCTGGAAGGTAGTTTGCAATGTTGCGGTTCCAGTTAGTGAACATGAGAGAGAAACTAACAGGAGAGAAGGAATTCAAAGAAAGGTGAGCAAGCAGCCAGTGCAAAAACCGGAAGGATGAGTAAAACTGGCCTCAGAAGTTGACTGGGGCAGCCAGAGAGACAGCGCATCAGGAAGAGGCACTTACCTTGCAAGCCTGGCCAACTGAGCTCAATCCCTGTAACCCATGTAAAGAGGAGAAGAAAGAACCAACTTTACAAAGATGTCCTCTGATTCCCACAGGTATTAATCTTGTACAAACTGCCAGAGAGCACTTTTAGCATGTTTGAATACTATAATGTCTTGTGTGTGGATGTAGCCATCTCCTTTGACGGTCCAAGAGTAGCCAGGCACTCAGTCTGAATGGAACAGTGCTCTGAAGTGAAGTAGGCATTTCTTTGTGACAGATAGCATTTGTGTTTTTAAGGTTTTCTGTGTTTTTCTCTCTCTCCACTTTCTCCCTTCCCCTCTCGTTCCTCCTTTTCCCCCTTCTCTTTTATTTCTTCCGACCAAGATGACAGTTGTGCCATATAGTTGGTTATAAAGTCTTTCACGGGAACAGAGAGGAACAGCATAGGTTTTGCGACAATGCATACCTCTTGCTAGAGTCAAGATCCAAGTTTCTCTCCCTTTATCTAGTCTAGCCGTTCTCAACGTGAGGGCTATGACCTCCCAAGCACCATCGGAAACACGGATATTTACATTGCAATTGGTAAGAGTAGTAAAATTACAATTATGAAGTGACAATGAAAACAATTTTATGATTGGGGGGGTCACCGCAAGATGAGAGACTGTATTAAAGGGTCGCAGCATTAAGAATGGTGAGACCACTGATCTAGTCCTTCAGCAAATGTCACTGAGCTGTGCCCAAATGTAGAGGAAACATACACACAAAAACTCAGAAGGATTCAACCTGTGTGGGAGCTCAGGCTTGGGAGATGGATGCTCATACTCCACTTCCAGAGAGAAGACCGGGACCTGAAGATGGGCAGTCTTTGAAAGGGAAAGATGGTGAACTATGCTTGACACTCATCTGCCAGCCAAGGCAAGGTTTAGTCTTTCCTCCTGGATACCCCCTTCTTCTCCAGAAACATCATACACTACTGTGGCAACCAGAAGCTTCAGCAGTGATGCCTGGTCCTGCCCCTCCCCCTGGAATTAGTGGAATGCATCTGCCTGTGGGCTGGAGATTAGAGCCCAGGGTTGGGACTCCTAGCAAAGCTGTCTTTTTGGGTGGCCTCACAAGACATGCTTCAGACTTCAAGCTAATACTTCTAAACTTCCTTCTCTGATAATCTATAATTTTCTGTTTTTAGAACTACAGTGTCAGCAATGTCAGAGAGACCTATCTCAGAAGATTCATCCATTTAAAACCAGCAGGAACAGTTCTTGTTTGGAAATTAAGCAACAGAAAGGAATTTGAGCAGGCAGGCTAAGAGGGGACATTGTAAATTCAAATAATCTATGGTTATGCTACCAAATTAAGCAGTGTTAAACATGGTTAAAATTATATTTTAATTCATAATCTCAGCACATTTTTCACTTAAAAAACTCGAGCTTTAAAATGTCTTAAAAACGAGTTCCTTGTGTCCTCACTGTGTCTTTCAGTGATTTGCTACTCAGTAGATATTTTGTTGGATTATTGGTCTACTTTGAGGATTTTTTATTTTAGGATGAGAGTGTTTATTTATCCCTCATTCACTTTGTTCCAAAAAAGACCTTGATTATATCTCATAAAGTTGAAGTTTAGAGATGGATAAATATTTTGAGAAGATGAAAATGGAAAACTTTAAAGAGAAACAAGTGTGCATAATTTGAAGATATTCTTGATGTCGGAATGTGTTGCATCCAAATTGTGCTGTTTTGACACAGTTACCTACCATGGTCCTCTTCCAAGATGTCTGCTGTTTGTTTGTACAATTGAACTGGAGTGACCATAATGGAATATTTTAATCCAACCTGTAGACCTCAGTCTCCATCCACCCATGAGACCGAGCTGACTAGTAGACAATGCTGAGTTACTTTACTAGAAAAAGGATTTATTTTTCTTCCTTAAGTAAGTGATTAATGCTCATTATCCACAGTTCAGAAAATCCAGTTTTTTTTAATTCTCAAAGATTACTACCTAGAGAATAACTGTTAAAGTCTGAATATTCTCCCTAAAACTTGTATTTATATTATGTTAAAAATAATTTTTGCTTAAAATTATTATTATACTCATCCTGGTATAATTAATAATTTTTACCATCATTATATGTACTGTATTATCCACCAAATACATAAGTCAGAATTTGCCTATTTCCTTATTGCTAGGCATTTAACATTAAGGCTAGTAGTTATTACTTTTATGATTGGTGAGAGTTTTGTATATGTTGTTCAGCTTGGAACCATGGCTCAGACCTCTCTATATTATGGATTACCTCTCTTACAGGGTTATTCAAAGTGATTGGTATGTATAAATAGGTGTTTATTAAATATTACCATATTTTCCTTGTGAAACTGTAGCATTCTTTAATTTCTTCAATAACAGGTTTTGAAAAGCTGCTTTAGGGCTTTCTTGTTTTTTTAAGCTAAAAACTGAATGTGTTGGAGTTGGGGTTCTGAGAATCAAACCTGGGGTCTCACACAAGCAAAGTATTCCCTTTGATGCTGAGCTTCCTTCCAGCCCTGAAAGCTGAGTTTCTTGGACTCACTGAGCAGTGGACTCAAGTCACTGATTGAGGACCTAACCCTCTCCTCTAAGTCTTTAGGACCTTTCAAACATACCCCAAAGGATGCAACCATGGCTAGAGTATGCATGGGGAGGTCAGAGGACAGCTTTTAGGAGTTGGTTCTTTTCTTCCATTGTGGGTTCCAGGGATTGAACTCAGGCTGTAAGGGTGTCCAGGCAAGCAACTTTAAGCCCTGAGCCACCTCACTGTGTTTATGAGTATTGGTTTTTGGTGATAAGGTCTTGCTGTGCAGCACAGCCCAAGGACAGCTTGAAACTCACTGTTTAGGCCAGGCTAGCCTCTACTCATCATCCTTCCACATGCTACAATTGTCAATATATGCCACAATGCCCTGCCTTATTGAAACACTTTGATATAAATCCCAGTCTACACAATGATTTGCCTACAGTATTTCAGTATTTATTTCTGAAAGATATGAATTAAAAAATACAAGTAAAATCCCCCATATAATTACCTGAAAAAATGAGCAATTATTTATTAATACTCAATTTCAATGCATCCTCATGGTTCCTCACCTACTTTTCATGGTTTGTTTATATTTTATATCTCTTTTAATGTATGAGAGTTAATTGGGAGAATTTCCTTCTCTCTCTCTCTGAAAGAAGTACGCTTGATTCTCAACTGTAATCTGCTGAACCCGAGTCTCTATTGATGTGGTCAGATGCTCTACAGCTTCGAAAGCATCACAGGTGATTCTGATGAACAAAACAGCTTGGGAATTTCTACAGAGAGGAAAATTTTGTGGATCCTTATGTCTCTGTAATTCTAGTACTCAAGTGACGGAGACATAAGGATTTTGAGTTTCAGGCCAGCCTGTGCTATGGTGTGAGACCCTGTCACAAACCAAAACAAACAGGCAAATTTAAAACGCCTCTGGAATGATTTTTTTTTTAGTCACTGAATAAATCTTTTTAAATATAATTATCTCTAGTTGTCTAGTTAATCATTTTACAAACTCGAACCCTTTGTCTGTTGGGTTTTAGCAGTGTACTTTCCTCCTCTCTGGGTGAGGGTTGAGATGAACAGATCCAGATTCTCTGTAGCTTTACTTTTGATCCTCATCCTTGGCTAAGGTGATCACTGCCTTCTGATGTGCATTGTTTATTACAACCCCTCAACCTCCTGTGTCAGTCAGACCTGTGACTCTGCAATTTTTTCCTGATTACCAAAGATAATCACTGTGGAAAACTAGAAATGTATAGAAAAGAAACCTGTAACATTTGTTTTCTCCATATTCCATTCTTCCATGACAATGCACTTTCTTCAGAACCAATTTTAAAATCTTATAAGTTTTAAAAGACAACATGCTGTAATTTAAAAATAATGAATAGACACTTATGAACTACTTGGTATCTCATATATATATATATGTACATATATATACAGTCTCATCAGTCTCATTGTCTCATTTTGGGTTTTTGATTTGACACACTTAAATTTTTTTCTATGCTATGAAAATTCTTGCAGATTTTTTCTTACATATTCATAACTCTTTTCTTGCTATAATACCTTATGACCTGGGTTAAAGTACTTCATATTTTAAAAGTTTTAATTCAACTTCCTTACATCCAGAAGTGTATCAGCCTCTTTCTTGACTTGAGAAAGTATTTGCTTCCTCAATCCCCTGTATACACTGTGGTCTCTTTCTGTGGTAAACTACTGGCATGATCTTTTCTTTCTTGAATTAGCTGTTTTTAGCAGAGTTCCTTATGTATACTTTGGAGGGCTGTCACAGCTGGTGATTTCCTATTTGTTCCTTTTGCTTCATGTTAGAGAAATACCTTTGGAGGTCTATAAGATGCCTGTAGTCCATTCATAACCCAGGGCTCTCATGAGAGGGATTAAAATACTCATATCATGTGGCTGCCTGCTTCAACAGACACACACACACACACACACACACACACACACTCATATTTACTTTTATATCATTCACTATGGAAGAGGCAATAAAATATCCCAATCCTAGAAATAGCTGCATTTCATCAGAAAGTTTTACAATAAATTCTAAACAAATTTGTCAGTTATCTTTAGAACCTGTAGGATCCAAGTTTGCACAAATAAAAGTTGTAGATCACTTATTCTCATTTTCATTGTTCTGCATCTCTTTCTGCATGTGTACTGATACTGTGGCATAGGATTCCATGCTTCTTCCAGCCAAGTGCTGGTACTATTCTGGGAATGGTTGAATGTGAGTCACACCTGATACAGAACCTTAGCTATGTCTCTAGTTTCTTACTTGGTTCTTCTGGCTGCACTGGTGCAGCCTCATCTACCAGACAGGAGTTGTGTGGGCTCTTATTCCAGGGGGCCTAAACAAAGAATAAAAATGGAGAAGCAAAGGACAGAGCTGAGGTTTGGGTTGGGAAAAAGGAGTGCCGGTGTATTTGAACAGTTTTAGAAATATGAGAGATGCATGGCTTGGAGTAGATTCTTTATCACCTTTATATAAGCTCAGAGCAACAGGACGAGAGCCAGAGAAGAACAGATCTCTGCTTAATTTTCATCTGGTTCAGGGCAGGCTAGACCTTGAAGTAGTGGTTCTCAACCTGTGGATTGTGACCCCTTTGAAGCAAATGACATAGAGGATTGCCTAAGACCACGCTGCATATCAGATATTTACATTACATTTCATAGCAGTAGCAAAGTTACAGTTATGAAGTAGCAATGAAAATAATTTTGTGGTTGGGGGTTACCACAGCATGAGGAACTGTATTAAAGGTGGTAGTATTAGGGAGATTGAGAATTACTGCTTTGGAGACTACCTGCTAGGGTGGCTGGTCTTCCGTGGAAGGTGAGCTGAACATGCCTTTGTGTTTTGCTGTGTCTGCTCTTCGATAGAACAACCACATCAGAAGTCAATGTTTATGTAGGCTGACAGGAAAAGCCAATCTGGTGATTTTCTAAATATTTCAGTGTAGACGGCCGGCAGGATAACTGAGACTCCAATGGAAATGATTTTCTCTTAAGTTGCTCAGTCTTAGCCAGTCACTCTGGCAGAATGAATGTGGCCAAATTTCAGTTTACTCTTGGGCTGTTTAGACACACTTCATATGGTGTTTCGTCTTAAAAGATCTCCAAGTATTTTTATTGAACAGACACAGGAAGTTTGGTTTTCAAGGCTACAGAAAAAAAAAAAATCTCATTGCTCCACAGTTAACTGTACTGATCCAACTTTGTTCCTTAAAACATCAGTTGAACTTGAACTTGGAGCTGGCATTTGCTGGAGGCACTACGGTCTTTCAGAGCTGGGGCACCACACTGCCCACATTTTGGAGAGGCAGGGAATAGGGATTAACATGGTTCTTCCTGGGAGCAAAGCAGACAAGCTGGGCAGCAGCGAAAACCAAACATTTCTGCATCCAGAAATTTATGGTTAAGAACAGAAATACTTGGAAAGTTGGCTAATTTTGTCACTTGTTAATTTGTTGGCCCGTGTAAGGTGTTTTACTCTAGAGGATTCTGCAGCTTGTGGAAAGCATGGTCTTCAAACCCTGCAATTTTTTCTTTATATAAAATAAAGATACATTATGGAGTTTTCTAAAAGGAAGAAAGTAAAATGAATAAAAACAGGTTCATGATGGTGCAACTAGGTTTGGGAAAATTTTATATTTACCCTCTATGTTTTGTATACCCAAAAGTTTTGATGCCAGACAGTCTACTTGGAAACTGGATATGGTAACTTATAAAACTTGATACTGCATCTTGTTTAAAGACCTCCTATTACTCTTTGGAAGCTATATTCACACACACACACACATACACACACACACACACACACACACACACACACACAAGCATGCATGCACAGGAACACACATGTTCCACATAGGATAGGGTCCAAGGATTCCTCAGCCATGGGTGTCTTTTCTGCAGCAAACTCAGTTGGTCTTCTAGTCCATTTTAAGTCTTGGTGATTCACAGTCTATTTGTTTTGTTGCCTCATTTAAATTGCAATGTCATAAATCACTTCACTTTTTAATCATTTGAGTAGCAAACACCCCAAAGCATTAAAGTTAAACAATGTTAATGGGGACTTACTTTGGGTGCCATTGTTTTAATATGACAAATGGCCATGCATCAAGCTTCGTAGCACAGTTTATTTATGCAGACGTAATTAGGCCTTTGAAATGAAATATACAGTGAACCAGTTGCCAGAAATGCAAAGTTGGCTTGACATGCCCCCCCCCCTCCATCTCACTCCTGTGGGCTTCATCAGTTTAAGGCAGCTTGCAAGCTCGAGGAATATTCTTGGTGTCTGGGGGAAAGAAGCTACCAAATACTTGGATTTTTGTGTGTGTTTGTGATTTCTGTGGGATAGATTTGAAAGGCAGAGAAAAATAAAGAATTCCTGTTGTCAGATATGTGAAGAAGATGTGGTTTCCCAAACTTCGATGCTCTGAAAGATGCTGAGTCCAGTGTGTGGGCTCTGGAGAGGAAATGCATATGTCCTTCCTAAATTTCTTGGAGAAGAACTTATAACAGACCCAATAAGGTCTGTCTGTATGTGTTTACTTTGTTGGGCTCCTGTGTATGGAGGAGGGGTAGGAGGTCATTCATGACTGGACAGATATAACTTCAGATCATAACTCCATCTTAATATGGAGGATTAGGGAATAAGTGGGTACAACAGACAATTCCTGGGGATGAGGAAGTACTCCAAAAGGAATTCTTACAATTCATTTTTTCTCTGAGTCATTTATTCCTAACTAGAGTTCCTTATTCATCTGAGAGGGTTTGGGGTAGTATCAGCGGAGTTAGGCTCTATCTACCAATGGAGATAGGAGATATTTTATTGAAAATAGGTATCTTCCATCCAATATATTCTGATTCTAGTTTCCCCTCCCTTTATCCCTCTCAGCCTCTCCCTGCCTTCTCTCCCAGCTGCTGAAATAAAATATAATAAGATAAACAAAAATTAACAGGTCAGAACAGGACAGCAGTACTGAAACAGAGGGAGAAGAGCCCAAGATAAGCTGCAAGAAACACACAGATGAGGCCCACTTCTTCACATACCCCGGAGTTCCATAGAAACACAAAACTGGAAGCCATAACATATCTGCAAGACATATAGGATAAAATAAATAAGTAAAAGGAAAAATAAAGTTCCGATACATTATAAGACAAGAAACCTTCTAAGATGGCATTGAGTTCGCTTTCTGTTGGCATCTACTTCTGGGCCTGTACCGTTCCCTTAATATAGTTTATTTCCTCAGTGAGACTCCCTTAGGGAAAGCTAATTTTTCATCTGCAAGTGGTTATCCACTATTTTTTCTTTAAGACAGTGTCTCTCACTGGCCTGGAGCATGTCATGTAGTTAGTCTAGATGGCCAGCCAACCCCCAGGATCTTCAGAAACTTCTTCTCCATGGCTGGGATTTCAGGTGTGTGCCGCTTAGCCCATTTTTTTTTTTTTAACATGGATTCTAGGGATTGAAGTCAGGTCTTCATGATTGCAAGACAAGCACTTGACCAACTGAGTCTTCCTAGTTCTCTTTAAGATGCCCCCATCTTATTGAATTCTACCCAATAAATTTTTCATTCCTCTGTTTAAGCAAGTTATAGCTTCCTGACAACAGGTTACACATTCCTATGTTTTTGTTTTTTTAGATTGTAAAAAAGAAGAACAATCTTAGGAGAATATTTTTACCCAATAGCTAGGACACCCCAAGATTTTATAACTGTTATTTTTGTTTCCAAGGAGGAAATGTAGCCATTCTCCTGATCCTAGCTCCTGGAATTGTTAACACAAGTAGAATGTGTTTTTACGTTTTGCCACAAACTCAATAATTTGGAGGTTAAAAATAGTCAGTTGGTTGGTTAGCTAGCTAGTTAGAGACAGGGTCTAATTATGTAGTCAGACTGGCTTGGAACTCATGGTGTAGCTCAGGCTGATTTGAAGCTCACGGCAACTTTCCTACCTTAGCCTCCCAGGTGTTGGGATTACGTGGTGATGCTGGTATGACTCACCAAGTTTTTGTAGAGTAAAGGTTTATTGCCACCATTACTTCGGGGCAAATGAATTAGAAGTATATCCAATGGGAAACTCCAGCTTCAAAGTTTAGACAGAGATAGCTTGCCCCATTCCCAGCATTTCCTTCTTATGTCCCTGAACTCTGACAGGTGAGAAAGAAAAAGAAAGGGAGATAATAGTTCTCATTTCTCCTTAGTACTGTTCTTTGGGAGGTAAAGGACCAAGTCTTCAGATGCTGGGGTGAGGTGTACAAAGGAAAGGAAATGTTGATGTGCCTTGTTAAGAATTCAGCACTTGGTACATAAATGATGATTAACAGATACACACCTGAATTCCAGATTCAATAAGAATGTCCTGAAGTGTCCATCAAGCTTGTGAGCTTATCCTTAAAAGCCAATGAACTAAAGGGTACATGTGACATCTTGCATTACAAACAGAAGTTTAGAGACATCAGATAAAGGTTACTATACCATTTTCCCAAGTATTCAGCTGTCTGTCAGTCCTATACAAAAAAAGAACCTTCGTGAGGTAAGAGCCCTGTGGGCTGTGGGACTACGTTCTTGTACACAATGAATTTTTGTCACTCCTATTTGTTTAATAAAAATGCTGATTGGTCAAGTAGCTAGAGAAGATGTAGAGGTGGGGACCAGACTAGGAGAATTCTGGGAAGTGGAAGAGCAAAGAAGCAGATGCCAGCAAGATGTAGAGGAAGTGAGATGAGAATGTTGCACTGAGCAAAAAGGTACCAAGCCATGTGGCTAAACAGGAATAGACATATGGGTTTATTTAAGAGTAAGAGTTAGATAGTAATATGTTTGAGCCATAGGCCAAACACTTTATAATTAATATAAGCCTTTGTGTGATTATTCAGAACTAAATGGCTGTGGGACTGGCCAGGCAGGACAGAGAAACTTTTGACTGCACTGTGGGGTGATGTAATGAACAGAACTCTCTCAGTGACCATGTAGGCTGAGTTACAGCTGCACCATTTCATGTGACCTGGAACAAGTCACTTGGAACTTTCCTTAAGTTCTTTTTTTCATTGAAGAATGGAGGACACCAGTGTCACCTCATTCTATAACAATAAAACAAAGTGTTATAAATTCAGTAGCACATTGCCTACCATATACTAGGATCTCTGTGTTTCCTTCCCTTTATTGAATGAAAGAAGTCCAAGAACATGAAATTCTATTCCACTTAGCAAAAGTGAGGGAGAACCAGAAAATCCCGTCCTTCCCCAAATCCAATCTTTTTTATCCCTTTCTCCTTAACAGTTACTCCTGACACATTAAAAATTTAGTTAATTAATTATTTATTTGTGTGTTGGTGAGTATGTGTTGGGGGGATTGCGGGGGAGGTACCTGCATGCCAAGACACATCTGTGGAAGTTAGAGAACAATTTCCACCTGTGTGGCATCTGGGAAAACCAAACTGACATTGTCAGCCTTGACACCAGTGTTTTTACCAGTTAGCCATTTTGCTGGCCCCAGTCCTGACACATCTTTTGGAACCAGGAAATTGTCAAGCATGGTTTCTCCTCTTCCTCTTCTTTTTCTCGTAGCACTGGCTGGCCTGGAACCTGCTGTGTAGGCTAGGTTGGCCTCAAACTCACAGAGACCCACCTGCCTCTGCCACCCAAGCACTGACACAAAAGGTTTGTGCCACTTATGCCTAGATCATTTATTTATTTATACACGCCAAACAGCATGTATTACTTTTTATTAAAACCAGGCAGAGAAGGATCAATTTTTTGTGATAACATTTTAAAAATTGGACATTTATTTAGAGGTTTTCCTTTTTAAAAACCCATCTATTCAGTTAAAGTTCTTAGGATATTAAGAACTTTAAAAGTTATATTTGAGCCAAATAATAACCAATCAGAAGTTGTTAGCTCTGAGGAGTTTGTCTAATAAATTGGCACAGGTACAGATGTGCATGTATTCTGAATAGCACACAACATTCTCTGCTGCTGCGCTGTTTCTGTTATGTTAAACACTACCATTACTAGCTAACATTAGTGACATTTACCACAGGTTGGATGAGCTCTATATACTTTCCATATATGACTCACCTTAGCTTAGAGCCACCCTTTTGAGGGAAATTGGTTTATTCCTATTAAATATATCTTAAAAGCTGAGGCCCCAAGAGGATATGTGTAGTATGCAGTCATGATAACACTAGATTCATAAACTTGAGTATCTGTTTTCATTGACTGAGTAGAATTCCCTTGAGGTGCAAGACTGTGGTTAACTCAAGAACATTCCCACATTTGTCCAGTGCTTACTGAATGCACACTGATGATACTAGTTATCCAGAACTGATTGCTAGTTAGGTGCCCAGTACTATATTAGATATTTTGTAGCAAGGATGACTGAGGGTCACATTTCAACAGGTATGTCCCCTACAAAAAGCATGTCCTTGGGTTAGATTGTTGGCTTTCTGTGCTTCCAAGATAGAAGGGAGGGACATAGAATAATTTCTATGAGGCACAGGGTGGGGATGGGGTGGGAGGGGGATGTGTTAATGTGTGTGACACACTCAGTACAGTGCCTGATCCTTTATGTGTAACAGCCAGTGAGTAATGGATCAGCTTCTATCATTCTCCTCAACCTGGATATATCTTAGTCTGAATTATGTCCCCTTCGAATAACATTTCTCTTTGTGACAATGTACTTTAACATGTTCCAAGAAAGACCCCAATTCCTTGTTCCTGTCTGGAGGTGAAATTGTACACTGTGATCATTTCACAGTTAAAACGCTCCCTTTGGTTCAAAGTGTACATAAATATGAGGAAATGTCCTGAAACTTACAAATTTAGATGTTTTGCTGGTTTAAATTTTACATAAGATAAATTTTACCAGGGTGGTGATAGCGTACACCTTTTAATCACTCAGCCACGGCAAGCAGAGCTCCATGAATTCTAGGGTAACCTGGTCTACAGAGTGAGTTCCATGGCAGCCAGGGATACACAGAGGGCCCTTGTCTCAAAATACAAAAAAACAAAAACAGAGATTCCTCTGTTTGGGTAACAAAAAGTCCTGTGAGTTGATTTTAGATTTGCTTCCTTTTCCTACGTTGTCAAAGAGAAGATTGTATATCTTGGGTTTTTTTTGTAGGTTCCTTTTAATGCTTTTGTTAAGATCCCTCAGAGTATATTGATATAATTCAGGAAGCTTTGAATGCCTCTAAGTACAACCATTTTTTTTTTTCTTTTTAGTGGTTGTCCCATTTTGCTAAGCAAGGGGACAATGGTAGGGGTATCCTATGGGTCTTCCTTCCTTCTTCTTTTTTTTTCTCTCTATTTTTTGAGACAGGGTCTCACTATGTAGCCCTGGCTGTCTTGGAATTCTCTCCGTATGTGAGCCTTAAGCTCACAGTGATCTGCTTTCCTCTGCCTTCCAAGTACTGAGATTAAAGAAGTGTACCATCACTGCCAGGCCCATACATTTTTCTTATGGGGCTGGTGGGGTGATTTAGTAGGGCAGAATGCTTTCCTAGCATGTGGGAAGCCTCAAGCACAATTTCAGCATATCAGAAAAAAGAAACAAAAGATGGACAGGAGGAAAGGAGGAATGAAAGTATGGATGGAGGGAGAGAAGAAAAAAGAAAACATCAAAGCTTCTATCAATAAAGGAACATACAGTTCTAGTAGCTTCCTATGCTTTCCTGAAAAAAAAAAGAGAGACAGAAGCGCATATCACAACCCAAATATCCTTTTCAAATTAAAAGTCAGAATTAGCATTGCAAATAGAAGGCAGAAATTCAGAGCTGTCACTCAGGGTGGACCTTTTGATAAATTGGATCTTGATATTTACACAATCTATTAAAATACAACCAATAGTGTGTTTGTTTATGTGTTGACAAGATGATATACACCCTGAAGGTCAAGGGTGATGTGAATTGTTATGGTGTGCTTGTCAAAGAGGCTAAAAAGAGGAGGGGGTTAGTTACAGAGCGTTGATGAAATAATGGCTGGACCACAGTGTCATGACAGATGCAGGGATCACCTGGAGAAAGTTCAATTGATTTGAAACAAAAATCTGTGATATTTGTCAATCAGAGGAAGAGGAGAGGAGAGGAGAGGAGAGGAGAGGATTGGGGAGACGGGGAGAGAGAGAGAGAGAGAGAGAGAGAGAGAGAGAGAGCCCTTCCTTCTGCAACTTGTTAGAAAGTTGGCAGCTCAGATGGAAAAACAAATAGTGAAATTAAACAGAAAAGCATTGATTTAACTTCTTGGGTGGTTTATCAAATGTCGCAATGAACTTTTTATTCTGTCTTGTCATTTATTAATTACCTTCTTTTAATCAAACCAATTAAGAATCAGTTTACAAACCTTCGAGTTACTTCTGTGTAAATAGTTCCAACCAACTCCAAATCACTTTGCCCTCTTCCTAGCTATCTTTCTCTAATTGTTAGCCAAGTTGTACTTTTTTCCCCTTGTAAAAACTCAAAATGTATCTGAAATAAATGTGGAATTTAACAGAATATTCTTCCTGGCATGGTTTTACCACTCCATTTGCGTTCTTCTCTCTTTTTAAAATTGATATCTTTTAAATGTGCTATTCTTTACAAATTGTGTCTTATTCTGTTTGTGGTGCCAGAGATTGAACTCAGAGCCTTGTGCCTGCCAGGCCTGTGCTCCAACATTGAGCTCTAGCTGCTGTTTTCTGTTTCGTAACTAAGGTCTTCAAATTACTTAAGACTTTAAATCAAAGATTCTCAATCTCTGGGTTGCGACCCGACCCTCGGGATGAACAACCTTTTCATGAAGGTCACCTAAGACCATCAGAAAACACAGATATTTATTACCATTTATAACAGGAGCAAAATTACAGGTGTGAAGTAGCAATGAGATAAATTTGTGGTGGTGGGGGTCACCACAGCATGAGAAATTGTATTAAAGGGTGGAAGCCTTAGGAAAGTTGACAATCACTGTGTTAAATATTAACTGTTACGCTAAAAGGTAGGTACCATCCTCACTAAGGCTTTTGGTCCAGAGCTTTATGTTTTAGCTTATAGAAGTGTGTAGAACAGTTCTCAGCCTTCCTGATGCTGTGACCCCCAACTTTGTTGCTGCTGCATAACTGCAATTTTGCTACAGTTCCGAATCATAATATAAATATCTGTGTTTTCCAATGTCTTAGGCGATCCCTGTGAAATGGTTGTTTGACCCCAAAGGGGATATAGCTCACAGGCAGAGAACCACTGGTGTAAAAGAAATAAAACCAGGTAGGCACATGTGGTTTCTAGATAAAAGTGAAATGAAGAGTGATAGTACAACTTATAATGGATTATGAGTTCATATGAACACATGGGTTTGGGTATTAAAATTCACACCATCTATGTAGAAGCATTTAGACTTTCCTATATGTTAAACATTACAGCAGAAGATGCAGCTTATGAACATATTTGAATGTATTTTTTCATATGTCTGTCATATAGTGGCTTAATTAAACAAAATTAGGCAAGAGCATCTGTAAAGAGAGAAAATACTTAACTTCACATAGCCACCCATGCTTTTAAGATAGGATGGATTCCTAATGAGCTGTTTGTGGTTTAAGTTCCTAGAAATTAACACTCATTTCAATCAATGAATCATCTCAAATTACTGCTCCACAGGCAGAGGTGTGCAGTGGGTGTGATATAAGACATCAGAGTTTAGGCAGCCAGTCACATCATGGTGCTAAGACCTTGCAAGAATGGACATAGTCATCCTCCACAGGCTTTAAGACAATCAGATCTCATCAAAATAATGAAGCAAAGAAAAGACTTCTCTAAAGAAAATTTACTAATCTCTGCACTCCTTAACTAGTTAAAATCTTTGACTGAAGCCAAAATGCCCCTTTGTTTTCCTCTATTTTAAATGCCAAGGCTATCTTAGAACTAGCAATTCTTAGATGGCAGGCATGTACTAGAAAGCACAAGATTTTGAAAACAAGGTAGTCTTACACAAATGTAACCATGTTATCTTCTGAACATGAACAAAGCTGCTTTTGCCTATGTGCTTTGAAAACTAAGTGTCCTCTCAGATGGAGGTGAAGAGATCGATTCAAACAAGAGGTAGGGCATCATGCAGCTCATGAAATGTACCCTCTTGCCAACGCTGTACACACACACACACACACACACACACACACACACACACACACACACACACACACAGGCTGCAAGAGTGAACCGAGGAGTTGCCCCTAGGGTGGCTCCACTCTGTGAATGGCTACAGCTTAGCCAAAGACCAATGGGTTAAATGAAACATTAGGGCATGCTCCTCAGAAATCTCCAGCAATGGGATGCTGGTAATGAAACCCACTCTCTCCCTTCCCACCCACCAGCTCCTTGGCCTAGAGCCTCAGAAACTGCATCCAAACCCCTCCACTATTACTAAAGCTGATTAATCAACCCTGACTGCTTTGAAATAAAACAAATGATTTAAGAATTAAAGTTTCTGTGTCCCATTATCAAACTCATTAAGTCATCTAAAACTGCTGAATTTTGGATGAATTTCTAAATTCCTAAGAATCTATTCATAGACACCCCTCACACACATATTTATCCACGATACACAAATATTAAAATAACCAGACCAAGCCGCTTGGACAGCAAAGATCAACATAATTGTTCTAACATTTCATTAGTTTGTTTGGTTAACTGTCACATTGCCTTAGGCTATTTTAAAAAATTATTAGTTTTTCACTCTTACTAAAGTAAAGGAAATTAAAGTATTAAAATTATGCTTACAGATGGTCTCAGACTCTAAGATCTCACCATAAAAATAAAACTTTCTTGTTAAGCCAGCTCTCACTGCTGTGTTGGGCATGCACTGCCTCAAGGAGGCCTCTGTGAGCGGAGAAAAATTGCATTTTGCACGAGGGTTTGGAAGGAAGATTTCAATTATAAAAGATTATAGCCTGTCTCTATCATGCTCTGAAGTCAACCTTTTATCTTCATTTGAAAATCATTTTATTTGTGGATTTTAAGACAATGATTGTAAGGCCACAGCGTGGGTTGTGTTCTTTGGCATATTCCAAGATGACCCATACCACTGCTATTTTATTTCTGCCCTGGCCATTGAATGTGTTTATTGAGTTCATATTGACTTAGACCCCCGGGGAGATATACAGTATTATTCACCCAGTGGTTTCTCTCACAAAATAGGGACCCAAGAGGCCAGGGAAAGTGGTCTTCATTGTTATTATTTTCTTTTCTTTTGTAGAAAGAATGAAAACAGCCAGTCAGTCTAAGAGATCACACCCATTATTTTAGCATGTTTGACTTCATTTTGAAGCCTTTGGCCACAGTTTCTCTTGTAAATGTTGTTCCTCTCCTTTGAGGCCAGAATCTGCAAAGATTATTTGGATTGTATGTTTTTCTTATCTGCCCTTAGTGTTAAGAAAAGATTTAATGCTGATTTCATTCATGCTGAATACCTTGAAGTGCCTTTTGCTTCAGTTTCTGGAATGGTTTTCAGCTGGCATTTTTGTTCCATCAGGTTTTCTATTTTTTTTTTTTTCTTGTTTCCTTCCTTTTCTTCCGGCCCACTGCAGTTTAAGGATCGTGTGCTCAGGAACTGAGAAGCCCCTCAAATTTGTACTGTGTTTTGTTGGTAGAAGCTCACCCTCTGCTGGTAAGCCCTTGAGCGATTTTATTTTCAGACGTATTATTTTCTATCCTCACAATCATTTGCAAGATGCTTCTTCTCATGCCTCAGTTACCTGCAGCGAAAGTCAGTGGATGGTAGTAAGGAAGTGAGATGATGGAGCATCTTCCTGGCAAGAAAGAAATGTGCTTGCTGTCATTTCCACTGTATGCCCCTGGCAGGCCTGCGAGAAGAGTAGACTGTAGAAAATGTACCAAACTGGGGGTTCGGAATTTCAGGCTCTGGGCTTGATTACTGGATGGAGGTGCAGTTCTTGGAGTCCTAGGATCATTGATTTTCCTTCCTTCCTTCCTTCCTTCTTCCTTCCCTCCCTCCCTCCCTCCTTCCTTCCTTTCTTTTTTTCACTTTCTTCTTCTTCCTCCTCCTCCTTCTTATTCTTTGAATTTAGAGACTTCTAAGGTTATCCAATAATTTTGTTTAGGATCCAACAAAGCAAGAGATCTCTAGAAATTTGAATGGCCCACTCTAGGACACAGAAAGGCAGAAAGTTGGCTCAGGAACCAGCATAGTCCTCTTGCACCCTAGGTCAGCATTTCCTCAAGTCTGGCATCTTGTCATGTTCTCATCACTTATCAGTAGTATGAAGAAAAATGTTTTCTAAGTGTATCTGCTATTACAGACTGATAACTTTACAAATGCGGTTGACTTTGTTGGGTCTAGGTAGCATGAACAGATCAATTTAAAGTCACAAAAAGAAGTAGGAAGTCCTGCCTACTGCGACTTTACTTACTTCCTTTCAGATACTGACAGAGGGCAGAGTTTATGTAACAGCCACTTGATTTCTATGATGTAGGGCATTTTTCATTCATGGCTTTGTGACCTAAAATTTAAAACTTTTTTAAAAATTAAAAAGAACTTAGGCCTAAGGTCTTTTTCTAGTTCCTTTTTTTTTTCTTTTTTTAACGAAGTGCTGGAGTGAGTACTGGTTGACCCTATGACATACCATGTTGGAATCCTAAGTGCAAAGGGAAGCAGTGGTTGTTGGCGATTGTGCTGAGAGAGGTGTGAGAGGTACTTTGGAAGAAAAAGGAGATATGAAAACCAAAATGTCAGGAGTAGTTCTGATAGTGGATTATCTTATCACGTGCATGAGAGCAGTGAGCCATTTGCTTTCTGACGAGATTAAGTGCTTCTTCTCCTTATCTCACTTAGCACAGGTAAACCCTTTTCACACAGTAGCAGTATTTTAAAAGTGTAATTTAAATTTCTTTTCTCTGAGTCCTACATTAGAGAACTGTGTGTGTGTGTGTGTGTGTATGTATGTGCGCATACACATATTTTTCTTAAAGAGAAACCAGTGAAGCCTGTTTTTTAAGCAAAATCACTTTTCTTTGATAAATTTGGGTTTTCACATGTCACATTCTTAGTGCAACATGTCAGCAGGGAATGTTCACTGTTTATGCAAAGTAGATAACAGGTTTTTCTCGTGTTGTAGTTGTTCTTTTTGATGCTTCAGAAGGCAGGGGAGGAAGCCAGGGCAGATATCAGCTGATCTAGAGGAGGAATGAATCATACCGCCCCTCCTAAGCCTCCCTGGCCACACTGTTTCCCGTCTTCCCTGGTAAATACACTGGGTCATCATTTTAAATAAACGAAAAGTTCAATGTTAAATTCTTAGTTTTTTTTTTTTTTTTTTTGAAAAAGGAAGAGTAGCAGTGTATCAGACTTCAAAACAGATTGAAGATGGCTGATTTAAGCTTTAAATACAAGTATAATATGTAATTGCTTGGTGGTTCTGCATTAGGAATATGACCCATTCCCTCCAGCATCTCAGCATCTCACTGTGTAGACCAGACTGACCTCAAACTCTCTCTCTCTCTCAAACACACACACACACACACACACACACACACACACACAGAGAGAGAGAGAGAGAGAGAGAGAGAGAGAGAGAGAGAGAGAGAGAGAATGATCCATCTGCTTATAACTCCCAAGTGCTGGGGTTAAAGGCATGCACCACCATGCCTGGCCCTTTTATTTTGTTTTATTTTATTTTAGATAGTCTATTATTTGATCACATGAGAACATTCAAAAGGACATATTTCACAATTCATATGTTGTTTTGCATTCGGTTTTCATAGTCTGTGCATGTGTATTTGCTTGTAGTTTGGAATGATGTGTTTCAGAAAGGAAGCTGTGTGTGGTGTGGTTGAGAATCACCAGCCATTCCTGACAACACTTTGAAAATGAGTCCTTAGGGACGCAGGCTACTTACTGTACCTAGTGACTATCTCTGTAGAGCTCCTGTACCTGCTACTTTTATTTCAGTCACTGCTCTTATTATTGCCTAAAACTAGAATTTAGAAGCTATGAGCTGATTACACATCAGAACTGAAAGAAGTCAAAGGTTCTGAAACTAAAATGAAGTCGGATGGGATAAGAAAGAGGAACATGCAGGTGTTTGCAGAATGATGGCAAAAAGGGGCCCAGAGAGGAAGAGAGAGAAAAGAGAGAAAGAGACAGAGACACAAAGAGAGATTGAGGTATGGAGAGACAGAAAGATAGGAAAACACAAACACATACAGAGAGACAGAGACAGAGAAAAGGACAGAGCGGACCATGACCATATAAGTTGGTAATATTATACTATTGTAATTGTCCTATTTTATTATGTATCTTTTTCTTTTTTATCCTTTCCTGTGACTAGTTTATAGACTTTACTATAGATGTTTATGTATAGGAACAACAGGGTATATGTAGGTTTTAGAACTGTGGGTGGTTTAAGGTGTCCACTCTTGGAACATGAGTTAAGGGTAGATTCCTGTAAATATTCTTTTTACAATTTGTTTGTGAAATGTTGCTAACACAATTGTATCCTTATTTCAAGCTGTAGTCAACTTTACATTTGATTTTTTAAAAAGTGTAGCTGGTAGCCATAGTTTATACTAAACTATTAAGAAACATTATAAGCACTCTTGCAAGACTGTATATTTCCTAAATGATATCACAGTTACTGTGGGTTATAAAAAAATGGAGTAACTTTTAAGTTATAATAACACCTTTAATTTTAAAGTGTCTGTACTTGGCCAAATCAGTCTATATTTTCTTTCATAAAACATTTGGTCTCAATTGTAGTTTTCTTTCTTCAAAAAAAGAAAAGGTCAGAAAAAGTTCAAAATGACATGATGGAATATATATTTGTTTGGGAAAATGATCTGGCTATTGCCATAACAGTATATTAAATTTTTAGGGTTATGTGATATACTTTTTATATTAATACCATGTTTGAAATTTATTTACATGATGTAAAAGGTCTGATGGTTGCATTACATCCTTGAAAGAAAAAAAATGTTCAAACTAGCTGAGATTTATGCTGTGTCTCAGCAGGATAAAATTATTCAATTTTAAAGGGGAAAATGTTGCTTGTTGAATTTTAATTATGTCATCTATGTTTTGATGTGTATTTAATTTATTACAAAAGAAATTCACAGATAAGTCACAGAAAAAATTCTTACATCTTTCAAACTAAGAGTACTTACCTTAGTGGGGCTCTGTGTCTTTGCTTTATGGTGAAAATTCTACAACAGTCTGAGCAGGGCTTAGAAGTGAGAATAAAATCTTTGTACTCAGTGACTTGGCTCTGCAAAGTGGCTTACAGCTCAGGAGAAGGCAGCCATTAATTCTTGAGTAGGTTTTAATCATAGACATGATCCTCTCTAACTTTGTGTATGGGTCTATTTTTCATCAGACATTCCACATTTAAACCAAAACTCAGATATTAAGTCAAAAGTTTTTAAATGAAGTCAGTTATTATTTTGGAGTGAGGCTTGGTAACTGTTGCAATGATGATCATACAAACAAATCAGGAAATATAAATTATGTGAAGTTCATCATGATCCCATTGAGTCTTTATATTCCAATTTTAGAAATTTTTATTAAGATGGATATATCAAATTTTGGTTGTTATGACAGTCTGTCAGTGATATGATTCTTCCTTTAAGATGCTATTTTAACTTAAAAGGAAGTCAATGAGATACATTTTTTAGAATATGTTTTAGAATATTTAACATTTAATGATTGAGTATCTTTATTTATCTGTGTCATACACACATGTATAGAATACATACATTTTTAACATATTCTCCCTCATTGTTTTTACGTATCTCCCTCTCCTTCCCAATGAGCTCTTTCTTTCTCTCATCAAGTCCCCCCACTTTCATATCTTTTTCTAGTGTGAGATGCACCAAGCTTAGAGCTGTTTGCATAAGCATCGGTCAGGGGTTAGTTACTGGCACATGGGCAGCTGGCCAGCGGCTGCACCACTGAAGAAGACTTCTCCCGGGAACTTATATTTTAATTCATTATGCAATGAGATGACTATGTAGAGGCTTTTAGAATGCCTTGTGAATTGTTAAAGTATTTAGTATTTTATAGCAACAGGGCTATTGAACTACATAAAAAGATAGCTTTTATAGGAACTTCCTTCTGTGATTGTGTATCAGACACCATTGCTAGCCTTTGTACATCATATCTCTTGTTGTCTAGTACACCCAGGGACTGCTGGTATTCTCCTTCTGGAGAAATCCTATCACTTGTCTAATGTCACATAGCTGAGATTTGATTCCTGTTCTATGCAATTAATTCTGCTTCACACAGAGACCTGAGGGTCCAAACTTCGGTGCCATTTTTTTTTTCTGTACAGTTTTATTATCTCCCTTCCCAAATCTTGAAGCAGAAGAAAAATTGAGAAAGGAAAGTCATAATTCTCCAATTATACACCATGATAGTATGCTTTTCACTGAGCACTGATTCCGGGTTAGGCACTTCCATGGATGATCTCATTTCATCCCTATAGAAACTTTTGAGGTTGGCAGTAAGAGTGGCTTTGTCTTAAAAAGGAGTGTGCAATACTGCTCATAACTGCTTAGACACAGGCTACCTGGACCACTCTACTGTCCCTTTACTTTAAATGACAGTGTAGAGATCACAGGTCTGTATAATTGAGTTCACTTTCAATTACATGGAATTTAAAAATACAACTTTTTGAAGAGTTTATTTTTGCTCTACCTGGACTGTACAGGTTGGAAGATCTAACTTTTAATTTAATTTACTAATTAATTATAATTAATTAAATTAATAAGTTAATCTAATTAAATTTGCATAGATAATAAATGGTTACATTGCATTGATTATTTCATGTTACCTCTCCCTTAATGAGCAGTGAAATCTTTTTATGTATTCGAAATGGTTGCATTGTGATCTTTATCTGGCTGGGTTCAGCAGTTAAGTACTTAACATTTTATATCCATTTTCACAGTCAGCCAGTCTGGAGGATGAACATCAGGACATGGAGGCTCAGGTGAAGCAATTTAGTAAATCCTCAAGTTGGTGCTGCTAGGGGCAGATTAGTGCTCAGGACCATCTGTGTGGAGGTGAGGTAGGGGTGGGGGTGGGGAAAGGTGGGGTCTCACTGTAGCCCAGGCTTGCCTCCTATTTCAGCCTTTTATACACAAATATTATAGGTATAACTGGTCATGCCCAACTCTACAATTCTTTCTTTGTCTTTTAGGTTCAAACTTTTAATGTTTTTGATTTTTCTCTTTCTTAAAATTATTTCTTTGAGAATTTCACATAATGTCTTCTTTATCATACTCGCTTCTCCATTCTTCATAGATGCATCCCCAACCATTTGCCCACTTATGTCTTTTTTTCTTTTGCCACAAGTATAGTTTGTACAGCCCATATATTCTTGGATGCATGGTCTTTGTTGGAGGATGGACAGCCCATTAGGGCCACATCTTTCAAAACCTGACGCTCCTTCTCCCAGCAGCTATCTATCATCAGTAGCTCCCTAACGAAGAGTGGAACTTGAGCCTCACTTCCTGTCTTCATGCTGGCATTTGGTTTGGCCTGAGCCTGTGCAAGTCTTACAAAATCCTGTTTCAACTTTAGTGAGTTCATATATGCAACTGTCTTGCTGTGTCCAGAAAACACTGTTTCATTATAATCATTCACTTCCTATGGGTCTTAGACTCTCTGCTGTTCCCTCTGCAGGGATTTCTGAGCCCTAGAAGGAAGGAGGATGATATAAATGTCCTGTTTTGGGATAAACATACTGCAGTCTCTTATTGTCTGTACCTTAATGACTTATGTGTCTCTGGGTTAGTTGCTACCTATTGCAAAAAGAAGCTTCTCCAGTGAGGATTGAAAAAAGCATTAAACTATGGCTCTAACAAGAAGGCATTAGAAACATTTTAATACTATATCTATTTAGCAGAATAATAGTAGTATGCTTTCCTCTAGGGCCTATGACCTGTATAGTTACTATGCTAGTTACAAAGTAGGCCTTAAACTAGCATAAAATGGCGGGTTACTCTTACGATGGTCATGCTGCTATTTATTGTATCAGTGCACATGTCTTGCCAGGCCAGTCATTGTAGATTCCAGGGCTCAGCGTGGGGTAAGATGGGTGATTCTTTTTCTTCTCCGGTAGTGTGCACAGTACTTCCCAGCACTATTGAAACTAGCCAATAGGGAACAAGTCTCTACCTGAAAACCAGCTTGGCTTGATTTCTCTTTGTTCTGTGATGCAAACATATGATGTCTTTAGGCAGTAGATTCTTTGTGTGACGTTCTGGAGGGTAACCAAGAGCATTGGCTATACCTGTAATGTTTGGTGGGGCCTATGGGACATCACTTTCCAATAATTCCAAACAGATAACCCTCTCCTGGCACTGGGCTTTTTATGTGTTATGCTATGGTGTCTGGTAGGGGCATTGTTGGCCCATTATAGGTTAAGTACATTCAAACTATGTATGTGTGTTAAATAATTATTAATCTGTAGGTATTCTAACTAATTTTTATGAAATATAAGTGAATAAGCCAGAAATAAGATAGAATATTAATTTTTAAAAAACAATTTATTTAAAAGTGTGTGTGTGTGTGTGTGTATGTGTGAAGAATCCCAAGAAGGCCAGAAGAGGGCACTAGCTGACCTGGAATTGGAGTTATAGGCAATTGTGAGCTGCCAGGTGGGTGCTGGGAATGGAACCCAGATCTACAAGCGATTACAAAAGCACAGTAAGTGCTCCTAACTGCTCCCTTCAGTCCCCAATAACAAATAATTTTAAAGATTACTAAAAGCACTTCTATTGCATCGACCAATTGTTTACATTCTATGTTTGGATCTCATTTGGGAAAATGGTGGCACCAGGGGTTTTCTCAGGCCGAAAGGAAATGCTGGAGAATGTTAATAACCATTGACTCACTAAATCCAGCAACAGATGGTACTAACTGTTCATAAAGCTCAAACCTTGAGCCACTCAGTGTAATCTGGGCTCATATGATTTCTACCCTAAAAATACCTGCCTTATAAAACCACCAGCCTGAAGATTCTGTTCCAGTTTGCATCTCCTGTGGTCCTGAGAATGGAATCAGAGCCTGCAAGAACAACATATCAAAATATGATTGCAATCAAATATGAAATTAAAGTACAGAGAGAAAATCACTACAGGGCCAGGGTTTCTACCTCCATGAGGGAGGGTGATAGAGGGAGAAAGGCTGAGAGGAGAGAGAGAGAGAGAGAGAGAGAGAGAGAGAGAGAGAGAGAGAGAGATCAGAGATCAAAGACCCTGTTCACCTTTGAAAAGAATAAAAATACCCTGAGAATTCTAGCTCATCTACAGACGTCTCTTCTCTGTTTCTTCATTCACTGCTCTCCTTCTTTCTGAACATGTGGGGTTTGGCAGTCCTTTATAACTCCTGTGTGTGTGTATGCACACGCCCCCTTTGAGACTCTAATAAAAATTGTGAACCTTCTTCCCAGAAGATTACTCATGAACATCCATCACTTCTCAGGGTTTCAAGGTGTTTGCAGCCTTGCCCAGAGCGTCTCTGTGGACCCCGTGTAAGAGATTCCATTCCATTCTTTCCTCTCAGCCCACAGATGTTTCCTGTGGAAAGAGGGAGTCCAAAGTCAGCCCTACAGATTAGGAAACTGATTTTATAGACACATGCTAATTAGGTGGTCGCTTTTCTTTGGGGTTGACATTAGTCATAACCTCTGCTAACCAGACGACTGGCAAAGCTTGAGCCTTAGCTATTGAGGGTCACAGGATCTCCTGGTTCAACTCCCAGGGGAATCACACCATGTGGACCCATATGCCTGTCCAGAAACACAGGGTGGACTCTCTGTAGAAAGCACAGTGCCGCAATGCTGGCATTACACTTGCCAGCTCTCTGGCCAACTCTGTGAAAGGAGCTTTATTAACAAGCCCAAACCAGGGCTGTTTAGAGGCCTGGGCCACTTCCATTTTTCAAGGCTCTTGATATATTGAGAGATGAAAAGATGCCAAAACAGGGTTACAAAAACAGCGGTATACTTTAAATGTTTACCTTTAACAACTTAATGCCTTTAATACTAGAAACATATAATTGTGCCATTCATAAGTTAATTACAGGATTTATAAAAATGTTAATTTATGGTTCACGACAGGCAGTGTGGTCCAGTCATAGAACCCAAGTTCAGAGTTGTGCAGAGTAAGGCTCCTTCTTTGAATCCTGTCTTCTATGATTGTATGTGTAACCTCATTTGGAAACAGCTTCAAAGCTCTCAATTTAAGGATCTTTATGTAAGTGGTGCTAAGAGGCCCCGCTGCCTCCCACTAGAGTTGATATAGAAAGTTTGGGGAGCACCTGGGGTTATCCCTTCTTCAGAAGCCTCCCACCCTCTCCCTTTGTCTTTCCTTCTGAGGGAACCCGAGCTCTACTTCTTCAGCATCTCAGTTAGTGGGTTCCTGAACCTCCATGAGGATCTAACCAGCATTGCCCAGTAGGGTGACAATGTCACTGCCTTCTCCCAGTAATGGGTGATGCTAGCACTTTGAGTCTTTTAAAAATTCATCATTGCTCCTTCTCAAGCTTTGCTTGAAGGAGTAGTTCTTTGATATACATTCACTGTTGGAGTAAATAATACTTACCAGGGTCCTAATGATTGGGAGCATAGGTGCGTTTTTGTTTGTTTGAGGCAGGATTTCTCTGTGTAATAGCTCTAGCTGTCCTGGAGCTCACTCTGGCAACAGCAATCCTTGGTGAGGAACAGTTTGGGACCTGGAGGTAAAGGAAGCTCAGCTGTTGGGAGACAGGGGACGTCCATTTTACTCTGAGCAGTCTTTGGACTCTGTGAATTGAAGTCAACATCTAGACGCTTTGCTCAGCTTTGCAAAAACTCCTCCTAGAGGCTTTGAAAGGACATGATAAGTTAAAGTGAGACAAGGTACATTTTTAAAGAGTAATTATTGTTACCTTTGACATTTTTCTGATTGGATATTCATCTTAAACATATCGGTCCACTCAGAGATCTGAAAGAACTGCCTTAGTGTTTAGCAAATTACAGAGCACTCTATCCTTTCCTATGCACTTACCAGACTGTCTACCATTTACCTATCCCTCAAACCATCTACCCACCCACCCACCTGTCCAAACACTGAAATAACCAACCAAACAGTATTTTCTGGACACCAGACATCTCATAGTTCTGAACACCATAAGTCACAAGTAAATTTTTTTCTCCTCATTGATGTGATATTCTAGGCAGATTTTTGTTTGTTTGAGGCAGGATTTCTCTGTGTAGCCCTAGCTGTTCTGGAGCTCACTCTGTAGAGCAGGCTAGCCTCAAACTCACAGATCACCTGCCTCTGTCACCCAAATGCTGGGATTAAAGGCTTAAGCCGTCACCACCTGGCTTCTGGTGGTGTAAATGTTCATGGTTTAGATGGATTTAAATAACTAGTATTCTTTTTCTCTTTAAGTGCTGAGGTTCCTTTTGCAAACTACCTATGAACCCATGCTGAATAGGATACAAAGAAAGGTTAGATGAGAACATCTATGGATTTGGGTACCAGAAGAAATGTTTTGATTTATGTCGCATACACCTCTTTCCAATTATGCTGTACATTATTTGAGAGTAGAAGTTAAATATGTATTTTTAATGTCATATTTCAAACATAGTATTTGGTACATGGTGGCTTCTAACTAAATGTCTGTTTAAAGAATTCTAACCAGCAGGTGAAAGGTCTAGACCTGAGACCTACCACGACCTTCTGTTTTTGGTGCCTGGTCTTCTGGATCTTGATGGGGCAAGATGAGTGGCCTCAGCTCTGACTATTGCACTGGCCCTCCTGAGTCAGAGACCTTCAAGGACAAGGGCTCATAGACACTGATGCCACCCCATGTTACCCACAGTGCTCCTCCTGCCCTGCTCTACGACTAACTTGGAATCCCATTCGGTTTTCCTCAGACCAGTTATCTCAGTAAGGCTGCAAACCCCTAGGGTTGAGGATTATGGCTGCTTTAGAGCAGCCCAGAGCTCTCTTAACTTTCTTGAGTGCACTGAATCCAAGAGCCAGCTTAATGTCTGACATTGTCCTATGATCCAGAGCAGGAGGGTGTCCAGTCAGAACTGAGGGCATGCTGGGCACTGGCTCAACTCGATGTAAGTAATTTCTCTTCAATTACTTAAGGTCTGGAAATATTTTTTTCTCTCCACAGACAGTCACCTTCCCCTAATAAAGTGTGTCTGACAATTACACTTTATTGGTGTGGTTATGAAAAGAATGTTGTAGACTTAGAAAAACATAATAATTTAAAGAATGACAAGTTTCAGCAAAGAAATAAAGTACTGGGATCCTTTGAAAAGAAGTAAAACTGTAGGAAACAGTTATTTCACTGGGATAAACCCTGAGTCCTCACAGAATTCTTACAAACAAGATGGGATTTTTTATTTTATTTTTGTTGTTGTCATTGTTTATTTTTTGAGACAGGGTCTCTCTATGCACTCCTGGCTATCCTGGAACTTGCTATGTAGACCAAACTGGCCTTGAAGTAGACGAGATCAGCCTGCCTTTGCCTCCTGAGTGCTGGGATTAAAGGCATGCCCCATCATGTCCAGCCTTCCTCTGACTTTTAATATATAGTCCCTTTACAAACCTCCCTACTTGGAGCTTTGTATACACTTGTGATAATTCCCATTGAATGCAGTCGTTTGCACTACACTTTGGGCCAAGCCACTTCTTGGAAGCTTTATTCCTTAGTATTTAGAATAAGATATTTATGCCTTAGTAGGCACTGTGCTAAGGTTGTAAAATCAGTAACAGGTTCAGCAAGCTCTATTTGGTGTGTTCCTGCTGGAACACTGAGTCAAATGTTTCTGCTGCCATGAAGGGTTCAGCAGTACTCATAAAGCACATTGTACAAGTCCTGTAGGGACTTCAGCAGGGCTTTATAATCTCTGCAATAACTCGGATGTGTTACCTTATGATAGTGCTTCTCCAGTTCCTCATTGTTATATTGACCCCAACCATAAAATTATTCTTTGCTCCTGCATAACTGTAATGTTGTTACTGTTATGAATCACAATGTAAGCATCTCTGTTTTCTTGAGATCTTAGGTGGTTCCTGTGAAAGTAATGGTCCACCCTCAAAGGCGTTGAGACCCACTGCCTTATGGTCTTGAGGGCAGAACTGTTTAGTGCATTGTTAAGTGTAATGTGAAAATCTCATCAGTTCACACTAGTATCAGCTGTGGGACCATTTTAACAAAATAATAATTCCCTTTCCTGTTTGGTGAAGTCCTGGCCTTTGTTTTTTGTTTTTTTGTTTTTTTTCTTTGCCAAGCATGGGAGAAGGTAGAATCAAATTTCCTCCATGGTTTAGTTTCCAAAATCCATACTTTCTCACATATAAGGCATTTTTGTTGTTTATTTATTTATTGTTTTAGAAATATCACACACACACACACACACACACACACACACACACACACACGTAGTGATTCCTGCCTGCCAGTCACAGTCTGAGTTCAGCCAAAGCTGGAATTCCCTGGTACCAAGCGCTGTAATGCTGTTTACCAGATCCCTTTCCATCCCAGCCAGAGTGGAAAGGAGAAAGAGGAGACAGCCAGACTAGAGTGGGTGACAGGGTGGGGTCTGTGTGACTGCACACTGAACAGGAGAGGCTGTGAGGAGAAGTGTCTTCACTTGAAGTAAGCCCTGTTTATGGCAGTGGTGGATGGCAAGCTTCCCCCGATGCTACCCTGTAGACAGAAGTGAAGAAGCCTTGGTAGCTGACAGCTAACTCTTCACTCCAGTTTCTGGGAGACTTTCCACCCACACAGAGGTCTCACCACTGAATAGATGCCACTCAAAGTCATGAACTCAGTCTATGAATCCTGTTCCTCTAGGATCCAAGTTCATTTTATTTGTAAATATATTTAGCAGAGAGCAAGCCTGATTGGCTGTTTTTGATTAAAACTGGCTTTAAAATAAATACTGATTTAGGCAAGTTTTAGATGATTGCATCATTGCCAAAAATTTTACACTTGTGATTTTATGTTTAACTCTGATTCTATGAGAGAAAGTGCAAGAGGGGAGGGGAGAGGAGGGGAGGGGAGGGAAGAGGAGGGGAGGGAGGGGAGGGGAGGCTGCATGCAAATGTTTCCAAGGTGGTTCTCAGCAGTGTTCGGTTACCAATATTCTCCTTTCTGGTGCTGATGCTGTGTGGACATTGGAGACGGCTGTGCACTGTGGATGTTACTGTTGTAGTGAGGAGTGGGAAAAGATAGGTTCACGGTAAAGCTTGAGGGTGGCACCAAGCCAGTGCCCTGAAAAATGGCAAACTTGTCACAGCTAACAGCTGGATGCAGAAATACTTCCCTTTAATTTGGATGGATAAAATTTTTTTCCCAGCAGGGTACTCTCACAAGAGTACAACATCAAAGAGGGAGGGTCTTCCCAGTCAGACATCAGCCGGCTCCAGGACGGAGCAAAATGAATGAACTGTCAGGACTTTTCCAGCGTGTATGCTTCTGCCAAGCGAGAAGTTAAAGGTTCAGTGACTTGTTCCCATCACAAAGTCCAGATAATGGCAGCCTGATTCCTCAAAGTCCTTCTCTGATCAGCAGACAGGGGATGTCTGAGGAAGCCTGAAGATTGATGGATGGCAGGCTACCACTGTCCTCAGAGATAAGTGAGTGAGAGTCACCAAATGCTGGAGGTTCTCAGGCGATCCCCGGTGTCCTGTCCTAATCCTTAGAGCCACCATCTCCTCTGCTAAGTGACACTTAGCAGTAACTGACCCATCTTGTGACCAAAATACCCACTTCCATCTCCTCTTACAACTGGGTCTCTGATGAAGGCTTTGCTCATACCACCTTCAGGGTTTTACAGTTCATCGACACTTTTCAACTGTTTTTCTGATTACCATATTTCAGTCTTGACTTATATGTTAGTATTATCTGCAAACTCAACATAAACCTGTAATGATTTTCTAATATTTCTCAGACGTGATGAATGTGGATTGACAAAGTACAGTATATAGCTTTCTACCGGCATTACTGAAAATACAGCCACTGCGTGTATAATCATTACTCATTTACTTTATGGGGGCATTTATTACTTGACCTTTAAAGTTTTGTCTCAGAATCTTGGCATTCCAGACATTCCAAAGCAAAGCTTGGAGTGTGTTACCCATTAGAAACAACAATAATGAAAGTTCATTGTAATGAAAGAAGCAGAGAGAAATGATCATAATAAAAATACTCACAGCATCACTCATATGAGCGTACTAGCTGGAATTTAATGTAGAAGCTTCTATTGTGAACTAGGCATCCTCGTCCTTCTGCCTTTTATTTATTTTTCTCTCTCTCTAATTTCACTGGCCATTCTGGCATGCTGCCAATGGAAGGAGAGTGATTTCACAGAGGACTGGGGATTTATGTCTTCATCTATTGCCTGGTTTTTGGTTGTGTAAATTTTACTAACAGATTAAGTAATTTTCACTAAATTGACATTTGCTCTGAAAATAGGAATTTGTTTGATAAATGGCAATATTAATCATTGTGAACATAGTTATGACCCTCATTTGGAAAACTTTAGATGCTTTTAAAGAAAAAGCCCCCACTGCTTCCCCCTGATAGGGACAAGTGAGATGTGATTTTAAAAAAGAGGCAGTAACATAGTGGCCTTCTGTTAACCAAAAGGCTGTGGATGAGACCTATGCTTTTCTCAGCGCAAGATTATTTTTTAACTTTAAAAAATTGTTATTATTTGTGTGTGTACATGTATACATTTGCATATGTGCACATTCCCAATTGTGTGTGTATGCAGGCATGCATATGTCACAGTACACGTACACACACAAATAATAACAATTTTCTAAGATTTATTATCTGTAAAACTGAACAACATTCCCATCCATCCCAGGGTGGGGTGCTATCATTCATTTCAGAGGAATGGATTGACTTTCCTTATCTGAAATGGGTGGAGCCAGAGGTTGTGAGATCTCAGGATCTTTTGGATTTGGAACTCTTTACATAGGTTTTCTTATGGAACATTCCTAATCTAACATCCAAAATTTAAAATGCTCTAAAATCTGACAACGCTTGAAATGTTAACACAATATTAAAAGGTTTCAAATCTTGGAACTGTTTTGGATTTTTAATTTTCAGGTTGCTCAATTTGTATGACTTTATAGCCTGTGTTTCTATGTTTTTTGATTGGAGAGATAGCTCAGTGGTTAAGACTGCTTGCCACAAAAACCCATGTTACAAGCCGAGACTAGACTCAGAGGTTCTGTGGTTACCTGGAACCCCAGAATTGATGGGCAGAGGTCAGACTCACTTGGACTTTCTGACTTCCTGTCTAGCCAAAATAGTATGAGCAGCCTGTTTAGGAAGAGACCTTGCCTCAAGGAATAAAGCAGAGAATGGTAGAGGAGGGTCCCAATAACTTCCTTTGGCCCCCAGTCTACAAACTCTCCCACACTTGTGTGAATCTAACTCCCCCACATAGGCAATTGGGAGGGACTGGGAAGAGAAAGAACATGAACAAACACACAGGAGATTAGGAGCCACACTTGTGGGGTTCTCGGCATCTTCCACAGAGCAGAGAACTATGCCAAATTCTTGTGCATTTTCGGCTCTGAGTTGAAACTTACACACATGTACCTGCTCCCAGGTATATTTGATCATACAGACTGCTGCTTACCTTGAATAGGGTGAGTTTATGGAAATATAAAATACTGCTCCGAGGCTTTCTGTGATCAATATATCAGTAATCAGTTATCCTGCCTTGTAGCTGATGTACAGTGAGGGAGATATTGGACTCTCAAAGCCACCACTAATTAAAATATTTGTGATCAATACCTGTTAGTTTCAAGTATGTCCCAGGAATGTTCTTAAACATGTGGGTGTCTCTGTGAATGGCAAGAGATCCGGCTAAATTTAAAACAATTAAATTTAGGAATACAAACTACAGACAAATTTCTGTACTGTTTTCTGGAAAGTAGCTAAATTAGTACAACATTTTTCCTTTGCCATATATACTTTTAATTTTTACATTAAAAATTACACCTATGGGTGTTAGGTCTATAAGGATCCTTGTGCACCATGTGCATGCAATGCTCTCAGAGACCAGAAGAGGGCATTGGATTCCCTGGGCCTAGAGTTAAAGACAGTTGTGAGCTATCATGAGGGTGTTGGGAATGGAAACCATGTCCTGCAAAATCTGACAGTGCTCTTAACTGCTGAGCCATTTTTCCTACCTTCTATACTTTTACTTTTAAATAGTCTCACCTAAAATATAAAATATAAACTGTTTGACTTTTACATCCCATTTGACATCCTAAATCAGTTCCTCATTCTTTTTAGTGTGTAAAAATGTATATGTTTAATATTTTAAAATGATGAAATACATTTCTGCCTTCAGTGAGTGTGTGGTTTAGTCATCTTAGGAGTAATGTATTTGTGTATGCCAATATAGATATTGTCTTAATTTTTTTTAAAAAAAAACCAGAGTTCTCACACATGCTACCACAGAGCTAGACACCAGCCTGCTACACATATGACTGCTACTCACTGGCAAGCCACTACATTCTGCTTGGGTGGACAGGTTTCATCAGTCATAATGCTGGTCCAAGGATACCTGATGTTCCTGAGCAGTTCCTGGGTCCTGAGCCTTTATATGTACCTGCTCATTTGATGTTCATCTCTGTCCTTAGAACAGGACCTTATTGCCATGTTCCCTTCACCCCAGTTCTCAGCTTTGTTGGGGTTCAACAAATGCCCAATGTCTCATCCACTCACAATGGAGCCGTGACCATAGCTCACACTAATTGGAATTGACACCCATAGGCATACCCCTGTGATCACCCCTAACTGGACCATCTCTATAACATACTTTTTTCTGTAATATGTATGAGCTCCTTTACCAATTATATGTTGAAAGTAAAATCTACTTTTCAGTAAAGGTATTCTAATGACTAACTTCATGGGCAAAATAATCAAGTCTGTTGTTCTTTTGACATGGTGGAATCTCAGAACACACCTTCTTAACTGCGTTGGCAATTTGTATACTTTTTAACTTAAAACTCTAATTTTTTAACTTTACAGAAAGATGGAGAAATGTAAAAGCATGGTGTGAGAATGGATAGAGGAAATCGTAGGGACTCCCCTCCCCAAACTTTTTATCCTCTGGATTCTTCATTAGCTGTGAGGAAATTGAAAACAGAGGTGGCCCGGGGCTCACAGGTGTGCCTGCAGCCCTCCTCCACCCCACCCCACCCCACCCTGATTCTCCTTTAGTCACCACAGGAAATTCGCCTGTAGTCCTGGTTGTCAGTAAGACTGAAGGAGGCCAGTAAGGAAATTACTGGAAGCATCTGTGAAGTGTCCCACAAGCCAGTAAGAGGTGCTGGGGCTTAGGAAGACTGGAGGGGAACACTTTACCTCAGCAAGACTGCAGGGGGACACTTTTCCTCAGCAAGACTGGAGGGGGACACTTTTCCTCAGCAAGACTGGAGGGGGACACTTTTCCTCAGCAAGACTGCAGGGGGACACTTTACCTCAGCAAGACTGCACACACACACACACACACACACACACACACACACACACACACACACACACACTGCGAACACAGAGAAATAAAGGCACTCGTTTCTGTGTTCTATTTATATTTTTTCTTTCTTGGATCAGAAAGTAAAGTAGAATGCAAGGTTGTAACTGAGTGCTAGAGTCAGCTAGCCAATGGGAGTCCTTGGGTGTAATCTCTAGTGTGGAAACAGAAAAGAAAAAAAAAAGAAAAGAAGAAAAAAAAAAGGAGTCACCTGCAGATACCCGTTTATTTACCAGAAACACTGACCGGGAATCAACACCTTGCTGTATTTCTGTCAGATTTCCTTTTTTGTGGTTAAGAAATGAAGTCCTTAAAGTACAATCCCATTGTTTTCCTCCATTGTCTTTGCTTCTGAAGACTCCTCCTCTAGGAGTCGGTCAGGGTTCCCTTCTCATGCAGAATTTCAGAGTTTGGCTGTGTGTATTTATATTTGCTTTCTATACATTACCATGGGTACTGCCATAACATACTACTTAGAGTGTTATTTTGTATATCTTAACGACTGGTAGCATAATGGCTGCACCTTGCTGTTTCTCAGTCAACATTATGTTTTTAGTATTTATCTCCTAATGCAGATCTAATTCATTAATCTTAAATGTATTAAACAAATGTTTTTGAGTGGACAAGACAAGTTATTCTTCCAATGATAAGATATTTCTATTATTTTTAATTCTTTGCTATTCCTCAGTTCCTTAGTGAACACTTTTGAAACCATCTCCTGAATTCAGCAGAATTTCATTGGCAGTAATTCCCTAGATGGGAAATTGCTAAATCATAGGATATAACCATCCTCAGATGTATTGAGATATTGTCAAAGTGTCCTCCAATGTGGCCGTGCTATAGTACACTTTACTTTGGCTATGGGGGAACTGGCTTTTACTTAGGAACTGAATTCTACAGTTCAGAGTCTTCATTACCAAACTGACCCCACAACGTCAGGTGTGCTATATTTTTTTTTCTCTACCTTGAGAGTTATTTGTTTCACTTTAGGAAAGAATCAAGAAAATATTAAAATGCCAATCATTTTTATTCAGAATAAAGGGCACCATTGCTGGCAAGATTGTGCCACACTAGGTGTTTTTGCAAAATGACTCTTCATTAATCTAAAGTTAACAATCTTTATGCTCACCACTTGAGTGAATAAACCATTTCTTGCCTTTCCTAAATTCTCACAGGTCCTAGGGGTGTTGTCTAAACACTTTGAGCATAAAAACAAAACAAAACAAAAAAACCCTGCTTACTTTTGAAAGATAGATATTAAGAACCAATAATTCTAAGTCTTAGTATAGTTCATCTCCAAAATTTTTTACGTTTGGAGGGAGGCCTGTCAGGTATCCATCTTTAAAAATTCTTGTTAATGTACCACAAATATGGTGTCATTCAACACCCCCTCCCTGCAAAACAACTTCCTGTACTTGTAACCATAGCTTCTCCTTTGGGCTGTTGCTGTTGAAACAAATCACATGGAATTCCTTTTAGCTTCTTTCTGCCTAGAAGAGGATGGCTGGTGTCTGGGAGATAAGCAACAGACAGATTTTGTTTCTTAACCAAGTTCTTAAATGTTAACGAAGCTGACTGACCATGAATAACAAAGCATGCATTTCTATTTCCATCTCTTGGAGATATCTTTAGTTACCGTTTAACACTCAACATTGCACATCCCTCTTCCCATTTTATGCTCTTCGTACTAAACAAAGAACATAGGCATCAAAAATTTCCAGCTCATTTTGTCTCTCGTAAGAAAGACTGCATTTAAAAGTTGGCTCCTAGCAGCATAGACCACAAAGAGCTCAGAGCTGTATTAAGGCACGTGCAAAAGCCCTAACTTCTGGGCTCTCAGTAACCACCAAAGAAAAGCTGGTCATATCAGTGTAGTAAGCGCCCTCAAGAAACCTCACCTGTGTTATCAGACCGGAAATGGATAACATTTGGGAAATATCTCCTTTTCTCTCAGAGGCGTTGTGTCCACAGGTATAGTTAGATCTATGTTTTAAGAATTACACTGGCTATAGTTTAGATAATATTTTAGAGATCCTGTAAGAAAAAATGGGCCAAGAGGCCCTTCCATCATTTCCGATGGGAAAGCTTTAAGCTAGGGTGCTAAGGGGGGAGGGCAAGGGGGTGTGTGGTGGGGTAGGTGTGTGAAGGCCTGAAAGCCATTAGGAAGAAGATTTGTGTGGATAATGGTGGTAGCTGTGCTTCGAAGACGGAGAGCAGAGTCAAGGCCAAGGCCAGATGAGTTTCTTCAACCCTAGGCATGCAGTTGTGGGATTGAAGAAGGCATACAGGCTCATCACAGGTGTATGTGAAATATTGCAATCAGTACTGGCCAAAGCCTGAAAGGACTGGCCTTGTACCAAAGGCTGTTTTAGAATGCACTTCCTGACACACGATGGTCTACTTTTTCTTCAGGGCAAGTAGGATACAAAAATTGTGGGTTTCTTTGTGGATATGTCTACTTAGGGAGATTGATGCTGAAACACATTTGTAGCAGGAAATTCATTTCCACTCATTTCAGGTTAAACTCGTGAGCACATGGTGTTCAGCTGAGCTCACAAGCAGGCTGGGTCTTTCTCCGTACAGCATGAGTGTTGCTTACTGCTGAGGATCCTGGCTGGAAGTGGAAGAGAGGATTGTTGTGGACACATCTTAGGATGTTTTGTAGTAATTATTACCAGCAGGTTTTATGCAAGATGTCTTTGTAGGGAAAGGGGAAGTGATTTCATCAAAAATTTTATCCCACTAATTATCAATAACGGGGTTAAGGGGGTAGGATAGTTTTGTTCCGTCTTTCTGCCTGGTGACAGCAGTCTCTCAAGGGCTGAGATTTTTGAATGTTGCTTGACTGTCTTAAAAAAAAAGAAAGCAAAGCAACAACAAAACATGATACAACAACAAAAACAATTAGTGTAATATAATCTAAACATGATGTCTGTCTTTAGCTCGCTGCTCAGCAGATGAATGTACCAAGTAACATGTTTCCATTTTCTGCTGTTATCCCACAGCCAGAGATTGAAAGACATATTTAGCCTCAACTATAATACAGTCCAGGGACCTTTTTCTTCCCTTTGGGCTGAGTTGATCATTATCTGTGATTATCCTGGTATGGCTATCAAGTCCTAAATTCTCAGATAATTGTCTTTATTGAATTAATATTTGTCTTTTATTGGGGGCAGTGGAGAGTCAGGGGAATGAGACAGATTATCAGGGAGATTTGGAGGGTATTCAGTTACTTTAAAAAAATGGGTAAAAATAAAAGAGAAACTCTCACAGAAGCCCAGCATCCTCTAGAATAGAAACACTGATCTGAATTAGTAGGAATGGCCACACGATGAGGTTTTCTTTGGAAGATTTATTCTGCTATTTACTTGGAGAAGAAAAGTGGGAGGGTTCAGAAAAAAAGAGGTTTCCCAGGATGCTCTGGTGAGCCCCTCAGCAGCTCTCAGGAAGCGGTATAGACTTTCCTTAAAATATGCTTAGATCTCCCAGTGACCTCTTCAGATCTGTACTCCTAAGAAACTATTTGTGTGTATGTGTATGTATGTATATGTGCAGGTGTGTGTGTGTTCAGTTGTCATGTGCATGCAGGAAGTCAGAAGTTAAGTTCAGGTTTTAGTCCTCAGGAGCCATCTACCTTGTTTTATGACACTGGGTTTCTTCCTGGAGCCTAGAACTTATCATTATGACAGGCTGATAGGCTGTCACGCCCCAGGAATCTGCTTGTCTCTGCTGCCTCCTTAGCTTATGCTGCCAGGCCAGCTTTTTATGTGGGTGCTGGGGGGTTTAACTCAGGTCTTCACTTTTCTGCAGGAAGCACATTACCAACTCAACTATCTCCCCAGACCTCCAAGGAACTATTGAACTGCCTCATGCTTCCTGCTTGAGGTTTCCTCAGTGTCTGGGGAAACCTCAGAAAATTACTATTGGACAAGTAACTGCCTCAGCTCCTGCTCCTGGACATCATGTCACACAAAGTTCCTGGAACCACAGTGGTTTCTGGAGGGGACACTTGTGGCCTTACTTTCAGCATTCACTATGTGTCTAGTCATGATGCTCAAATAATTGTGGTGGGCGGAGGGGGAGCGTCCTGTGCTTATTGACTGGTTTGAAGTGGGTTTTCTTTTCTGTTTCCTATCTTGAGGAATCTGCTAGAGTTGACCTAAGGCAAGAGTGATGAAAGTGACCTTGGTTGAGAAATGCAAAGTCCATGGGAGACAGCTGTTTTCCTCTTCCCGTTTCTGGGGATGTTTTGGAATGATCCCTCCCTTAAGGGCTTCAGAGACCTACATCTCCTGTGAGGGGACAGTCCCTTTATTTCATCCAGAGTCTGTTTTTACCAGTTCTCTACAGTTCTACAACTTCACAGCTGTCTTTTGCTGGGGGTCACCCAGCTCGGTGGATGGACAGTGACTGCCTTCCTTGAATGCCTTTGAGTAGTTACATGCTGGAGACCGGAGGATTTTATGTGCTTGTTCCAATCATGTCAGCGTGGCCTCTCTTTTCAGCTTGCTTTGTTTATCCAGCAGCTCATTATTTAAGACTAGCCTGTCAAAATAGGTTAAATATTCTTTGGGAAATATAGTCACATCCTTGAGATACCACAACTATGTTTAATACAGGGAAGATCGGCTTGATAAGAGAAACATGATCGGCTTGCTTCACCAAAAAATATTTTCCTGTTATCCTGGGTGAGTTTCCAGGGCCATCAATAGGCACTAGCAAACCCAGGGACCATAAATCTTTGCAGCTGATGTGGAAAGACACCAAGGGAAACAGGGAAGATGATTGCTGATGATTCGCTCTAACTACTTGACCTTCTGACCTCTTCTCCAGATATATGATCAAGACGGGACACTACAGCACTTTATTGATGGTGGGGAGCCTAGTAAGTCGAGCTGGATGAGGTATATCCGATGTGCAAGGCACTGTGGAGAACAAAATCTAACAGTAGTTCAGTACAGGTAAAGTATGTCTTGATTTACTGCTCAAGTTTGCACATACAAACTCAGGTTTGCTGTGAGGTGGTTGAAAACTCCATATAGATATATTTTTCTTTGCTGGGTTTCTGAAATGCCTTAGCTCCAGGGGCAGTCTTTCATGACCATGCATAAATAAAGGTGCTAGCAGATGCCCTCTCTGACTCTGTACACAAGCTAAAGTTACTCTACATCATCACTTGAATGTCCATGTGGGCCTGAATGAGGTTGGCAGTCCCAATAACTTAGGGTTAATCCCCCAGCAGATGTAAATAAATGAATCGAAGCTTGGAGATTTCAAATCTGCTCCTTTCAGTCTCTGTGAGTCTGTCTCTCAGAGGGAGAGAATATGATCCATTTTCACAAAGGTCTGGAAAACTAAGAACTCAGCCTTCCAAAACTGGCCATGCTTAGCGGTGGGACTGAGACACCCTCTCCTGCTCTCTGTAAAGGTTCCAGAGCATCTGGGTCTGGCCCTTTGATGATTTCAGCTGTGTTCCAGGTGATGCGGTTGTTTTAAATTAGAGAAAAGAAGCCCCCACCCCTACTACTGTCTCCTAAGATGAATGAGCAGAGCCCAAAGAGTGACAGATCCAAGGAGAGGTATCCTCACTTCCCCGAGTGTCACACAGGGATGGAGTCCTAAGCTACCCCTTTTCAATGCACCTGTTGAGAGCCCCCCATCTGCCCCATGTTCCTAAGGAAGGCTGGGATAAAGATGAGAAGGCAGAAATAAAATTCAGCCCCACCACTAAGGTTTCTCCTCTCAGAATCCCTCGAAAACATGTGCCTTATAAATATATGAGCTCAGTTATAAACAGCCATGTTCCCGTCAGAGGCAGAAGCAACTGTTTAGCTTTATCGGGCACCACAGACACATCAAAGCCGAGAGCCTTGTGCTCAGCAACTTGGAGTTCTGCCTGGAGCTATTTATTTTCCGTGTGTGTGTGTGTGTGTGTGTGTGTGTGTGTGTGTGTGTGTGTGTGTGTGTGTGAAGTATTTCTTTTTTCTTTCATTTTTCTCCATAGCTTAGAGAGTGCGCAAATTTCATAAATCTAGCTTGCTTGCTTTCTGAAGGTCTCCAGTTCTAAAAAGAACATACTTGGACAGTGTCTGAATCATTGCCTGGGTTTCCCATGCAGCTTTATTAAGTAATGGTTTATGTAAAATAGTGCAGGAGGCTATTCAGTAACATCAGCGCACACCGGCAGTGCATATTTGCTAACAGGAATTTTCTAGGCAACCTGAGCTCCACAATTAGCAAAGGTTGTGTTTGTCCAGTCAGCAAGAGATAGCTTGGCCACTTCTGTAATAAATACCAAGGGAGCTCTTGAGGCAAATTCTAAATTTGGGACAAGAAACCCCTTAGGGGGAAGGGACATGAGTAAGCCATTACCTATCTGTCAATATTAAGTGAATTTTACAACTCTCCTTTCATGAGGGCGCTGAAGCTACAGGCTTTCTCTCAGCCGATCTGTTTTGGATTACTGCAGATCTTTATACAATGAGCTCCAAAAACACAATTTAAAAAACTGGCATCCATCACTAGTGACCACGTCCAAAAGTAAGAAAATAGAAAAGTTGGAGCCCGAAGAGCCAGCCTAATTTTTATTGTACATGAATGTCCTCTTCACAAAAAGTCAGCTGGTTTAAATTCATTCTGTTATGATTTGTAATATCTAAATGGAATTTTCTTCAAAGCGCCCTTGATTGATTGACCCTTAGCTGAACGTTTTGTTTTTATTTTGAGGCTGACAATAATGTTTGTTGGCATGTGTTCTGCTTGAACTGCGTTGGGACGCCATGAGGCCATCTTTATGAGTCATCCAACCACAATACTAAATACATGTCAGCAAAGGAAATATTATCTGAAAAGAGAAAAATTCCTTTGATGTGCTTCGACATGCAGGGTTTTCTGCAAGCTTTGGAAGCTCTGGGTGCTTGTAAGGAATGGTGTACGCTTACACATCCCCCCCCCCTCCCTTTTGGCCTACTCTGTGCCTCAGAAGACCACCCATCGCTCGAAAACAGTCCTGCTCTTTCAGCGGCAAAGTGTGTCATTTGGTTTTAGCACATTCATTTGCAGGGCGCTGTGTTTATACGAAGGGAAGGCAAACCCAGAGATGAAATGTTACAAGGGGAAAGCACAAAGTAGACTCGATTTTTCTCAAGTTAGGAGATGTCAGTGATTTATCACTTGGTTCCAATTTTGATTGTTTTTTTCTAACGCAGCAGTGGAAAAAATTAATAAAATGCACAGCTCCTAGAGGTGCCAAGGTAGGAAGGGCAGTGAGGGCTGTACAAGTGGATGGAGTTTTTGTCAGATATTCATAGAATGTTGAGGGAGAAGCATTCTGCTTAAGCCAGCAGTGCCCTCGTGAGACAGAATGGCAGTAAGTAAAGAAAACAAGATAAATGAAATTTTTGCAGCTGTAAGTAAAATATTGAGAATCTGCACTTTTTTATTGATCTTTATGATCCTATTGCCAAGAGCCACTTTGCGGTGACAAAATATGTTGACAAGTGCATATCTCACTGCCATGAAAAATGTAGGGAAAGATTCTCCTGGTGTCTGCAGTGTTCTACACGGAACAAATTACATTGCGGCAGCCAATTCCTTACAGAAAGGCAAAATTTAAGGCCCACCAACCCTAAACACTTTTATCTGGAACTCAAGGCTAATATTTGTAACAATTCTTCACAGAGGAAACCAGTCTCGACACCCTCATTCTTTTAAAAATCTGTAGATTTTTCTTAATGGCACCAAAGCTGCTGTTATAAGAGATGTTTATTTCTTGGTATCCACACTCCATCATCCAGGATGCAATCTTTCAGCCCAAGTAAAGTGTTTCTCTTGTATTTATTGAATTTCCATCCATTTCACACAAGAGGGTTTTTCTCTTCTCCTACATCAAGCTTTAGGGGAGAAAGGGGAGCAGATAGGAGAGTTTTTGATATCTTAGTCCTTATATCATTAAGTTGCTTCATTTTATTATGAATTTGGGGACTTCCAATGCCAAGGTGCCAGAATACACCTAGTGCTTTTCTTCAGATAAGAAGAAATAGCATTTATTTACATCCGAGGCTAGGGCAGCACTCACTGCCTATGCGGTTTGACACCAGGAATAATTTTCTCATTAGTGTGAGATGAAATTTTAATTTTTTAAAAATTAACTTTTCTTTTCCTGTTATCTCCTGAGCCACATATCTGTCTCTTCAAGACCCTCTATGGAGGGGTAGTCTAGGAATAAACTGTGCATTGTTTATTATACTGAGTTACAGGCTCTTCTCCATTGCCTGGGATAATAAGGTGGGTGTAGATTTATTATAAACTATATAGGTGGAGCTGGGCAGAATGTTTTTGGGGGCAATAAAAATGCAGTGGGACATATGAGCATTACGTCTTACTAAGTTTAGTTTTCTTTTGTTTTAAATAGGTCGAATATATTCTACCGAGCCTGTATAGATATTCCCAGGGGCACCGAGCTTCTGGTATGGTACAATGACAGCTATACGTCTTTCTTTGGGATTCCCTTACAATGCATTGCCCAGGATGAAAACTGTAAGAATCTATTTTAGTTCTGAATTCACACTAAAAAAAAAAAAAGTACCTATTTCAAAGATAACATTTTAAGAATGCTTTTTGAAACTTGTGAAATGTGGTTCACTGTGATACATAACACAAACATGCATGGGTCATTCTACCACTGTTCTCTTTCCTGGCTAGCTTTTTGCCTGTTCACAGTTTCCAAGTCTTTATTTGCCAGAGTTCTATAGAATTGTTGTTTTTTTTTTAGAAAAAAATGTAAAGTTAGCTGGTCTCTTTTGAGTGCCCACTATGTGTCGGCTTCTGTGTTTGCCACTTTAAGAGGGAAAATGCCAGAGTTTCTGCTCTGAAGGGAAGCAGTCTTGTTGGAGCCATACTCTAAAGAAACATAACAAAGGAACCTTGCTCAATCAACACTATCCCCTCTGAAGCCATGTGAGTGTGAATCAGGATAGTCATTTGAATAATGGGAGTAAAAGCTACAGATAAGACTGTAAATTTTGTGCCTTTCTAAACTTTCTTCTTTAAAGCCACGTCTAGAACCACACATTTTTTTTCTATTATTGTTATCCTACCATTCATTACCTTTAAAGAAATAATAGAACATTTAGGCTGATGGGAACTTGCAGCAACTTCTACTTGAGCATATTTCAAGTATAGGTGCTTGGGAAATAGTGCAGGTGATATCTATATTTGGGACAGATTTAGGCAATCCCAGTGTGCACTGGGGAGAAGCTAGCTTTAATGATGTTGTATTTTCTGTCATTAAGCTGCTTCATCTGTGAAATGATAATTTGATTATGTTACAAGAAAAAAAAATCAGAAAACAGATGGAATTGTTGATGGGTAGAGAACTTCCTCTTAGAAGAAGCGGTCTTTTCCTATTTTCTTCTCCACTCTCTGTTTCTCATGAACTCATCCCGAAAATGCCCTCAGCACTGCTCATCACCCTGCTGATCTTGTCCTTGTCTTTAATTCATTTGAAAAAGAAAATCTTTAAGGAACACACTACTATTAACTTTTCTACTTTCCCAAGCTCGAATGAAGACATGTATCTTGGCATTCTCCTGACTTGTGGTGTTTCCCCTGGAAATTGTTCTTTCTGCTATGATACCCTCATTAGAGGGAATGTCTGTTTTCAGTGAAGGCAATCTCCATTTTGGACATGGTTGTGTGGTTGACATTAGAGCAGACACAAATATGGAGGTCACTGTGTTCTTTCTTCCCCAGGGTGACACCATGTCAATCTCCCTCACCACAAGAACTAGAAGAGAATTTGGGCTAGTACCACAGGCTTTCTCTGTGCTTGAACCCTGACCCAAACTCATCTCCTGATGTGTGGAGTTTGAGCCAAAGGATTTTGGAAATCCTATGTTTTTTTATTTTCTCTGAAGATGCTGTATTGTGTGTTGAGGAATGTGTAAGTGTAAGCACATGAAAGCCTAGACCTCTGATGTACAACTTGTACTTCAGTCATTGATTCCTATTTTTTTAATTAATTAAAATTCATAATTTTTATTGATCATCTACTGTGGGGTCACTCTACAATAGTTTATCCAAATGCAGAAGGAAAAAAAACCAGTCAAGAAATCCTACCCTATTAGAGCTTATGTCTAGGGACAGGGTGCTGTAAATATGGAATTAAATGTTTGCTTATTTACACAGGCAGTGGTATGTTGTGACTGTATTAAAGCAGAAAAAGGACAGGTATGCTTAGAGTTTGGGACTGGAGATTTAGGGACTGACTTGTCTCCACTGACAAGCTGGCCTTTGACAGAAGACTTAAGGAGGAGAAGGAATGAGTCACATTCTAGAGAAGAGCATTGCAGATCATTGAACTAAACCCCTAAGAGCCTCTTCACGAAAGTGTCCCTTGCATGTGGAAAAGCATCCCAGAAGTTGGCCTGGATATGATGGAGTGAGTGACAGGCAGAAGACATCCACCCTGGGTGGATGGGGTGGGTGTGTATCTGGTCTCCTGTGAGGACCTTGCCTTTTGCTCAAAACTCCATTTGAGACCCATCACCAGACTCATAGAGCAAAACGCAAGGTCCTCACAGGGGACCAGATACAGTCTGACTGAAGTTGTAGTGAGATTACTCTGTCTTCTGAGTGCAAATTACAACATGAACAGTGAGGTAGAACTCAGGGACTCTTGTAGAAACCAGGGAAGAAATGATGGTGGTGTGGACCAATGTGAACGTGATGGAGGTGGAGAGAATTGGGCACCAGGCATATTGAAAGTAATGCCATGGGGCTGGAGAGATGGCTCAGCGGTTAAGAGCACCGTCTGCTCTTCCAGAGGACCCGGGTTCGATTCCCAGCACCCACATGGCAGCTAACAACTGTCTGTAGTTCCAGTTCCAGGCAAACACCAAGGCAAATAAATAAATAAATAAATAAATAAATAAATAAATAAATAAAGTTTTAAAAAAAAAAAAAAAAAAAAAAAGAAAGTAATGCCATCAGCATCCTCTGACATGTTAGGTACCCAGTAAAAAGTGTCAAGAATAACTGAGTCTTCTAGTCTAAGGAATGACTATATTTCCCAAGTTTGGAGGTAGAAATGGAAAGTGTGGAATGACCATGTAGGAATCGCCATGCCTACTTAGATCTCTGGAGTAGAAGTCATTTGTTTACACATTACTTTCATCACATTCATGGGGGTGACTGGGGTTGGAGGTAGGGTATTTTGCTGTCCATTTGCCATGGACAACCATGGAGCAGGTGATTCAAATATGCCAAGTAGTATTCAGATTCAGGGCCATAGTGCCATGTTTTTAATGTGCTTTCTGGAAAGGCACACTGTTTTCAGCCCTTTCTCCTGATGTGTGAAGTATTTTGAGGATTCTGACTAGAGTCTTAAACTCTGCCAGGGCATGTTCTGCCATTCACTCCTGAAGTCACAACAATATGCAGTTTGTGGCTTCAGACAGAAAGCTAAGTTGCCCCTTCCAGGGTTCTGTTCTGAGTTCTCAGTAAGGATTGAGGGAAATTTAAAGGGAACCAAGTGATCTAAAAGGCTTAATGGTGACAATGCTGTTTCCCCTTGAGGGTGTTATGGGAACGTTATTTTACTTCCTGTCTCAAAGCCATATATCTGTCATGTGATTGGCCACCCAAGAAACCAGCAAAAGGCTTGATCAGATAGTGAGGAGAGAAATATGACTTCAGTTGTAACTCTGAGATAGAGTCCCATTCCATTTGATCACAGAGCAGCCAGGGAGTGCTTTGTGACAAGGCTTCCTGATTCTGTGCTAAGAAACTCTTCATGTGACTTAGACATGCAGATATTTGAAGGGCCATTGCTGAGAATGTAATAGAGAGCCTTCCTCACCCTGAGGCATTTAAACCATCTCAATAGATCAGCAATTCTAAGATGATTTTTACCTCACCTTGCTCATCACAAGATAAATTAGGTTTCAAAAAGGAGTGCCTTGAGATCAAAGACTCACTAATCAAATGCACTTCCTTATAGTGCTGTGTGCAGGGCACATGATTACAAGGGTTGGGCTGAGGAGATGCCTCAGCAAGTAAAGGCATCACCAAGCCTGATGGATCTGTGCATTTCATCCCAGGACCTACCTGGTGGAGGGGGAGACATCGAAGCCTGAAAGTTCTCTCTCTCTCTCTCTCTCTCTCTCTCTCTCTCTCTCTCTCACACACACACACACACACACACAGGTACACTCAATATATGAGACCTTCTGTCACAATTATAAAAAGAGATTAAAATTATTTTAGTCAGATTTCCCTTTGTTAATGAAACTGATATTGAACTAAGATATCCAAGGAAAATGTGGTTTTAGTGAATAGTACTTATTAAGCAGTGAATAGTACTTATTAAGCACTTTCAGATATAATAGTATCCTTTTCTTCCCATAGTTCTTTCAACATGCAGCACACACACTTCCCATTGATTGTGTGCAGTAGGACCTGGGGTTCAGTAAGTGCCCCCCTCTGTCAGCAGCATGTGGCATCGAGGCCACTGGGTCCATGATCTGCTGGGACATGCCAGCAAAAGCTGCCTGAACTCATAGAGGAGACAGTGCTCCACACAGGCATCTGGACTCTAGAAACAATTCCTGTGTTGTTTTTCTTTTTAAAAAACTATAGTTTCAAATGAAAGAGAGTTCCACAAGGGAGAGTCTCTGCAGCCACTGTGGGCCTTTCAAAGAGCCTGAAGGAACACTTGTGTCGACAGATAACATCCGCTGAAGGAGTGGAGTTGCCCCTGGCTTCCAGTGTGGGGATTAGCTCCTGCAGAGTGTAAAGACCCGAGTGGTTCATATTCTTTTCAGAGGAAATTAAAAGAAAGAAAGAAAAAAAAGAAACGCCTAGGAATAAATGTTAAACAAGTTTTCCTACTGCTTCTTCTCCTCAGCATATGAAGCTGAGGTGGCGGAATATGATACTTGATGGCTGCGTGGGAGCTGTTCTGTATTGGACTCTGCCTCAAGGAGGCCTGCTCCTTTTGATTTTCAAAGAACAGCAAATAAAAAGGGCCATCTCTGTACAGGGCCCCTCATCCCCTCCATTCTACCAACAGCAGGAATCTAGCCTAAGGAGAGCCCTGCTCTTCTATCCTTTATCTGTGTGACTTTTAGGATACCGTGATACCATTAATCTGACAGGGACCTGAAAGGAAGCATGGTAGTGCTGTGCAGAAACACAACACCCTATCAGCTTTGGAGGATAGAAAAAGGTTCATTGGCATATAACTTAAGCATAAACCTCATTGAAGGCCTCTCTTGGGGCAGCTACAGGGAAGCCCGTGAACTAAGGGCGTTAGGTTGAATATGGTCAGGAGGAATCAGAGCACCTACCCCTACACATAGAGAGATGCTGGGATTGAACCCCTTACACAAGTATAGCAAGGAACCATCCTTTCTCTGAATGAAGACTAGAAGAATGCTGATTCCAAACCCAGCAGCCAAGAAACTGTCTGTCTTGAGACACTGAAAACAGTATATACTTTGGTGTAGCTATAGAATGGTATTGGCATTAATTTTTATATTACCTGACAGAAGTTTTCTTGTTAGTGTTTTTCATTGGTGTGGCCAGTGAGGCTGGCACTCGGGAGTTCTATTTTCAAGACAAACATCTGTTCATTGACGGTTCTGTGGAAGTGTGTAGGGCTCTATGGAACAGCTAGACTTTAAATACAATTTTAAATAAATAAATGAAATTTTTTTATTCTCACTCTTGTACATCATTTGCTCAATTTCATTTAGTAAGACTGAATTACTTTATAAACACAGTGGAGGACCACCCTTAGGACAGAATAGAGAGTGTGTTGCTACCTACATCTGGGAAGCGTTTCAGATTTGTGTTATGATATCTCAAAAAATAAAGCAACAAATGGAGAATAATCTTATTCCAATCATCTTTATTTTTACAACCCCTTATTACACTATATTCACTCACACACATATATTTGATTATTATGCAAACTTGTAGATATATAAGCTTAATATTTTTCCCTTGACATTGATCATTAAACATGAAAATTTATTGGCCTATGGATCTGTTTCTTTCTATGTAAAGGTTATGTGGCCTTAAGGATTTAAAACATTGAAGAGCTTGGGTCAGGTTCACTGTTAATCTGTATGTTAATAGCTTCTTCATTTTACCGTCTTTTTCCTTTGCATTTTTTCTGAGCATTTTGGCCATCAGAAGCTCACTGTTGCCTGGAAACTCATGGCTTCTCTGTGCTTTGCCCTTCCTGGACAAGTGATGATAAAAATGGCAAAGAAATGGGCCCCACCCAACCTCTAATGGCACTCCTGTTTTTACTTTTTATTAAAGATGGCAAAGTATTTTCCCATCTCTTTAAGAAACTGCTTATGATGTAACATACAGAAAAAGATTTTAAAAAATCTAAAATGGGTCTACAAACTCCATGTTGATTTTACCTCAGAAAGTCAAATGATACATGACTTGTACATATGAAATAGACTACACATAATTTGAATACAGGCATATAAATATATGTAACATGTTGGTCTATGTGAAACATATGCAAAGCTCCAAACTACCCAAAAAATGGCCTTCCTCTGTATGCTATACAGCTAGTGATCAGAGAGGTTATATATTATATATATATATATATATATATATATATATAGCAAAAATGAAATTTGCTGGGACTTACAAAGCTAGAGCTTGTGGCCTAGGTCTGTCCTTAACTGATCTATCACACCAAGCAAGCCTCTGGTTCTGTTGGGTTACTGTTTGACCGCCTGTAATGAGGGAGGGTCAGCTTAGGTCAGCAATTCAGCCCTGACTTCACCTCAGGCCCTTCAGAGAGAACCATTTGATTTCTAACAACCCTCTGTAACGCTGCTGCTGAGTAGCCAGAGAATGACATGCCAGGATCTTTTCAGGACTTCTAGCTTCTTGAAAGACGAGGTATGCTTCAGCCACTGTAGACAGGACTGTTTGCTATATTAGACTTGTTGATCATGTGATTCTGCAGAAGAACCAGGACCCCTGTACCCACATGTGTGGTCCACCTGTTTCCTTCCAGAGTTTCCTGGTTCCCACACCTCTACTGCTGTCTTTAGAATTGAGGATGCTGGTGTAGTGAAAGAAGCTTAGCTATGGTTGAGAGCCCCTGGTTCATTTCCCACCATAGTTCTGAGCCAGTGGCCAGTAGCCATATCAGTACCTATAGCATACATGGCTTTATTTCTTGCCATCATCAATCTCTTTGTCAGTCATCTTCAAAATTTTGCATACTTTTTGACACTGAGTTTCCCTGGTTGGCCTGGAACTTATTATGTAGATCAGACTGGCCTAGAACTCACAGAGATCCACTTGCCTGCCCCCCACCATGTGCTGGGATCAAAGGGCATATACCACCATTCACCTTACTCTCTGGACTACTTAATCTCTTGGACTCCTGAAATGACTAATAATTATGTATTTTTCAGCATAGGAATTAATTTTTCTTTAAAAAAAAAGTTGAATCATTTTGCATAGATTCTAATCATCTTTAAACCCATGGAATGACCAGCTAATTTTGGATAAATCTTGTTAACACAGTAAGATATTGAAACAAGAAGTCAAGAGTGTTGGATTGCACTTGAAATCCTAGTATCTGAGAGGCCAAGACAGGCGGATCACTGTGAGTTTGAGACCAGCCTAGGCTACTGAATGATAACCTGTTAAAAAAATAAAATAGAATATAAATTCTAATGAACAATAAACTTTAAAGACTTAGATTTCTCCCATAAAACCTTTTGTTTTATATGACTTTCTTCTCTTCTACTTTACCACCCAGCAAGGACCATCTCCTTGGTTCTAATCTTGTCTCTTTCTACAACAAAAGGAATGGTGATTGCCCTTGACATCGGGCCGGTGACAGACTCTTTGACATCACACCTTAGCTTCCTCGGGAGACTGAAAGATGAGGGCACCAGGTCCCCACAGCTCCATTGCTATGGGGTGTTGGTCTCTTTCCTAAAAGCCACTGATGCATTGTCTCACTCAATCCTCAGAGTGGCCACTTCATGTTTTCCCAAGGACTACATCATGGGTTTGTGTGTGACAACCTTCCCCCAGTCACAATGCTGGGAAATAGTGGAGTTAGAATCTAGATCATGTCAATCACCAAGCCACGTGCCTATTGATTTTAGGAATATTGCTTACCACTGTCCCTGTTCAACTATGGGAAGAAAGGGTACAAAAGGTTAGATAAGTTGCCCAGGATCACCATCTCTAATGAGAGCTGGAGTCCAAACAGAAGCCCAGGCCTTCCTGATTTCACAGCTTCAAGTATCTTAGCTGTTGCCACATCTTCTATCCAGCTGTCGGTCATGACTCTCTGAAATCTCAGTGGCTTTATTCTTCCTCTGTTTAAAACCAGCCTGTGCCTGTTTTCTGGGCCTTAAATAATTTTTAAAAGTAAACTTAAGACACTCTAAGGTCTGTCATTTATTCCCTAACATCCCTACAGTGGCCAGAATCCCACACACGCTGGGCATCTTGTTCTCTTTGAACATCCTCGATCCTTCCCAGCTTCTCCTGTCTCCAGATAGCTCTCCTCTTTTTAGCTCATCTCCTGTCTTGTTCTAGAAAGGCTTAGTGGGAGACCTTGGGGTTCTCTACCTAATAAAGTAGGATCCACCATTTCTGGGCATCCTCTGCTCACCCTCTGTTTCTCACATCTAAAGCTCTCTAAGTAGGATGCAATGTGGCGTTCCATATATCTCAGGCCATAATTCTGTGAATGTAGAAGGCAAAGGCCATACAAAAGCAACACCAAGCATATACTAGGTGCTTAATAAACTGGCATTGAATGAGTTATTAATTTTTATTAAGCCCTCTTTTTTTTTCCTCAAATGATGTTATTATACTAATTTGGGGGCCAGAAGAACACAATCTCACATGTTTGTTTAGTAGGGGTGTTTTGAAGTATGTTTTATTGTGTTTATTTAAAGGCTGGTGAAACTAACCTTCTCAAACTCTCACTGTTCTAGTGAACGTCCCTTCCACGGTAATGGAAGCCATGTGCCGACAAGATGCTCTGCAGCCCTTCAACAAAAGCAGTAAGCTCTCTCACTCCGGCCAGCAGCGCTCAGTGGTTTTCCCGCAGACTCCCTGCAGCAGGAATTTCGCCCTCTTGGATAAATCTGGGTCCATCGAGGCAGGATTTAACCAAATCAACGTGAAGAATCAGCGGGTCCTGGCGAGTCCAACCTCCACCAGCCAGCTTCACTCTGAGTTCAGCGACTGGCACCTTTGGAAGTGCGGCCAGTGCTTTAAGACTTTCACACAGCGCATTCTCCTGCAGATGCACGTGTGCACACAAAATCCCGACAGGTGAGGGTCAGGGCTTGCCTTCCTGTAGCACCTTGAGGGAAAACCACTGCTTAGAGATGCCTGTCTGCAGGTTGGCAGGTCCCAGCGTTGTGTTAGACCTCAGCTGTGCCTCCATCATTTGTGAAGGCTGCACAGACGGTTTGGTGGCCCCTGAGAGGCATCTGCGCTCGCTATCCATACGGTTACGTCCAAGTTTAAAGGGGAGAAAAAGAGAAAGAACATTTATGAATATCAGGGGTGGAAAATGAGGTCAGGACAATCAGAATCCCCTCTGTCTTCTAAAGATAATATAGCTGGCTGCCGGACGGCTGTCACAGCCATTTCAGAGTTCACCTCCAGTGTGCCGTGAGTATGATCTTAATTATGTACTAAGAGGTAATGAATTGGAATTTTTTGCTTAGTACTATTTTTCTTCGGAGCATGCAAACCCATAAATCCTGCAAACCTGTCAAAAGGAAATACCCACTCGGCTAGTGATGTGGAGGAAAACAGATGCCACTTATTCAATAAACTAATATCCACACAGAAGAAAAATGTTGACTAGATACCTCAGAGTCAAAGTTGGTTTGAAAGTTTGTCAATACGGAATTTTATGGCCATGAACTGAGGATGAAATTTAGCTGAACAAGTGAATTAAAATTTCAGGTACTCTGACGAGTGGCCCAGTAGATATAATGGAACTATTATTTATGAATCAAAACTGGTTTATTTGACAGTCTTGAGAGCTGGGAGTGCAAAAGACAGAGATCAAATTAATTCAATAAGAAGGCTGCTGTGTTTTATCTCTCCTCATATCCTGTGAGAACTTGATTAAAACCAAAATATTCAAGAGTAGCCCAGAGAGGGGAAAAAAACTCACCTTGAATATAAAAGTCAAAAAAATTTTGAGGGCTAGGACTGAACATTTGAAAGCAGGATTCCTGAATATTTTTTTTTAATTTGCCACTCATTAACCATAACAAAGCAAGACACCTGACTCATAGCCTCATAACACAGACACTCAAATCTCCCCTCTTGTCTTTGCAGCATACAGCCAGCATGCCTGGGAGATCTGAGGAAAGGATTAGCGGGTGGAAGTGTGGAAGAAGGGCTGGGTATAGTCTAACCTTAGTGTCAGGATACTTGAATACGTTTATATCTGTACCCATTTTTATTTGTGTCATTCTAGAAACTGGTTGCTTGGCCTCAAGCATCACTGTAACTAATAAATATGGAAACATTTACTTTAGGGCTAAAACATCTGTGTCTAGGTGCTCGGCAACACACTTGTGCTGGGAGGGGAAATAGCAAAGTTGGAATATTCTCTTTTTCTCTCCCATGCAGAAAGGCTTTTCTTAAAAGTTCACAATATGTGTCTTTCTTAGCTTACACATCATTTTAGGACCAAGCATGCATTCAAAAATCTTCTTATGAAAAGTGAGTTCAGGTGTGTGAGTGTATTATTTTCAAAGGACTATTGTAATCACAGTAACTACCGTGCACAGTAAAATTAAAAATAGGTCAAAGTTTCTGGATCTTTGGATATGATAGGATTTTATGTGCAATGCCACAAAAGCAACGAAGATATTTTATGGTAAATCGACACTAACAACAGCCTGTTTTGTGTGGCCTGAGTTATACCCAGAAAACTGTGTGTATGATTTAAGTCTCTCTAGAGTTTGTCCTGTAGAATCCCAGCATTATAGTTTAATATATCTATGAAAATCATATAAACAAGTACATACACAAAATACCTCCAGGGGAGATTGTTAAGATCAGTGATGGCTGTAAGCATATTTAGTGTGACTGGTAAATCCCCAGGTATATGAGCTCCCCTTCTGTGCTAGATCCTGATTGGTTCATGTGACTCAGCACCCAGAAGTGGTGGGTGAAAGTCTTCTCAGATGAGATGTTTCTGATCAAGGATAATGATCAGAGTGGCCATATTACTTAGGAAGTGGGCTTTCAATTCTCCCCTGTACTTCGTTGGTGAAGACATGGGAGGCAATTGACATCATTAATTCATAAGTTAAAGATAAGAAGATAAGAATCTTGACTTGAAGAAATCCAGACTCTAAAGGCAGCATAATATAGAGCAATGTTTCTTAGTAACAATGGGGGGAGGTGAGTTACATTATTAATCTGAGACAATTTTTGAAGATGAAATAGAGGGAAAAGCCTAGTCATTTTATCTATTAGTTTTATCCTAGATGAATAATTTATTTTTATTCTATAGAACTTCAGAGACAGGGAGATATACTTCAACATTCCTACCCACACAAGGAAAAGCTAAATAAGAGAAATGTCTGGAATTCCATAAATGTGCTATGGACATCACATTTGTTCATAATGGTTGCTAAATTTGGAATCTTACCTGTTACTTGTGTGAATGCACACCACTGCTAAATATGCATATATTCTTTGGTCACTAGATTCACATCTGGGCACTTATATTTGGCAGTTGTGCCCACTCATCCATAGCCAGATGTCCTTCATACCTGTGTAGAACCCCTACCAATATAAAAATCTGTGCTCAAGATCTTTACATTAAAAGATGTGGAATTTGCACATGACCTATGCAGATGCTCCTGTATACTTTAAATCATCATTAAATCACTAAGAATAACATTCCAAACAGATGTAAATACTGAGTAAATAATTTTTATTCTGTATTGTTTAGGGCTACTGTCAGGAAAAGTCTATACATATTCCATGAAGGCACCACATCACTTTTTTGTACCTCATTGGCTGAATTCCCACATATAGGGAGGGTCAATTGAACAGTAAAATAGTTTAACAGAAACAATTTCCCCTCTCCTAAAAACTCAGTGGAAAACTCTGAGAAAAAAAAATCTCACTAAAAAGAGAGGCCAGATAATGAAGTCAGAAGGTGAACAGGTCCAAATTTGGAACAGGCCCGTGCATCTATGATCCAAATAATTTTTCAGTCTACAGAATATTTGGCTATGAAACATCAGACATTTGAATCTCCATCAAAGAGAATGTATGCTCTATATCTGTGATCCTTTTCCTCATGTGAGGTGCCATCCAAAAGTAAAAAGGAGATTCTGTGACTACCCAGTGGTGTTGGCACCATGTTTTTTTAATCTCTGACTTACGCATAATGAATGCAGGAGAAAAACCAATTTGATCTGGCAAAATAGGAGTCAGACCAAAAGATAAAGACAATCCATGAAGGACCAAGAGCCATGGATTGCTCGCTCTCTCCATTCCATTCTGCTGATATTAAGCCAACAGATTCCCACATCTTCTTCTTCTTTTTTTTTTTTCCTAAAACTTTATTTATTTATTTGCCTTGGTGTTTTGCCTGGAACCGGAACTACAGACAGTTGTTAGCTGCCATGTGGGTGCTGGGAATCGAACCCGGGTCCTCTGGAAGAGCAGACGGTGCTCTTAACCACTGAGCCATCTCTCCAGCCCCCCCCCCCATCTTCTTTTTCTCAGGCTACCAACTCCTTGGGTGATCCATGGGTAAGCAGTTGTTGGAATGTTGACCAACCAAGATTCTATGCACAGTTTGTATGTAAGCACTTGAGTTTCTATATAAGCTAATTGCCTGAGCCAGGGCAACTTGACTTCCTGTTGCCGGGACCAGGAGATTCACATTCCCTTCCTCCTCTAGAGGCTTTTCTGCTGCAGAAGGTCTCAATCGGGTTGGGAGGGAGGGACTCCAGGAACAAGTGAGCAAAGCCTTTGATCACAGTTGATTGTTTTCTGAGTGTTCCTGTTTTTGCAGATAATGTATTTATAATAAGTATATTTATTTCATACAACTTTTTCTTTTTTCTGTCTCTCTTTTCTCCACACTGTTTTCCATCTCTTTTGATCCATTTGTGCCACATGGAAGAAAGTCTACCTTTAGCCCCCTGGGCACCCCATCAGCTATTCACAATTGTGTTTAAGTACCATCGATTATAATCAAAAAGGCTGGTGCTTGACTGGAAAATGAATTCCAAAGGCTGTGCCTTGTGGGAGGAGCCTGGAGGTCACTATCATAGTGTCTCAGAAGGTGTCATGTTCTCATATTCTGTCCCTTGCCGAGCAAGTGCAAAGGTCATCTTTCTTCTTTCCAGTGTTCTGTGGACTCCTTGGTTGTACACATCTAACAATTTCCCAACTTTTCTCCTTACACAGTGGAAGCCTCATGGCTGGCAGTGACTTAAGCAGACTCCTCTGTAGTCTTGTGAGATTTGAGCTTAGTTGCCTGTTCTGGAGACAGAAGAGGATGTGACCCCAAGTGAACAACTTTTATCCTCAAGGTTTTTCATGCTATCAAAGGAAAATCAAAGGAGGATTAATAATTTTAACCCAAACCACACTTAATTTTGTTAAGTGTTTCATCCTTTTCCTATGTACACCAAACCAGCTACAGACTCAAAGCAAATGAATCACACATTTTACTGGCGTAATCTTTGGCAGAGGAGCTACCAGTGACAGAAAGTGTCAGGCGATGAACAGAGTGGTCTTCTCACTGCTTTCTTTCTGCTTTAAAAATCGACCAGTGCTGATTTATGCTAAGTAAATCAACCCACACGTTGTCCTTTTCGGTTATTTTGTAAATGTGTATGTAGCACTTCCTAGTTTTTCACAAAACCAGAGTTTTCCTGTGTTGGAATTAAACCAAAGGAAGCTATTTTAGTCTCTGTTAATGGAAATGAAGCAAACGCATACTTCAGCTTCTCAGTTGCATTAGTCGCAATTCAAAGGCTCAGCTGCTCCTGGTAGCACTGGACCCTGAATTAGTTCCTGCAGCTTTAGACAGTCTCCACTCTTGCCCTCTCTGCTTTAGTTTCCACCCAGCCCCAAGGAACTGTGCACTGTGAGATGCTATTCCACTGGTTTGCTTTGAAAATGACAAGAGGCTATATGTACATGATGAGTTAGGAGAACCAAGTGCTTTTGAAATATGCTTCCCAAATGCAATGATGTAAGATCCTGGAGCACAACACCCACTGATGTCTATCCATATGTGCTTTTCTGGTGTGATACATCAAATGAAGATGCAGTTTTAGAGTTAAGATAGATTCTCTCCAAAAGTTTGGTAACTGTAGCTTTGCCAGACTTCAGAAAATTAATGGAGGTACTGGGGTTCAGGTAATAAAATTCTTACATGAGGATTTGAGTGACATCATCAGTACCCACATAAAAAGCTGGGCATTGTGGAACACACTAGTATCTCAGTGCTAGGAAGGAAAGAACTAATGCTTTGCATAATCAGTGAGTCTTGGGTACCAGTGGTAGGTTGCCTCAAAGAAGCAAAGATGGATGGCTCCTGAGAACACATGTGTTTGACCTCAGGCTACCACATGGACACACACATGTATACAACCCCCTTCCAAAACTTAAAGGGAAATGTTGGTAAAGGCATCTTACTCTGTGTTCTTAAGTTCTTCTGGTGTAAGTTGAAATGTGGCTTTAGAAATATGTACCCATATTCTAAACTCCTGTGGCAAGTTGTTCCAAACAAAATTGTAATTTCCTGTGATACTTTAGAAAGTATCTGTTTCTGTTTTTAATTTATTCTTATATCTGTATTCAAATCTTAACTACAATCAATTTTAAAATTACTTTTTAATCATTTTCTCCTCCTCCACAAGTATTGGGGATTGAACAAGGGCCCTATCACTAACTGATATTCTCAGCCATTTTACTGTTTTTTTAAGACAGTGTCACAGAAGTTGACCAGGCTGGTCTTGAACTTGCTCTGTAGTACAGGCAGATCTGGAACTTACAATCCTCCTGTAACAGTCTGACAAGAAGCAGTATGTACAGGTTTGTAATGCCAGTTCTGGTCCCTTTACTAAAGCAAGGTTTGTGTCTACATTTTGATACAAAATTGTTATTCCAAATTCTTAAGTTTTCCCAAAGCATTAAAATTGTCTATGTTTTAGAGAACAGAGAGAGGGAGAAGGACAGGGAGGAAGGATGAGACTCTTCCATGTGTAGGGAGCCAGCTGCAACCTTTCTGCAAGATGGCATCGCATTGGTGACATTGTGATTCACCAGCATCTTTCGGGGACATTGGTCATTTTCTTTTTTTTTTTTTTAAACTATTCTTATTTATTTATTTGTCTTGGTGTTTGCCTGGAACTGGAACTACAGACAGTAGTGAGCTGCCATGTGGATGCTGCGAATCTAACCCGGGTCCTCTGGAAGAGCAGACGGTGCTCTTAACCACTGAGCCATCTCTCCAGCCCTGGTCATTTTCTCTAACATAGGAGAAAAACATGATGGTATATGAAAGAGTTCCCAGGTGAATTTATCACTTCTCCAAGTAAATGTGAAAAGAGAGGTCAGTGAAGTTGAGTGATTTGCTAACATCCCATAACTGACTAGTTCTAAACACTAAATTTGAACTCACCTGTCCTGTTCTAGGCACTACTGTTTGTCATTTTTAAAACTGAGTCATAGTGGCTTGGGAAATGGCTCAGTGGGTGAGGGTGCTTGCTCTTTGAGATGACCCTAAATTTGATTCCCAGCACTCATATTGGATAGCTCACAACTTACTGGAACTTCAGCTCCAGGGGATTTGATGGCCGTCACAGGTGCTCATTCATACTCATTTACACACTCACTCACTCACTCACACTAGTCTTAAATGATAACTTCTAAAGACAGTTCACAGGCTACTGGATCCCTAGCAAGTACTCTCTGCCTGGTCCTGGGAAGAAATGATGTTCTAAGGTTTAACCCCTTCCTTCAGCCCCTTGATGATGGAATTTGACATCAGCCTTTCACATCTGCTCTGTGAATCTTTGCCACAGTGACTATCAGCATAAAAAGGATGGGTTGACTTCTGACTGCAGGAAATAAATCACCCCAACTTCTGACAGAAGTATTAGAAAAAAAAAGAGAAAGATTAATTGGTTTTATTTAGTGGCTTATTGTTTATAATGATAGCTATTTAAAATAGATAACCAGAGGCTAATAAATGTTAATGGTCCCTTCACTATTAGAAAAATCAATTGTCAGTGAATATAGCATATATTAATATATTATTTTGTTTATGATCCTCAATAACGTATAAAAAATTTCATCCCCAGAGAACTATTTTTTGAGAACTCTTTTTAAGGTCAACATTTACTGCCAAGAATAGATTTGCCAGGAGGATATTTTCCTCTGTAGGCAATTTTAATGGCCTTCAAAGCATTATTTTATAATTATAATAAAATGCATGTGTAATTTGTCAAGTTTGATAAACTCCTTTCCAAGGGCTCTTATGTATTTCTTTGAAACCTGTTTGAGAGCAGTTAGATAGATTTCTAAATGTAAGTAATTAAAATTGTATAGTATTGAGTTATTGACCAATGCTGGACTATTAATCAAGCTAAAAAATTCTACAATCAGTGCTCAGTGTGCTGAAGCCTGGTAAAATAATAGTATTTGTGTTCAGTGAGGCAAATAGCTGCAATTAAGCACTTCAGCTGACAAATGAGAGGCTACACTTTATTTTGTACTTAATTGAATTGTTGTACATGCTCGGTCACCATTGTCTCTCAGCCCTTCAGTTTGGTGTCTGGTCATTGGAGCCTCTGAATTTCCTAATGGCAGAGCAATTAAGTCCACCTTTGCCATTGGACCCCTAAATGCAACTGACAATGCCCACATGGCAAACCCAGTCTTACTTAGTGAGTGCAATGAGGGTCCTTCAAGGCAGATTATTAATTTTTTAAAAGAATTTTGATAAACAGATTAGAGCGCTGTCAGGAGATGATTTGAAAAGGCTTTGAATGGGGAAAACTCCTGGATTCTGCTTAAGTAGACAAAGAACTTCTGATGGAATTTTAATCTATTTTATGAAAACCTGAAATTGATTTACTTCTCATGAGCTGGGAAGTGTGTGCTCTGATAATCTTTCTAATTACTAAGTATTTGTCCCAATTTCTTCCCATTGGCTTTTGCATCACAGTCACCTCCCTGCAAGCACAGTGACATTTGTCATATCTTGCCGCCATAAGTTCTTTCTTGCAGCTAGATTCAGCAGAGGTGGTAACATTCATGAACAAGACTCATGGGGCTGAAGAGGTGGCTCAGTGGTTAGGAGCACTTGTTCATGCAGAAGACCTGGATTTGGTTCTCAGAACCCATATGGCAGCTCACAGCCCTCTGTAATTCTATTCCCAAAAGATCTGGCACCCTCTTCTGGTCTCTATGAGCACCAGATGCACATGCAGTTAGGGGTTACATGCAGATACTCAACAAACACTTTTAAAAATCAAAAGAACAAGACTCCAGGAATAAATGGGGGTAGAAGTTGGGATTTCAAAGAAACACGTCTTGCAGGTCTGGGTTCATCTTGGGTAGACCTCAAGGCAGTTCAGTATTTTTTAAAGTGTGCATGTAACGTGGCCACTTGCCCATAGTTCCCTGACACTTGGAATAAGGTTCAAACACCCTATGATGCCCTTGGCATCAGTGTCTTCTACCCTTTAAGGACAGTTTGTCTTTAGTTGTCTGTGCCAAAAGCATGATAATAGCAAATGTTTTCCATGTCCCACCCAGAGGATTACTGTAAAGATTAAACTGGATAGTTGATCTTAAAGCACTTTGAAAAGTAAAAGATACTATGGAACCATAAAAGACAATTATGTATTTTCTTTTGTACTGTTTGGCTAACTAATCCCATGCTTATGTCTGTAAAGCTTACAGAAGTACGCCATTTTTTTTTTTTTTTTTTTTTTTTTTTTTGCTGGTGGGGAGATCAAGACAAGCAAATAGCTATTCCTGAAACAGTCTAATTCAGGAAGGGAACACTTGTTTGTGAGTTGATGTATCTCATCAGCTCTGTGAATTTTGTTCCTTTGGCAATATGGAGTAGAACTCAGAGACTGATGATACTCTAAACTCAGTCTTTAAAAAGTGTGGAATGTCACTGAAGTCACAGACCCTTTCCTCACAGAGCTGATCACTATAGGATACCATGACCACTCATTCTCTATTTGTTTCAGACCCTACCAGTGTGGCCACTGCTCCCAGTCCTTTTCCCAGCCATCAGAACTGAGGAACCATGTGGTTACTCACTCCAGTGACCGACCTTTCAAGTGTGGCTACTGTGGTCGTGCATTTGCTGGGGCCACCACTCTCAACAACCACATCCGGACCCACACTGGAGAAAAGCCCTTCAAGTAAGTAGTGGCCAGCTGCCCACTCTCTTTTCTCATCCTTCTTGGGTGCTGGCAGATATACTGGCACACCTTTCCCAGCTCAGCCCAGCTGCTGGAGAAGGCTACTTACAAGGTTGATGTCTATGCTGTGAGAGGCTTTCTCGCAGGTTTCATGGCTGACATTTGGAAAATGGAGTCAGGAAAGCTACACACTGTTCCTGGCTCAAGGTTTACAGTCTCAAATGATCTTCTGCGACCTGTTTTCTCATTTAATAAAGTAAGAAAGTCTGACTAACCAACCTTAGTAGTCTTTCCAATTCCTGTGGACCTATACATCTGAATTCTGTTTAGGAGCCATGCCAAGATGTTGTGGCTATCAGCAAACTTCCCATGAACATGGGAAAGGCAGTCATAGTTTAGGATGCTTGAATAATTCTCTTGGAGAATATGAACCCTTCAGGAGACTAATTACTGTTTCTTCTCATTTCATCAGGTTGATGAGAATTAAAATAAAAACAGAGGGCATGTTGACTTTTTCAGTGAGGGCATTTGAGCAAGATTATGTTTCAACATAGAGTCCATTTATCAAACCAGCAGGTATTTGAACTATGCAAAATGGCCCATCCATCCATCCATCCATCCATCAACTTATCACATACATCCATCTATTCATGAACACCTACTTTTACATTAGTCATCCTGCTAGGCACAAGAGATACAAAGGTGAATGAGACTCAGTCTCTTTCAATCTTGACTTTGAAGACCTCACACTCTAACTGGAAAGTCCAGTCAATCAATATTATAGCAGAGGATGAAAAATCTAACAAGACCTGTATGTACATTGTTGAGAAGTATCAGAAAAATGGAATCCTCAGATCTGTGTAGGATACAATGTTTAACATGTATATGAAAGGATCAGCAGGAGTTTGCCAGACACACAGGGGTGAAGAGGTAGTTCCCAGTAGTTCAAACAGCAGGGAGAGACTTGGAACCTGCAGATATCTCTGAACAGTTAACCTGATGATTTCTTCTCCCTCAGTGCCTTTACATTTCTATTCATTTGCCATGTTAGCTTGCCCTACTTGTGGAAGAAAATTTAAAAGCACAGATGTCTATTCTTATTCACCTTCTGTATGAAAAACTAAAGCAGGGCAGGAAGTGGTTCGGTCAGTAGGAGACAAAGCTCCTTGCTCAGACTCAGCCAAGTAGTTGCCCATTCTATTCACATCCTAAGACCAGGTACAGCTCACGGTAACAAAGTCCTGTTGGTCTGAGTTCTGCCTGCCTCACCGGTTGTCAACCAAGGGAGGGGCTCATAAAATACAGCAGACTTTTACCTCTATCTACTATTCTTTTAAAAATCACTAATTAATTAATGAATTGTTTGTGTGTCTATGCATAAGTGGGCATCTATGTGCCATGGCATATGTAGAGAGATCAGAAGAGAACTTGGAAGAGTTGGTTCCCTCCTTCCACCATGTGGGTCCTGAGGCTCAATTTTAGGTTGTCAGGCTTGGTGGCAACCACCTTTACCTGCTGGCCCATCTCTCTAGCCACTTTGTCATTGTTAGCTCTGTTCCTTAATGGTTTAATTGGTTATATTAATAGTAAAAAACAGGGATGATTTTTGTCTGTGTGCTCATTTTCTGCATAAAGTCTTTAGGCTAAGTAGAACAGAATAGTATCTAAAATCAAGCTTATGATATATCAACCAATCTCTATCCTTTTAGGCTACAATAGCCCAAGGAGGCCCTCTTTCTGAGTGACCAGTTGGCTTGTCCCTATTTATGAAATTTCCTGTCATGGGTGTTTTTGATCTGTCTGATGGATGTTGTCATCATAGTCAGGCCTGATTCCCAGGGGATCACAGATTCAGGAAGTAGAAGGTAACTCTGCCTTTTCGAGAATTCAGGAGGACTGAAGATTCCATTGGTCCATTATATCAGAGAGGGCAGTCAAACAGTTTCAGTGCCAGCAATCAGATTGATTTTTATCTTGTTGCAGTGTAAATAGATTTTAGTAATTAATTGAAGTGGTTTCAGGGTCAAGATGGGAAATAGATTTCTATTAATGTTGAGGTGTTACTTATGTGTAACCTCGTGGATCCCACTCAATTTTTTTCTTTAACATCCTGTTTTTGTCGTGTTTCCAATAGAGTTGCCATCTTCACTTACTTTTAATTCATCAGATTAATATTTGAAGTGTTTTAGTGATTGTGTCTTCTCTCCTTTTCAACAGTATTGTTCTTTTGTTCATACCTGCTTTCATCTGAAGAAAATAGCTGAACAAAAAAATATGAAGCAGCAGCCATGTTGTTGGATAACATTCTCTCTGGCTATCTTATGCTACTTCTTACTTTAATAAAATAGCCACATGTTATCCTAGTTGGGGCATTTAAAATGATCAAATATATATGCCAGAAAAGAGATAAGTGTATGCTTATTTTGAAACTGCAAGATTTAAACATCTTCTAGGAAATGGAAAACTAAATCCTTTAGTGTATACAAGGTCTTTCAGATTGTACTATTGCAAGGGAGTTTGAGACTCTTCTAACCCAGCCCATGGATAGCCAACTCATGGACATTTGTAAATATTATGAAGATATCTTTTTACAAGCTTATAAAACAAACATTAAAAAAAACTTTTTGTTGCAGATTAGTCAATAAAAATGGTTTCACCACTACAGTTAATTTTACTACTTCAACTAATGGGCATTGGCTTAAACAATGTTGCAGAGGCTGAAAAGAATCTTGTAAAGATGTACGTATCTAAACTGTATACTCAATGCAACTTCCAAGTAGATGACCCAAGTGGCTCCATCTCCAAATTGTCCCCTTGACCCAGGAGGTCTTCACACAGTCTCCAGGGTGAGCCTGAGACAGAGCCTATTGCATCAAGGAAAGCCATTTCATCATCCTTACCTCTGCTGCTCAGAATGTGGTTGGAAGGACACAGAGAATGCTGGCCTCCCAAGGCGGGCAGGCAAGCAGTGGTAGTGTGGATCTAAAATTACTGCAGGATTTGCTTCACATCTGATTAGCTGAAACCACCCTAGAAGAACCTATGTCGTAAAATGTAGATAGACCCTAAGCCTTCAGCTAATGGAGGCTGAAGATATGAGACTTCTAAGGTAAAGCAACCCACAAGAAAATCAACTAAAATGGACTGCACCAAAGGCTTTGGATTATAATTTGCTATGTGAGACTGCAGTCATGGGGAACAAGGAACAGATGTAAGAAATCATCTCACTTAATAGCAATGGCTAGGCTCTGTACTGCAGGAAGGGTAGTTGGTAGAGATGTCAGAGGGCTACCATGAAGACTCATTTCTTCTTGTCTTGTGCTAAATGAGATCTCATAAGGTTTGAGGTAGGGGATCTATTCTACCCAGAGAGTTCCATGGGCAAGCTAGGACTTACTTTAGAAGATCACCTCTATTGTTGTTTGGTTTTGGTTTTTAGAAGCCAGGGAAAATATTCACCCTGATGTTTCTGCCTTCAGTAAAGGGAGTTTGGCTCAGAATAAAGAAACAGAAGAAAATTCTAAAGTACATCCAATATTTAAGCAAGACATAGACAAAACTCAAAGCAAATCTGAAAAGACACACCAAACATTTACCATGAATAAAGCCTTACGCAGTTTGGTCCAGTTCAAGTATTTTATGGCATGTGGCAGATGCACAGAAAGATTCTTGAAATTTTTCGGTGTAGTAGGACTTGACATCATTTTGTGATGTTTCAGTTTGTGGTGTCCAATCAGCCACTGTAGTTACAAAAGAAGGATGTCAGACTATAAAGGGGAATGAAGCCTAATTCAGACTCTCATACCTGTAGGAAGTTGGGGACTTTCTGTTTGCTGAAGCATTTGGAAGACTTTCCACATGCATGTGTCCGTGATGTTCCCTTCAAGGCTGTGACATCAGTGCCCTTGCCAAGGGAAGGCACAAGATTGCAATTCAGGGTTAAATGCCAGCTCAGCTGAAGCCCTGCTCTGACCTCCCAGAACCAAGGTACATGATGGAGTAGGTCTTTCTGATGAGTTCCATAAAGCTGTGATGTTTTGTAGAGATTTCTCATCCAGAGTTTAAGATGATTGATATAAAACGGAAACCCTAGTCTAATTTTTAAAAAAGATATTTTATACATGTCTTTACTTCCTCAGCTATACACATCCATGTCATTCCCAAACATCATAGTTAGTATGTCTAATAATCCTTGTTTCCTAAGAAGAGAAAATTCCTGGGGATAGAATCTAAATTTAAGTACTTTCACCACATCTGCATGTTATTTTCCTTCTGTTTGGTGAGAAAATGGGATTAGACATGGTCTTTGCTGGAGTGCATCATAGATCATCTTATGCATCAGGGATAGAGAGAATTTTCTGATAATATAACAGATGACTCTATGTATATAAATCTCACTGAGATATGTTAAGCAAACACTTGAGAAGAATGTGACTCTTCTCTTGCTGTGGTCGTTCAGCATAGACATCTGAGTATCACATAGAGATATAGACTTTGGCCTCATGGAAAGCACTGGGATTCCTGCATATGAATTCTTTACATTTTAATGTGCAGGATGAGAAGGGCAAAGGCAGAGCCAGGTAAATTGCCATTCCTCATAATTGGTCAACTTTTCTCTCTCTTTCTCTGAAATTGATCCTATGGGCTTCAAAATTAAAAAAAAAGAAATATAATAATTTGAAAGTTTGTCAAGTAGTGAAAGGTAGTATATTTTAACACACTAATCCAGTAACTAATCAGTTTTCTAATAAACAATCAGCAGTTCACTCCATGTCATCAGCACTCCAGTAGCTCTGGAGAGGGGCCGAGCTGCTTGAGAACGTTAATGAATACACCAAAAAATCATTAGGTGATCAATACTTCTGAGTTATTTTCATTGAGCTGATAGGTCTGATACATTAAAGCTGACATTATACATTTGTCAAGATCACCGTGCAGTTTTTAACAGTGGAGCAGGCTGCTAAAAATATTCCCTGAAAGACAATCAAAGAAACACAACTTCTTCATCTTGACACACTCAGTTGCCGGAGCCTGGGAACTTTAAAGAGTGCTTCTCAACCTGTGGGTCACAAGCCCTTTTGACAAAACCCTCTACCTCCAAAAATATCTATTTACATTATGATTCATCACAGTGGCAAAATTACAGTTATGGAGTAGCAATGAAAATAATTTTATGTTAGGGGAGGGGTATCACCAAAACATGAAACTCAACCTTAGGAGGGTTGAGACCCGCTGCTGTAAAGCTTGTAGCCTAAGTCTAGCTTCCCAGCATTCCCAGGCATTTGAGAATCTCCAGACTGGGTGGATGTGCTCTATTTCTTCAGCTAATTCTGCACAGTTTCCTTAAGAGAAGGGAAAGAATAGTGCTCATAGAGAGTGTCGGACAGTAGGATTCCCTTCAGGTTGCTTGCGCTGCTGCCCTAATCGTACAGGGTTCTGAGAGCCGGTGAGCTCAGGAGACAGTTGGCTTCCTCTTAAATGTCTTTTCTTTCAAAAGTTTGAGGCAATGACAGTAAAACGATGGTCCATGTGGCTGCTCAGTCTGATCATGCTTGATCATGGTGGGTTGCTGCATGGTGTGTGTGTGTGTGTGTGTGTGTGTGTGTGTGTGTGTGTGTTACACTTTTAGTAGATTCAGTAATCATGAAGTTGATGTGTGGTTTCTGTGAGAGATAAGGACTAGCCCAAGTTCTCTGAGGTACAGACTTTCTTTAAAGTAAAAGAGATGCTTGGGGTGTAATGCTTGTTTTCTCCTCTCAGATACCCCTGCCTACATGTGCATTGTAGACTTTATAGAAGAACCTCTTAAACCACCCTAGCACTCTGGATCACATTTTTTTTCTAAGTCATCCCATTTCCATCATGGCAAACACTGATTTTAGAAATTACTTAAACCTAAATTTGCTTTGACATTGTAATTAGTGTTTGAAAAAAAAAGCCACCCATACCTGGTCCTCCCAACCCACGCCTTCCCCGACTCCCACCCACTTTCATCCCCTGCCCCCCATCCCCATATTCCCTAAAAACTAAAGCGTTGCTTCTGTGTGTTTTCAAATTCTGAGATGATCAGCTTTCTGGCTACAGTTGGAGAGGGGAGTAGAATTCTGAGTTTTAAATTAGCAGCAGGTGAAATTCTATTTGTCATCAATTTCTCTTTGGGGTTACAGAGCAGAAAACTGCGGAGAAGCCACTGCTCTGCTGGCTCACTCCTAAAAATCTCTTTTTGTTCTTTATCTATTTGAAGTGACAGTGATCTGAGAGGCAGCAGGACAGGGCTCTCTGGAGAAATCACCTTCCCCCTGCCTATTGACAGATCCCTCTGTTCTGAATCAGACGGGCTTTGTCCCATCCCAGGCATCCAGGCCTTGGAAGGAGCCACCAATTAAATCTCTTGAGCCAGTAAAATCTGAAGCCACTTTGGAGTGTCTGTTCTGATTAGTCAGGATGAGAGGAAGCCCATCACCCCAAGGCTCTGCTCCCTGGTCTCAATTTTCTCTCTTGCCTCCACCAGGTGCGAGAGGTGTGAGCGAAGCTTCACGCAGGCCACGCAGCTGAGTCGACATCAGCGAATGCCCAATGAGTGCAAGCCAATAACCGAGAGCCCAGAATCAATCGAAGTGGATTAACTGATTGACTGGCTGGAATTAAACTGCAAGGAAAGTCATGATTAAATGTCACGGACACTTAAGCAAAACCAAAGATTTCCTCTGAGCAACTTTCAATCAGTCCCAGAAAACCAAAAGCAGTAATAAAATAACTAAGATGTTAAGAGATATTGATCCTGGCATGGAAGTCGGACCAGGAAAGAGATTATTTATTTATGACTAGGGATGAGACTGATTTCCGTGGACACCTCACCTGGGATGGCTTAGCATTTCAGTCCAACCATGTGTTTGCTTTATTTCTAAAAAGCTTTTTTAAAACTGTTATTTAATACCAAAGGGAAGATTCCTCTGCCCACAGATGTATGAACGCACAGGGACTTGGTTCTCCTGGCACTTTTTTTTCTCGGTAGTAGCATGTTTCAAGGGGACCCGTTGTACTACAGTCTTCCTCCTTCTGTCTGGGCCCAGCCCACCTGATGTTGGTTACCCCAGCAGGGATGAGGCAGAATCCAGATCGTGGCTAGAGCGGGGCCACCTGCAGCCTCAGAGGCGGCCCATTTTCATAGTATCACTGCTCATGCACCTTCCACCCAACAGCCTGGACCGGATGCTGGAAAAGAGAAAAAAATGGTTTCCGATGACAAATTCAAAGGGCAAAAGTGGAGGACTTGGTTTGTCCTGTCCGGATCTCACAAACATTTAACGTGTATGGAGCTTCATAATACAGTATATTGTTCTGAAGCGGCTAGTTAAGAAAATGTTGTTTTTCAGTAACATTTTAGCTTAAGAAAATGAAAGCAGAAATAAAGTTCTTTGGTCTGAGGCTGAATTCAAGTGATTTTGTTGTCGTTGTTTTCGGGCAAACAGGAAAGTCATGGAGGCTTCTTCACTCCCTGCTGAGTCTGGCAAAATCATTGCCACTGAAGTAGGAAGAAAAATCAGTCAGACAGGAAAACACTGTGAGAAGGTAGCATAATGAGACTGCCAGGAATTACTGCTGTTATCAATAGAGAATACCTCTCTTGAGATTGATTATTCAAAAGAAAAAGAATCGTGTACACACTCGGGCTGTTCTCTGACTGTTTGGCATGGTGTCACTTTCAATGGCCTTGTGGTGGTTCAGAGATAGTGCTCAATATAATTGGATCAAGGTCTTTGTACTGACCTGGCATTGGGGAAATGTGATGGTGTGTGTGGCTTCTGGTCCATTAGCTCCCACGGGAAAGTCAGAGCCTGAGTCTGCCTCCAACCTCCACAGCTTGTTTTCATAAACAGCTGAGCAAATGCTTAACAGTAATTCTGTGGCAGGTTTCTGGTGGCTAAGCACAACCTTTAAAGGATTGCCTCATTTTTTGAGTTTACTCATTGTCTTCTGGAAACCACACACACACACACACACACACACACACACACTAATTTCAAAAGGAATAATGTGGCTCAGTTTAGTATGTCATGTTTTATTTGGTCCTCCAAAAATCTCTCTTCTCTTCTAAAAAACATTTATTTTTTATCTTATGTGCAATTTGCCTGCATGCATATCTGTGTGCTACGTGTGTGCAGTGCCTGCAGAAGTTGAAAGAGGGTATCTGGTCCCCAGGAACTGGAGTTGTGAACCACCATATGGGTGCTGGAAATGAACTCAGATTTACTGAGCCATTTCTCTGGTCTACTTCTCTTTTCAGTTTTCCTTTTTCTCTATGCCTTACCATTCCACTGCTTCATTTAGAATAGAATAAGATAGAACAGAATAAGCTGATTGTATTTCTAGTTCTAATAATGGCTAGGACCATGACCGCAAAGATTAAACTTGGATCATTCTGGCCTCTGTTGGATCATTCTGGCCTCTGTTTCCCAGCTCAGTTCGCTCACCTGGAATCTTCTCCCCGATTTTGTTGCACCCATATCATGACAGTCAAATGCTCTTTCATGTGTTCAGGAGTTGCCTTCTGTCTTTACAATTCCCTTCTGTAAGTGAGGGAGAGGCATTTGCTAGTGTGTATGCATCACTGGGGAAGCTGAAAAGAATGTGTGTCCATATAGACCCAACACCTTTGAGAAAATGGCAGATCTGCCCTACAAAAGAACAAATGTTTTTGTATCCAAGTTGAAATACTTGGCTGAGCTTTCTATGATGATGAATTCATCTGGAGGCCTCTCTCACTTTGTTTTTTCCAGTGAGAAAAATCAGGTTAGTGATTTGCCTCATTTCCCAGTTGAATATCAGGCAATGTACCAGCTTTTGATGCGGGCTCTTCCCTCATGTCTGGCATGGGGGTGGGGAGCACAACCTTCCAGAACAATGTTCTCTGCTGCCCTGATGGCTTTGCCAGCTGGTCCCCTGTGGCAGTGAGCCACTCCAAAACTTCCCTCTAGGATTCTTCACTGAGCTCATTATCACTTTTGTTATTATGGATTTTTTTTCCTGTATCTTCAACTGAATTTGGTCAGAAAATATTTTTCGCTTAAAAAACAGAAAATTGAATACTCTAAATTTTCAGGCATTTTGATGCTCACAATCTTCACTCACATTGTGGAACCATTTCCAGCTTCCTCAAGGGCAGCCTGGGTCACTGGTCTATGGACAGGCCTGCTCCTGCATGCCAACTTGGTACTCAAAGTAAGGATTGCCATCATGTAGGTCTCAATGTGTGTGCAGGGCAAAGGGCTTTCTTGAAACCTCTCAACAGATAGGCTTTGGAAAATTTTAACATTTAAAGTGTTTGAACAATCCTTTGGGATGTAGTGAATGGTTAATGGAAACTATAATTAATCGTAACTAATAATGGCATGAGGAAAGATGGTATCTAAAATTAAAAGGTGGATGGTCAAAACTGAGTCAGGTCTTCAATATTCTGTTAAGGGAAACAGATGAAGTTCCTCTCACCTAAGACTTTTCAGGCTAGCATGGTGGCTCAGTGGATAGAGACACTGACTCCAAGTTGTATTCTGAGCTCCATGTGTATACCATGGTGAGCATGCATCTACACTCACAACAATAATAAAAACATACATGCTAAATAAGACTTGTCATCCTACCACATGCTCATGCACTTAGCTGAGTCGGAGCCAAAGGGTGAATGAAGCCTATGAAATCACAGAGTAGAAAGGAAAAGGGCGGGAATACAGACCGTCCCACTTCTGCAAGGAATACTCAGTAACCAGAAGCAAAGCTAACTAAGGGAATTGTGTATTAACTTTGTTTTCAGTCTTCATTTTGTTTTGTCCTTGTCTTTAAAAATATTTACTGTTTTTTCAGGGAAAATGTGTTTCACAATATGATTGTACAATTAAAGTTATAAAGCTTCATCTTATGTATTTATATAGCTTAGTTCATCAGTAATTTTTATTAATTTCCATTGAATATATTTTTGTTAGAAAACTGTGTCTACCAGATAAAGACTATGATTTTTCCTCTGTCTTCACAGGGATCACAGTGTGTTAGCCTAGACCGCAGAAAACACCATTCATTTACCCATTCACTAGTTTTCTTCTTGGTTGATTGGTTCTGTGTTTTATTCATTCATTCACCAAACATTGAACTCTTGTGTCAAGACCTCATTGTAAGATGTTTGCTGTAAGCAAAGTTATTTAACTGTTGATGCGAAAATAATATTTTCCTCCTAGGTGGCTGGCTAAAATAGATATTCATCCATGGCTTAAAAATAACAGTCTTAGTATTTTAATCTCCCTGTCAAATTTCTTATGCGTTATAATTGGAAGATGTTCAGTAGCTTCATACTTGGACTCCCAACTCTCTAGTATATCACTGGGAAACTAATTACTAATGACTGGTTATTATGGCTTATACAAGAAGCTAATTCATTCATTGTGTGATTTTTATAAAATAGCATCATTGCTTATTTAAATTATTGCACAAATGTAAAGTTAATCAAGTGTAAGTAGCTAGCTGTTGATTTCATAGTTGGGAACATGACACATCTCACAGTATAGGCCAGTAACAGAGTAGTGTAGTTCCAGCCGTCATTCTGCCCATCCAGCAGCCTTGTGTTTAGTAACAGATTCTTTGCTGTCCCACTAGGGTTACACAAGCCTACAGAAACCAGGCCAGAAATAACAAATAATCTCTTTGATCTGTATTTAATTTGATTTTCCACAGTCATCTCTAATCCCTGACATCAAATCCTGAAATATTCTAAGAGATCTGCATCTTTAAGAGATAACAGTAGGTTCTAGAAAGGTCACTGCCACGCCAGGACCTTTGCATTTGTTTGTTTGGATGGTACAGGGGTTTGAACTCAGGGCCTTGCACAGTCTAGGCAAGTGCTCTACCACTGAGCCATAGTTCTGGCCCATAAAGGACTCTTTTCTTTAAAGTAGGAAATCAGATGGTTCATTGGATTAAGTTACAAAATAGCAAAAAAAAAAAAAAAAAGGTTAGAAAATGGAGCAAAAATGTGAAATGATTGCATTGTCTTCCTCAAGTGCTGAAACAGCTGCTACTGTTCTTAGGGAAGAGTCTCTTGAGTGCAGGTTCATGGGAAAATAAAGCAGTTCTGAGCTGTTTCCCTCAGCTGTCGAGGACAATGAATATAATGGTCATAGCTCACATCACATTCCCACTACCAGGCGTGTTCTGAGGACTTAGCATGAATTGTACAAGGTTATTTATCCTCACTCCTTGGCAAAATGTCCGTTATCCTTTACTTTTGACCTAATGATGTCATCTTTGAGACTTCAGCCTTCAGTATAAACCAAGTGATTTTTTAAGAGGGAAGGATGGTTTCATTGGTTAAGCTTCTTTTGAGAACAAAAACTGTTTAAAATTTAAGAAATACAAATATTGTTTGTTGATAAAATGTGTTTTTGAAAACAATGTTAAAATATTATTTAAATATGAATCTTTGCAGTGGATATTTTTTCCTGAACCAAAAGTTGTTCTCTTTTCATTTATTTATTTTTCTTAACATGATTTTTTATGTATTCTTTGAGAATTTTACAACACACACCCCAATTCTACTCATTTCCCAATCTTTATGTATTGGCTTTTCATGCTTATAACTGCCCCCCCCACACACACACACAACAAAAACAAAACAAAACCATCTTGTAGACCTTCTGGGCAACAACCTTCCATCAACCAAGGCTTTCTCTCACACAAACATCACAGCTGTTTTGTCTCAAGTTCCTCTGTGCATGTACCATTCTGCCCTTCTGTCTTTCCTGCCTCCTCCTCTCCATCACATATTCATTACTTGTAATATCTTTGGGAGCTTCAGTCTGTCACACAGTCTACCCTTTTGCCCAAACAGCTTTACTTGCAAATTCATTGCAATGAGTCACTGGGCTGGTTTGAGACCTCTGGCTTTTGCTGCATCATCAGTACTGAACCCTCGTCAAGATTCCTCCCAGATATCCTGCTATTGCCCAGGATCATGAAGATCCTGCTGCTTTGGTTCCAAAGGACCAGACCTTTCACACACTCTAGCAGATCACAGATGGAGTAGATGTTGAGGGTGGACCAACTCACACAGTCACTGCCATCTTTGCTGTGCAGGTGATTGATGAGGAGCCGGGCTACCTCAGCACAGCCCTCAGACATCACCATGACCTCCGCAGCAGTTCAGACCATGGACATCACATGGCCCTTGGTGGTAACATAGGCCATGGGCATCAACACAGACTCCAGCTGCAGTAAGGTCACAGACCTGGACAGGCCCTTGATGGCCTGGGATTTCACAAAGCATCAGGTGGCAGTGCAGGTCACTCACCTCAGGCTGTTCTTTACCTCTGTCGAATCTTCAGTTCCTCCTTTCTCCACAGCACATGTACCACTCCATTTCTTCTCTCCCATCTCCTTACCACATACTTTCTCACAGTAGTGGCTCCTGTTCACCCTTGCCACTAGGCAGTGGGCCTGTCTCCTGCCTGCTGCCACAGTGGTGGGTGATATTGTAACCTCCAAACACCTCATGAGTGGAAGACACCAAGTTTTCTAAACATGCAACTGAAATTTCACCATACCAAAAAAAAAAGTGTTCAGGTATGATGCCACATGCGTTTAGCCCCAGTACTTGGAAAGCAGAGGCAGGCAGATCTCTGAGTTCAAAGCCAGCCTGATCTACATAGAGAGTGCAAGGCCAGCCAAGGCTACAGAGTGAGGCCCTGTCTCAAAAAGAAAGAAGAATAGGAAACAAAATAACCCTCTCAAGTATGTGAAACATATAGGACAAATGACAACAGGCAAGGAAGGGGTGTGGTGTTTTTCGGAGGGTGGTCTGCAGAGGACAAGGCTTAAGCACTATTGACAAGTGAAAAAGCATCCTGAATGGAATTAAGAGGGAAGCAGGACTTTCTTTGTCCTGTCTGGATGCTAACAAAATTGCTTTTCAGCCCCTTACGGGGCTATTATGCTGTTGTGTCCATGAAGAATATAGGCTTATGGCTTATGTGGTTAACCTGCCGGCTTGCAGCAATGAGTCATTAGGTGAGTGTCAAAAGTACAAATATTCTAATTTATATGTGGGAGGTTCTCCAGGGCCCAGTTCAGATTCTTGGTATAATCTAGATGAAGCTGTTTGTGAAGTTTGTTCCAAAAGCAAGTTTACAAGATTGTTCATGAGCTGGCTTTATTACGAGGCGATTCTTCATGGAAAGCAGTGTATGCCATGTTATCCTACATTCTGATTCTAACAGGGCCATTTGTTAAAAGCAATGAACGTGTCTCCAAGCCAATTGAACACAGCTCCTAGTTGGTATTTCCTGTTTTCTGCCTTGAAAAACATCTCTGTTACTGCCTTTCTTTCCCAAAGCTTGGCACATAACTCCCAACAAAAAACAATCTTGATATAAACTTAACAAGCTGGAGATACATTTCCACAGCAGAACTCTTTGCTTTCAAGAAAAGAAAAAAGAAAAGAAAAAGAAATCAGCCACAGCAGGTGATTGCCATATGTTGGCAAGGGCAGCCATTCCAGACCAAACATCCAAATTGAAGTCCTGGCTGGTCCACATGTGAACACAGTCAAATGCTAACAAAATCAGCACCTGTATCCTTACTTTCTCTGAAGAATCTGGTGTACACTCTGATTTGGCCCAACTCAGAGAGAATTAAATAGGAAAAATGTGAGGCGAATTCTTACTGGAAGACTGTGTGGCATGAGGGAGAATCCTCTGGTTCAAGTGTCAGGGCTGGAGGAAAGCTGACTCAGATTAGCCAAAAGACCCTGGGGATCCAAGGTCCTGAGTTAAATTTGTCATCTCGAGGGAAGGTTGTGTACTGATACAAGGTGGGTGTTCGGATCCTGTCAGAACATCACAGCTATGTTAAAATTCCTCTTAATGTTTAGAATGGAATAGAAGTAAGATGGTCTTTAACTTCCCATTGGGTACAATGGCTTGGGCAAGGACTGAATTTGAGCTCTACTGTCTAAAGCTTGGAACATTATACAAGTCCATCGAGGGCGTGAGACTGGGATGCAGAGGATGTGACCAGTCACAGCAGCAGCCCATGGTAAGAGGAATGGCTATCCCCAAGTTAGGATGGCAAGCAAACTGCTTACTGTTAAAAATCCATAAAACTTTATTAACCTCAAACTCAAACAGGCAGAAAACAGAAAAAAGACTAATGAATTCATGCATGCTGCTATTATTTCTGTGGGAGAAACTGCCCAGATTGTGCTGTGCTTAAGTGAAGACCAGGTACAGTTTAGTAATCACTAACAAAGAGGTGTAAATACATTTATTAATAAAGCATTTCTATGATAGGTTGATTGCCCTTGGATTCTGGCTTTTCAGTCCCTTAGTGATATTTTTTTTCCTTTGTTAGGGATTGAACCCAGGGCTCTATATAAGCTTTATCACCTAAGTGGCTACATTCCTTATCCCGGGTTGTTCATTTCCCAGAGTAAACTGATCGTAGTGTGGGTGGTAGACAATCAACAGATGTCAGAGGTGCTTTAGCAGAAAATGGGATCAGCCTACAGGAATGTTAAAATCTAGCCCCTTTGCTCCTTAAGATATAGTTGAGACATTTTTGGCTTCTTGGGAAGTGCTATCCAGTTTCCTTTACCAAGTCAAGTCTACTTCTAGCAAATTCAGGTACTAAGGACCAGCCATTAGTGCTGGCCCTGTTACTCTTTGGAGGAAAACAAAATCCTTTGCTCTGAGAGTGAGACTGTGTCTATGGCTCTTTTTAATGTGTCCTTACACACCCGGGCCCACCAGTCCGAAAGGTAGAGTCAGCTCTGTGATTTATTTCTTACTGCTTTGGAGAGCAAAGTTCTCCTTGACTGAGAAGCACTCCAGTTTCCAAGAGGAGCAGGTAGGATGCTGAGGGTGGAGTGGATGGAAGGAGGTAAAACAGGTGGTCATGGAGCGAGCCTTTGAAAGGCATTGTGAGAATGCAGTGTCTCCCCTGGAAGTGGGAAAGGCTGGTTTTGAGCAGAAGCAGGGCATGCTCTGGTTGAAAGCAATCATCTGGCTGCTTTTCTGAAAACATACAGAAAGCAACATTATATGAATTCACTGGGTTATATTTAGAAATATGGATGTATATATAAATACACATATGCATGCCATAACAATTAGTGAATTGACCAATCTGTGGTCAATTGTTCCAGCAGCCCTACAAAACGAATGCATCATTGTAATTCATAATTCAACAACTTGCAATCAGGAGGAGGGCAATAGTTCATTTAAATAATTTCCCTTTTAGGGGCATTCTCTCCATCATGGTAATTTCACCTCTGCTCATTCTTGCTGATTAGTAACAGTGGCTAAGCTCCTTCTCCAGTGCAGAATGACAACATTCTCTAGTGTCAAGGGTCTTGTCCAGATGAACTTGTCCCACCCACTCTTGGGACAATGCTGTTCCGCAGGATCCTTTCCACACACTTGAGACTACTTGAGTTTTCCTGAGCGGCTCTAATGAAGTGTCATTCTGGAGGATGAAAAAGTGTGTTTTGGTTTCTCAGTTCTGAAAGCTAACAAGTACAAGATCATGGCACCCACAGAGACAGTTTCAGCTTCATGATCTCATCTAAACCTGATTAATCTCTAATGCCCCTGCCTCAAGACTGAAGATTAAGACATCAACATATGATTTGGGGGGACAATATAGCATCCAGCCCAAATGCTAACTTTTACATGTTTTGAACATTGCCATTGTCTATAGAGCATATGACAACAGAGAGCACACATGTAGCCTGCTAGTCATAATTATAAGAGAGTAATAATAAGTTTATAAATAAGAAATAGTATATTTAACCCCAATCGTATTTTTCATATGAACTATAGGAGTGATAGTGTCCACAATCTCTTCTGAGCTGTCTTCCTAAAGGGTCATCTTGTCCCCTGACTCAAGAGTGACTGCTTGGGCTATACATCTGTTTCCTCATCTCCTCAACTTCCTACTGTTTTCCTACATTCTTTTGAAACTCCATTTATAATTTTGAAAAATATTAATTATTTTATGTGTATGAGTGTTTTGTCTGAGTGTAGGTATGTGCACTACTGCATACCTGATGCCTGAGATGGTCAGAGGAGGGCTCTGAATCTCCTAGGAATGGAGTTACAGATCATTGTGAGCCACCATGAAGGTGCTGGGAATCAAACTGGGGTCCTCTATGAGAGCAACAGGTGCTCTTAACCACTGGGCCATCTCTCCAGCCCTCCATTTCTAAGTTGTTACTATCAGACATTGTGTTTAATGGTTCTTTGCATGTCAAGGTTCAGACTAGATATAAACCTGGAAATTACAAGGGACAATTTTAGCATTTTGTAAGATATTAGCCCAAAGAACAAACGATATTTCCAAGTTTAAAAATTGCCTTTTTATTTTTGGATGTAAGAGCACAGTATTTTCTAATTCATTCTTGTTGTACATGACTGTGGAAGGCATGTACAATTATAGTATTTTTTTATAGTTTCAAAATGTTTTTGACAGTACACCATTGCTTTTATTTTCAAGAAAATAATAAAAAAGTCAAATACCATAAAAGTCTATTAGCTAAATATCTGCATTCCAGATGGGTCTTATAAACAAATATATTGTTTTGTGGGCCAATGAAATTGTTCAGTGGGTAAAAGTACCTGCTGAGCCAGCCTGGTGACCAAAAGTTCAATCCCCGGAACCCATGGGAAGGTGTACGGAGAGAGCTAAATCCACAAAGTTGTTTGATTACCACACATGTGCCAGAGCATGTGCCCATGTGTGTCCCACCACACTAACAATAAATTAAAAATAGTTTTATCTGAAAAACCATGTTCTCCTTAGTGCTAATTATGAAATCAACTTCTCAAACCTTTAAGCAAACACAGAGCCCATTTATGAGTGATTCAAAATGCAACTCACTAGGTTTAGGTGTATTATGTATTTATTCTAAAATATCTTTATTTGTGTGTGTGTGTGTGTGTGTGTGTGTGTGTGTGTGTGTATACACATGAGTGCAAGTACCCATAAAGGCCAGCAGAGGGCAATAGATCTCCTGGAACTGGAGTTGCAGATGGTTATGAGCCACCTGATATGGATTCTTGAAAGTGAACTTGGGTCCTCTGGAAGAGCAGCAAGTGCTCTAACTACTGACCCATCTCTCAGCCCCCTCTCTGTAGCCCTTTCCTTTGCCCTGTGGCTTTAAGGTCTGAGCTTTTAAACTGCTAGAACCCATGTCTCTTCATCTTGCATACCTGCTGGCATGTGACTTGTTTGGCTAATTGTTGTGGCAGTAACAGTATGCTGCTTCTCCACCACAAGAAGTTTTGTGTATCTCAATCTTTTCACAGCCATGAGAAACTGCCCAATCCTGCAGTGATTCCAGCTGCATGAGCCACACATGCAATGAGGCACACCACAAAGGTTGTGGGACTCTTTGCTACAAGGAGTAATTATAACCATAATCAGAACCACACCAGACAGAGCACAGTGCAGAAACTCATAGAGTGCACAGATTAACTCTCAAGAACAGTTATTTTATTCTTTTATTCTTGCTGTACACAGCTAAACACCTACACCCAAATAAAGCTCAAGTGAACTCACCTTTTCCATTCATATCATAGCTCACAAAATAACCTAAAAACACCTTATCTGTAGTATTAGCTCCCAACATCAGCAAAAAAAGCCTTTCATATCTCTCTTCATGTTTACATCACTCATATTCTGCATTTGTGATTGTGTCTGACTACAGGATGGGATATCTGTCGATAACACATTTCATTTATTTATTTGACAGCAGGTTCTCTGGGCCAGGCACCATCCTATGTGTTTTAGAAGATGGATTTACTAACTGAGCTCATTTCACAGCTATGTGGTGAGTTCTAATAGTGTCCCCACCTTATCTACAAGGGAACTGAGGTCTTGAGAAGCTGAGAACCTTGCTGAAGGTCACCTTGCTACCCATGGCAGAGAGCTGGAATGTGGATTTTGCCATTCTGGCTCTAGGATCCATGTTCTTAGTCATGACACAGGATAGTAATTACTCATCTATATGTCATGTCACTTGTTAGGTGACACCTACAGGGCCATTTGGAAAAGGAGATTCTCAAATGGTTTCAAGTGCTTTCTTGCCAACAAGTAAACATATAAGTGGCTTCAAAAGCCAACTGGCATGGTGTGACTGGTCTGCAGTAGAGAGCAACATTCTAAGGTATATCTCTATACTCATGATCTTGCTTATGTCTTAGCCATACCACTTGCAAATGTTTTTATTGCAAAGTATTATTTTGTATTTGGTCTAGAGAAAGTTTGTTGGTTTATCAAAAGTGTGGTTATGCTGTGCTTAAGAATAAGGGGAAGGCTTAAGTTGCTTTTGACCTAATATGATGGTTTCATAACATGATATAGAAGAGATGAGGTGATGGGTAATCTTATCACATCTAATTTTCAGATATTCTATACTCAGTTACTTATCCTAGTCCCTACAGGTTTATATTTTATATTTATATATGATTTCTAGTGAATTTGTATAACATTATATATGTATTATTATTTTTACTTCTTTTATATTGCAGAATATCATTTGTGTGTGTGAAAGAGAAAGAGAGAAATGGGATAAAATGCTGCAAGGTAGAGAGGAGCAGAGGGCCAGGGTTGATTGTCTGTAGTCAATCCTAAATCTGACATCTATAATTATGATGACGTGTATACATGCATGTTTGTATATGTATATTATATTCACTCATAATACATATTCATCGACATTTTAATTTTACTTAATTTTCTTGCTGTTTTCTTCTCTATAAAATGGGATTAGCAATGCTAACATCCACCCTATATAATCAATGGGAAGATTAAATGTGTTTACTTAAATAATAGCATATAATAGGTATTAGTCAATATTTTCCACATATTATTTGAAAATATATGTAGGAAAACTTAAAAAATGAAATAATCACATTCAAATGTAATGAAAACAGCTGTCTGATGGCTAACCCTGACTACTTGGACTCTTAGTAAATGCATGAGTAACTTCTTAGAACATGATAAGTAGGGCTGGAGAGATGGCTCCATAGTTAAGAACACTGGCTGCTCTTCCAGAGGACCCAGGTTCGAATCCAACACCCATATGCTGCCTTACAGCCATCTCTAACTCTATTTCCTTGGGTTGTGATACCAACCCTCTCTGACCTCTCCAGCTACTATATGCACCAATATATGTAATTTTTAAGTATATCTTTAAAAACCATTATTTTAAAAGGGACATAATAGCTGTCAAGGAAAGAATGGGAATTTTGAGAAGCCGTAATCAGTCTTGCCTTGCAAGTCAAATTTGTAACATGCATACAAAGTTGTCTCCCAACCCTTTCTTTGGAAACCACAAACTACAACAGACGACATGGTTGCTATTGCTATATGACCAATTATTCCCCAAATTAGCAGCTTAAAACAATCTTTGTATTCTCTTCAAAATTTGAAAATAAGGAATTTGAAAAGAGCTCATCTGGGTGGTTCTTGTTCAGAATCTCTCAGGCAAATGCAGAAGTACTTGGTTGGAGCCAGACCATCTGGAAAGCTCAGTGCAGCTAGGTGTTCAAGGTACCTGCCCTACCTCAGTCCTCCACAGGGACCTATACACTGTAATATTCCCATAGAAGAAAAAAAAACAACATAAAACATAAGAGGGTCAGCAGACCCTAAGATAACATTCGAAGGAAAAGAAAATGGGCCAGAGATTGTCCAATAGTTGCTAGAAGGCATAATTGGAAACCAACCTCAAAACTTCAGTGTATATTGTGCATTCAATATAATGAAGATGCCTTCTCTCTCCCTTGGCCCCTCTTTTCCTTCCCACTTCCCTCACTTCCTCTTCATCATCAACAACAACTAGCCCTCATGTGTGGCAGGGCATCTGGTCCACTTTTGGCTGAAAGCTAACCTGGGGATGCTGACCAGAGAGCACTTAGCCATGGTTGCTAGAGCACAGCGACCCCTGGGGAATATATAACAACTCTCCCACCATACTGTCCCTGTTGAACCTGTCCAGAGGAGAATGACAATTCCGGGGTATATATTTAAATTATCATAGATCACTCAGAATTCCCAGCAGCACCCAGAGATCTGCAAAGACATTCTTCTGTAATGTGTGTATTGAGATTATTCCATCTCACTTTCTTTAATGTTTTCTTAAAGGTCTCCTATACTAACCTTGGCATCCTCCATGGATGCTTTTCTTAAGCCTTTGGTAAGAGAAACAACCCAGTGTCACAACAAGAAGAGCTCACAGATCAGACTAAGGAAAGCGGAGAACTGACTGAAGTTTGTTGAAAGCGAAGGGGAGCTGTGCTGTTCTCTCTCTTAAGGCTGAAAACTCCCTGCACGGCAGACACGGAGTATTTGAACAGCTCCCCTCTGCCAGCCCCAGATCCACTCAGCCTTTCCTTAGGCTTAGAAAAAAAATTGTTTTGTGTTAAGCCCTGCTACAAGTTCTAGAAAATTGTGTACATAAACCTGAAAAAAAAGCCTTCTCCCCCACCCCACCTTTCTTCCAGTACCCTTCAAGCATCTGTCATGTGAAGACTTGACCTGTCCTTGAAGCATCCTATCCTGGGCCTTTCTTTCTTATCAGCAGGGAAGGGGCCAATGCAGAGTGTCCACTGTGAAGGTACCACCCACAGAAAACAGGCCACAAGCAACTAATGTAAGAGAAATTGTTCTTAAATAAATGCCTGTGGAAATAAGCTCGAATCCACAGCTGGAGGAGATCTGTTTGCAGGTTTGCAAACTATTTGCTTTCTGAAAGTTGACACTATCCATGAGGCAAGTACATTTGGTATCTCCCACTGCTACTGATCAGGGTCACCATTGTTGACACTGCTTTGGGCCAAAATAAGAGGAGAAGAATATTAAAATCCTCAGATGAGACCAGAAGACTGAATCTGTGGTGGAGGTATCTTGAATCTCTCAAGATAAGGTGGGAAGAATCAAGACAGATGGCTCAGCTTCCATTCAAACCCCTTCTCCCATTGCTAATAGCATCTTTTTGCATCCTGGTCCTTCTTCCAACTTGTAGCTGCTTTTTCCATCTGAATCAGCCTGGAAGGCATGTTCACCCGCACCTGGGGGCCTGAGCCTGGTGAGACACGGCACTCTTCTATAAGCTGCGTCTCTGTGAACTTGAGCCACATAGCCATAAGGCCCCTTCTGGATTCCAGCCTTCCTGCCTCCTCCTGCTTTTTATAGAAGGATCCCTAAGGAATCAGAGTTGCTTGTCTGAGTTCCTGTTTTACCTGGCATTGTGCAGAGTCCATTCTGAAGTATTTCCACACAGGCCCCTCTCTCTGAGGCATGTGTTGGATGTGCTTCTGTTTCACAGGCCAGAGTCTTAGATACAAAGGCTTGCATACTGGCTGTGTGAACTTCTGGCCAGTCTTGAAGTCCTTTTGACTGAGAATAAAGGCATGGAGGGAGGCTCTTCAAAGCAACATTTCTAAACATGCTAATGACTAAGCCGAGGCGGAGGTCATATTCCAGAAGCGACTGCAGCCATGGCCAAAGAGGAAGTAAAGTTCTACTTGAGAGTATTGTAAGTCAAATACATGTAGTCAAGCAGGCCAGAGTCTATGGGTCTCCCCAACTCCAAACCCAGCACCCTGCCTTCTAACCCGTTCCCTCTGGTAATATTGTTGCCCCCCAGCCTTGAGGGAAGGAACAGTTTCAGACTTCAGTCCTGCAGTGAGAGCCTTGGACTGCTCATTACCAACTGCTTTCTGGTTCTGAATGATTCTCTTCTTTTTGTAATTGTGGAAAACATGGGAAGGACATAATAAATCACCACTGTAACTGCACGTACGGTTCAGTGGTACTGAACGCATGCTTGTGCGGCCATTCACCAGCCTATCCCTAGAAGATTCTTTTTAATCAATCCCAACTAGAACTTTTGTGCAATGTCTCCACCAGCCTTGGCCAGCATCATTCAACTTCTGTCTTCATTGGTTTTTACTTCTCCAGGGACCCTAGTATATAAAATCAAATAGTAGTTTTCCGATTGTCACTCTGTATAATGTATTTAAGTACAAGTTGAAATGTATTAGAATTTCTCCTCTTCTTGGAAGCTACTGAAATATTGTTTATGAGTCTACTATATTCTATTTATCTGCCCACCCCCTTGTAACTTCCTCCCACTGGATATTGCAAGTCTGGCATGAACACAGCTGACTACATTTCACTTCAGGATTCTACTTTGAAGTCTTTGGATAGCTTCTCACCAGTGGTCTTCCTATGTCATAAGATAATGCTAGTTTAAATTCTTTGAGGAATATTCATATTGTTTCCCATAGTATCCACTTTTATATGACTATCAACACTGCAAAAGAATCGTGATTTTTCTATGGCTTTATTGCCTGTCATCTCCTCCTCCTCCTCTTCTTCTTCTTCTAATTCTTCTTCTTCTCCTTCATGATATCCACTGTATTGCTTAGGGTTTCTATTGCCATGATAAAATATAATGACTAAAAGCAGGTTGTGGAGGAAAGGATTTGTTTGGATTATATGTCCAGGTCACTGTTCATCCTGGAAAAAAGTCAGGATAGAAACCTGGAGACAGGACCTTAACATTTGTTAAGGCTTCCGTGGAGAAACATCTGCCCAGTGCTGCCTACTGGTTTGCTCAGCCTGCTCTCTCTCTCTCTCTCTCTCTCTCTCTCTCTCTCTCTCTCTCTCTCTCTCTCCTTTCCTCCCTCTCTTCCATTCTAAACATAATTTTTTATTGACTCATTATGAATTTCACATCGTGCACCCCAATCCCACTCATTTCCTAGACCTTCCATATCTGCCCTCCACTCTTGTAATCCCTGAGATTAAGATGTAGAAAATTAAAATTAAGATTTTTTTTTTTAAAGCACATCTCACCACCCTCTAGATAGTGGACCTGCTCTCCACACCAGTCATGGCTGTTGCTGTACCTCTATGATGACACTCCTGTCTTTCCCGCCTCCCCATCACATTCATTTGTCATAATGGCTGCTGTGGTGTGTCATGCAGAATACCCCTTCACCCAAACAGCTTTCATTGAATGAGTCCTTAGTCTGGTTCAGGGCTCCTGGCTTCTGCTACCCATCGGTCCTAAACCCTCACAAGACTACTTCTCAGACATCCTGCTATTGCCCATAGTCATTGAGATTCTGTGGCCAGCATTCTTTCTGCACAGCCTGTTTCCTTAGAGAATACAGGACCACCAGCCCAGGGATGATACCACCCAAAATGGATTGGGCCCTCTCCCATCGGTCACTAATTAAGAAACTGTCCCCCAGCCAGGTCTTAGGGAGGCGTTTCTCAACTGAGTCTCCCTCCTTTCAGATGACTCTGGATTGTGTCAAATTGACATCAAACTAGCCACCTTACCAGTGTGAAGTGCTAACTTACTGTCTTTTTTTATTAATTTCCCTACTTTTTTTTTCATGAATCCTTTAGACATTTGTTAAGACTTCTGTAGAGAAATATCTGCCCAAGTTCTTGGCTTCATTTTAAAACTGGTTTCTTTTAGGGCTTTTGGTTGTTGTTGTTGAATTGTACTTCCTTATAGTTTACGGGTATTAAGTTTGCATCCATTATACAATTTGTGTTTCTTTTCCTAGCCCACAGTTTGCCTTTTCACTCTGCTAACAGTGCTCTTTGATGTGCAAAAGTTTTTAATTTGATGCCGTTTGATTTATCTATTTTCTTTTGTTGCCATTGCCTTTGGTGTCGGATCCAAGAAATTATTGCCAAATCCAATATCAAGGGGGCTTTCCCCATATGTGTTGGTAAGAGATTTTATAGACTTAGCTCTTATATACGTCTTTGATCCATTTTGAGGTAATTTTTGAATACGATATAAGGTCAAGTCCAGTATCAGTCTTGTATGTGTGGGTCACCAGATTTCTTTGCAACATTGGTTTAAATGATTATTTTTTCCCCCTTGTATGGGTTTGGAATCTTTACTGAAAATTATTGGAGTATGTTTTCTAGAGTTCTCTCTCTCTCTCTCTCTCTCTCTTTCTCTCTCTCTCTGTGAGGGTGGGGGTTGGGGGATTGAACTCAAGCTTTGTGTATACTAAGCATGCATTTTACCATTGAATTATTTTGCCATCCAGATGTAACTCTAGACTCTAGGCTCTTTAACCCATTTCAGTGTGTTAATGACCATTCAATCACCTCTGGCTCCTGTCAACCACAACTTAGACACAGAGATCCCAGGAGCATCCTCCCTACAATACTTAACCTACCTCCTGGAATTAGTTTGTTGGACCTTGAGAAGCTTTGGAGACACATCTGTTCGTCCTGTGTTAAATGTGTGGACTGCATATTGTAAGAGAATGAAGTCATGCCACTCTGAGAGCACTAGCAAGCTGACATAAGAGGCAGTATGCTGACCAAGCCACCATATATGTATAACACCGTGAGATTGGAAGAGGCTGCCTTGGCAAGTGGCTTTTGGAAGCTGAAGGATGATTAGGACTGGATCCCTTGGAGAGTTGGAGGAAGATGCATCAGGCTGAGAATAACATGGTACTGAGTCTTCCTTAGTCTCTTTAGTATGCTTTGACCATGGTTGGCACCGCACAGAAAGAAAATGAGGTGTTTTCTATGTCTCCCTCCCTAGACTACTTTGAGAGCAAAACTCTATGGTTCTCACCTCTGTATCTTAGGGCCTAGCTGTGCATAGTAAGAGTGTAGCAAATGTTTTTGTTATCAGACGCTATGAATGATGAACTAGAAACCTTGGATTTTTCCCAGCTTCTAATCCACACAGCACTATCAAATGAGGTATGTTTCCATGTAGATCTCTGATGCTGTCCTCATAGCTACTGTGTGAGCTGGGCCTTTCCAGGAAAGAGGGAAACAAGGCTTAGAGAAACTGCTTGTCTAAAGTCATATAGCCAATGAAAAGCAAGTATTTGAACCCTGATCTAATGACATAAAAAGTCATGTTCTTATGGGCACCTCGTCACTGCTGCATTTTGAACACACTGTCTAATTCACAATTGCACCTGAGGAGAGAAGCTGTTGTGATGTGTCTAGATATGTCAGAGACTGACAATAATTATAATTTGAACACATACCATATAGCATACTATTCCACAAGATGTGTGTCTTGCATCATTAAATTCTCATAGCAACATTATAGAGTAGTACTGCAATTATTTTCATTTTATAAACAAGAGAAAGGGAGGCTGAAAGAGCTAAGATCTCACAGATTGGGTAGTGAGACAAGACAACCACTATGTGCTGGCCTGGGCCCTCTGTCCCCTGGGTCCTTTCATTTGGGAAGTTATCTCTACTGTAAGGGGGACTGGGGGAGATGGATGATAGGCACTGTCTTTGATCTTTGTTTTAAATCATTTGTGTTAATTGTAGTGATCTCTGTTGTCTCCTGTCAGTCTCTCACTTGCCTCAAAAGAATTGGGAAAAATCCTCACAGAGAGGCAGAATCTCAAAGACATTCTTAGCCTGCAGAAGCAGACTCATTTGTACCATCCTTCCTTGGGGGGGGGGAGATTTGGTTGTTTGATGTTCTTTCTGCCTTGGGAGGGTTGATTGAGAGCCCTGCAAAGAGAAGCTTTAAGGCTTCTTAACCCTGAAAGGGTTCCTTGACCCCTGTTGCCCTAGCACCTGGGTCAGACATGGCTACTATGATTTATGGATCCATAAACAGAGCTTTTCCAAACCACGGTTTCCCTTACTCTCGGGAGTGAGTTATCATCTCTCTGGGTGTTAAACATACTTTTAATTAAGTATTTCTGCTTTTTTTTTTTTTAAAGCATTAGCATTAGGAGTCAAAGAGCAAACTAGGAATGGCCTGCAGGAGAAAGAAAGAGAGGAAGAGAGAGAGAGAGAGAGAGAAAGAGAGAGATAAGTAAATTCTAAAAGTCTCATGGGATCGACACTATACATTGTGGTTGAAGAGGCTGTCCCCAGTCACATGGTGTCTGTTTGTGTCTGCTCTGTTCTCTTATAAACCACATTAGCAGACAGTATTTCTTGGCTCATGTGTTCCCTTAAAGAGAAAAATGACATGTATGGGAATGAGATCCACCCCCCACATTATCTTCCTCACAACACCCCAGCTTTTTTTTTTTTTGAGCTTCAGGAAGCAATGTGATTTTTTTTTTTTTTTTTTTTTTTTCTGGACAGAGGAGAAGCAGTTGTTTTTTTCTCAACTAATTTTTGTTCCAAGACCTCACAAGGCGTGAGGAGAATAACTTCCTGAGTAAAGAAAGCATTTGAGTGTCAGCATCAAAAGATACACAAATCCCAGAACTTAATGGGAGGAGGGCGGAGCCTCACAGGGACGAGAGCCTTCTCTCCTGCTACAGGGGAAACGAGAAGCAGGACCTTTCCTTTCGGGCCCAATTCTCCATCACTTCCTCTGTTCTTTTTTCCTCTCATGATTCAAAGTGTCTATAAAGAACCCTATAGACTTTAAGGAAATTCAATTCCTTCACTCCTTCCTTAAGGACAATGTCAAGCGTTCTTTCTTTTTAAAGATCCAGGTTACTGATTTTGAAAGTTGAGAAATGGGGGATTCTTAGGAGATGGATGGTATTCCAAAAAAACTCTAGTCTGAGTTATTAGCTTGTTAAATTATAAATTGTATTAAGCCATGTTTCTCTCTAGTTTCAATTTCAGCAAGATTTTCCTATATAAAATACTCAGGTTACACACATGCACACACAGCACTAAAAGGGAGATGGTGGGAAGGCGGTCGGTAACCATAGGCATCACCTACAGAAAATTCCTGTAGCCACACAAACCACAGTGGTGGCTTTCGCAGCTCCCCAGACGGTTATCCATCATGTCCAGGACTGCACATTAAAATGACTTTTTACTTGAGTCATCTGTTAGTCTGTTACCAGGGCACATATCAGATTGCATTTCATCTTACATTAGATCAAAGTGACCAGCAGAGGAAAACTCGGCTCCCCCTTTTCTCTCTCAGCTCTCCTCAGGAGGGGAGATTCCTACAGTATTCTGTCTCACACACCTCGCCTCCGTAAGCTCCACAGAATCATAGCACTTTGCAAGAACGTGCAAATCCCACTTCCTCACCCAAACGTGATTAGTAAATAAAATCCGGACTCCATGCTAAATGCTGATTTATTTTTTCTCTTCAGGATTCAATTCATTCTCCTCCAGCTACAATCCTAAAAGGACCAGAATTTGCCTGACTTCTGTGGTGAATCCTGTAGTCTTTTGAGACAAAAAAGGCACAAGATTGGAACCAGAAATCATTACAGAGGAGCAAAGAAAACCTTTATGGAATAATCTGCTACTACTTTCTTGTACTTGGGAGCTAACTGGATTGTCCTTATGTGATCTCTCTCTCTCTCTCTCTCTCTCTCTCTCTCTCTCTCTCTCTTTCTCTCTCTCTCTCCATTGTGCTCTTTTACATGGGTTAATGATCAAGGAAAACTGAGCCTCCATATAACTCACTGTACAAAGGTACCCTGAGATTCTTGTGTCACTAGGGGTACAAATGGCTACACCATTGGAGTGAAATCCTGCCCTCCACAGGCCAAGACCACATGTGACACATCAATTATGTCCCTAATTATCTTTCCTGGTACCCTGTGTCTCCAAATGCTTAATGCTCCAAGGAGTAAATGATTTCTTTCCACTCTTGCTTAAAGTGCCAGGAGGCAAGAGAAATTTAAACAGACCTAAGATCAACAGTGTGAGTTTACTTGGCCTCCTGCTCTAGCAACCCTGTCATAAATTTCTTCAGCTTCTTAGTTGGGAATTTAAAAGGCCTATAGTCTTGGCAAGGTTTATATAACAATGTTTCTTCTATGTGGATTAGAAACTTGCAAAAATCCCAAGCTGTGTGGGTATCATATTTGGTTAGTGGATCAACATGGGAAGATAACAGAAAAACTCAACACCAAGTCTAGCCAAACTGTATCTGGGTTTAGATTGATAGGTGGCTCCATCTCCGACACCGCCAAAAGCCTGGCTCTTGGGAGATGTTGTGGGCCTGCCTCCTCCCAGGGTTACTGCATTTGAAGCTCATCTCCTGTGGTCTGTGCAGAGCCTGGAGAACTAAACAAGGAGGTAATAGGCAGAGTGCTGAGGATTATCTACTGGGATGTGTTACATCTCTGGTTTTAGGATCTTTCTGACCAGCCCCTCTTAGACAGCTCATTAGACCTGATTTGGGGGACCCTGAAAGTATACCTGACTGCACCAAAGGACCCTTTGTGATAGCTACCCCTCCATCCCTGCCCAGCACATTTCTATATGACCTGCTGTGGATGTTACATAGGTTTGTCTTCCCACGGTAGATGGCATGAAACCTTCTTGAAGAGGATTAGACCTGGATCTTCTAGGTGACTTATTTCCAAGAAGAATCCAAATGCCCCTTACAAAAACTGGAAAGCATTTTCTTCATATGACTCTAGAGGGCAAGTCTTCTGCTTTTCTTAAGGTCACTCAGCCAAACAATAAGATTCAACAAAGAGCATGCTGCATTGCAGACAAAGTGAATGGGCTGGAACTGAAGACTGGCAGTGGGGCAAACCTTGGCCCACAGCTGATTGGCATCAGTGCCAAACACCAGAATGACATTCTCCATGAGAAGGAATTTACCTGTTTGTTTTATCATGAGGGGAACAAAATGATGTAGACAGCAGAAGGATACAAAAGATGGGTGAAAGGACATTGGAGTACAGTGTTTAACCAAGTAAAACATGCCAGAGGGGTGATGGGCACTCAAAGGCGCACAGCAGTGCAGGTGTTTCTGAATTGTTTTCATGATTCAAGTCCAGACATTGATCAATTCAATCAAAAGGCTTCCAATGAACATTGATTCCCACCTATAACTATTCATGAGTCATTAACCTCATCCCTCAGAAATATTGTTCAGTTCCAAATATAAATAGAAAGGATTACATTGACTATAGTTTGTGTTTTTAATTACCTAATTGTAACAAGATCACACTATGTTGGCCAAGCTGGCCTTGAACTTGCTGTGAGCTTCCCGCCTCAGCCTCCTAAGTACTAGAATTGAAAGTGGATACCACCTCACCTAACTTGGGACTGCAGTTTATTAAAATCAGAAATCGCCTTTCTTTAATGGTGAAAATAAAAATAAACATAATCACAAGATTGCAATGCACAAAATAGTTTCAAGAAAAAAATGGTCACAGGGTTCTTCCCCACCCCACCCAAATTCACCCCATGAAGTAACCATGGCTTCAGAGGTCAGGGGATAGAAATGCATGCTCTAGGAGAACACTGGACCAGGCTTTCTCAGCAAGCATTGCTAAGAAGCTGATGGTGCTGTCAGCATTTGTGGAGAAGAAGGCTAAAGGTCTGGCTTTGCTGGGAGTAATATGATCAATAGGAGAAGCTACACAGCCACAATCATGTTCTACTACCTACTCTCTCACTTACATGGTGACTTTACCAGCACCGTCACAAGGGTATGATGCCACCCATTCATGGAGGGTCTCTTTTGGGTTGGAATACCTACTATTTATCACCCTGATTTCTGGGTTTGCTGATATTTGAAAGAAATACAAAAAGAAGATTTTATCACAATTTTGAATATTAAACACGTCAACCATAATTTGATGAGGTTGCATTAAAAGAATTATTCTGAAAACAAATTCATCTAAATCTCCAGATGCTGTTAACAAGAGCAGAAGGGAGTCTTTCTTCATCTCTTCCTTGCCTGTTCCTGAGGGCTGCATGTCTGGATTCAAAATTTTGGATGTGATTAAAATATTTTTGCTTTCAAATCAGATATTTCTGCCCCTTGTCGCGTCTTGGTTGAGTGTGTGATGGATTAGTCACATCACCTTCTGTCCTGAATCTGAAGCCAGTACCTCTTACGGCCAAGTTCCTATGGAGTACAGAAATACAATGGTAGTTACTCTTGGAATTGGTTAGCTGTAGGTAAAATAAACAGCTTAGCCGAAGAAGTACAAATCTTATCTTAAGGTTTATACATCCAGTGTGAGTGTTTACTTCTAAATCAATTTGGAGTGAAATTTATTTGTTAGTATCTATCTGCAAAAGTAGGTAGCTATGGATGGGATGACTCTGCCTCAAAGCTGTGTGTGAGTCTTTCATAGTAAAAAGTCTGTTCAATTTATTGAGAGATGATTAAGATATGTAATGAAGTTCCATTGTTTGTGAAATTTGATGGCAGGATCAGTATTTATGGCAATATATGCATGTAGTCTAAACTGTCACAGCATACAATACACAAGAAAATATGTATATAATTTCAATCATATATAAAAGGCAATACATAATAAATATTACATATGCAAGCAACAATTTGTAACATTTCTTTTTGATTTATTTATTTTTCATTTAAAATGTTTTTTCCCATATCTACCATTTCCCCCACCCCAATTTATGGCATTTCTAATTGCGTGAAATGATGAGTAGTTTCCCCCTAAATATATGTGGCTAAATTGTTGTTGTAAGTTAAGTATATACATATATGGTCTCCTTTCACAGGAGAGGGGTTACATGGCCACACAGGCACTGGGCCAGTGCTGAATAATTCCTTTGTATTCACATACCTTCACCCCCAGAGTTTGTTTATCCACCCACTGGGGCCTGTTCTTAATGTTTCCATTGTTTTGCTGTATCTTGTAGCTTCTTGGCCTCTGATTTACTTTCCTTAAGATGAAACCTAAGAAAATCCACAGTTTTAATTTACAGTCATCATCATATACCTAGTAATTCCTCTGGAGTAAAGGATTAGCACTATAGACTCAGAAACAAGCCTTGTAAAATAAAAGCGATTCTAAAGTTTGGATCAAAAGCAAGTAAGTTTGTATCAATTTCTGATTTCACATGTGGATAAGAAGGCACTGTGCCTGCCACACTTCCTAGATTCAGATGTGGTTAAAATCATCTTTCAGATGTGTCTGAACATACACTTCCAGCCATTCCCTTATACCCATTAAGAATTGTTTTCATAGCTTGTGTCTTAAGGTTGATTGCTTTGTCTGCCGGTGGTTGTTTCTTAGAGCTGACTTCCTTCTGTTCCCAGTGTTTCCCAGAAAGAAACGGTCAAGATATTTCACATTTATGCAGCACTTTGCCATCTAAGAAGCATGTGCATATATATATTCTGCTGACTTGATTTTTACCATGACCTTGGTGAGTCACAGTGGAGCAATGCTATCTCCATTTTTGACATAAAATAACAAGCCTTCCAAAGAGCAACAGCTTCGTAAATTTGCTCACTAAGGTTCTGAGTGGTCTGGCTAAGACCGACCCTTCTGGTGAGTCCTTGGCTTTAAGCAAACTTTAGCTGGTGACCTGATCTTACTAAACCAGTGTTTATTTTGCCTTCTGACTGTAAGCTATAATTTATGTTTGGGTAGACAATAAGGAAAGTGCTTTGTACCAAGAATGTTCCATTTGTCAAGTCGAAAACTGGGGAGGAATTGTGGCTTTATCCTTAGATTTAATCTCTCTCTTCACCAAACGTGATCTGATTCATTCTAACATTGTAGTCTTTGTTTAAAATTTTAATATATTAATTTGTGCAAATGCATGCACACATACTCATGTGCAACAGACTTGTCAATGTCAGATGACAATTTGTGGGAACCAATTCTCTCTGTCTACCATGTGGGTCTGGAGGATTGAACACTGATTGTATGGTTTGGCCATATAGCACCTCTAACCACTGAAGCATCTCACAAATCTTTTTTTTTTAATATTTTGAATATTAAATGCACTAACCTGAACTTTTTTTTTCTTCCTTTCCTTTGCGAGGGCTTACAGATTTCAGCTAGGCATCCTTACTGACAAAGTATGTGGTACATATCTAGGTCCCTCTTTATCAACAAAACATCTAGAATGAGCACTGAGGGAGGATTACTTGGGAGTCGGGAAGCCCTTACCTCTCTCTGTCTCCTGACTTCTGTGGGATATGCCATGTATTTGAATATTGGCCACTCTCTAAGTCCAAAGTTGGCTTGCACTGTGAGAAAGAGTGCCACGTTAGAGCCCGGGCTGGACACTGTAAACAGCATCCCTTCCTGTGACTGGTTACCCTTACCTTAAGACATTTCGAAACTTTCTTTTCCTCCTTCTCTCATCTTTGTGATGGCTGCACTCCACTCAGCTTGCTTTTCTGAGGCACAGAGAAAAAAGTAATCCCACAGGGGCTGGTCATCTCTCAGCACCCCTAAAGGAAAACAAGCCCCATCCATTTCCCAACTAGGGCAAAGTATCTACCTTAGTTTTTGACTGTTAGTAAATCCTCAGTAATCTTTCATTTGCCAACTCTGAGGACCACTAGAATAGGTTAGGGATAGAACCCCAGGGACATCGATTCTGTCTGATTCCTTACTTTCTGTCACACTCTAGAGAAACCAGCTTTTGAATTTAAAAATACAATGTGTCCTTTGCTCACCCATCTTCTCTGAAATTGCCTTCCCATGGAAGCTGTGTGTCGGACAGTCCTAAGGGGGAGAAACGGACTGAAAAGGCAACAGAAAAGAACCTCACACAACTAATATACCAAATTATTATCCCTTATTGCTAATAACTGTGTAGTAATTTGGCACATGGCTATTAAATAGAAAACATAAATGACCCTGTAACTTTAGCCCCCTTAAAGCCAAGGAAAACAGCTCATGGAAAGACCTCGAAAATTATGACTGAAACAGGCTTACAAATCATATGTGTCCAAGGAACCATTAAAACACACAGCATTTTAAAGGAAAGGGTAAGCTTGAACCCCAGTAGTGCACTGCACATTTGTGAAGCAGATCAGACCTCAGTGGTAATTATTCATAGTAACTCTGTTTAAAAATTCTTAGCTACTTGTCAACCATGAGAGTGCATTTTGAATGTTCTTTCATAACACTTAGAGGAGAAATTTACAAGGATTACTAAATTCAAAGAAATGCAGAATGTCAGCTTTGAGGCATGTTGATTGATGCAAAATTGACCCAAATTAATGTAGTCAGTGGCTACCTTCCAGCAGGTGCTTTCAATGTTGTACAGTGCATACAGGCCTACATTTTCAAAATCACATTCATCTTAATGGAAAAAAGGTGCAGCAACATCCAGTGAGCTGCCTGGATAAAATTTGAAATTCTATTCTCATGTACTTCTAGATGATTGACCAACTTGTAGCAGAATCCCATGGCTTCCATGTTTCCAGAGATGCCATCAGGTGCTGTGAGATAAAGGTGGGGAAAACACCTAGAACTTTTCCTGGAGTTTGGAGTCACATCATTTGGAATAGAGAGGTAGGTCTTGGGCCAGGCTCTTTTCCATGACTATGTACTTGGCACAGGAAGCATCTCTGTGGCTGGAGAATTGATTGATTGCTTAATATTTATTGAGCATCCATGGAGGGTTTAGTTCTCAATATTCATGAATAAATACATCAATACTTTTTCTCCCCACCCAGAAACATGATGCCTTAAGATGCTTCCTAAAGTACTCTATAAAATGCTCTTTACCTGAAATCAATCCTATATCCTTTCAAGATGTGTATATGTACACAAAATAAATAAATGTAATTGATCAAAAGTCCCTTGTCCAAGGGAGCCCAAGTACGTCCCAATGGCGAGTCTATCCTCTGACTAAAATGAGAACACCCCATGTCATTAGTGAATTTGGGTCAGTTCAGTCTGCCCTGAGCTCCCCAGCTCCCCCTGGTAGATTTCAGAGTAAGGGTCTTGTGGCATTGGGCAGGATTCTATTATTTTTATTAGGGGGCATTTTTGGCAAACCTATTGAATGGGCTATGTTTTTAAACAACTGCCCAGGAGGATTGCTCTCCTCTGGGCTAGATGATTTCATTAGTTGGTGTCTAACTCATAAGTCTGAGTTATTTATTGTAAAACCAAATAGAGAGCATATGACTTTGAAGATCTGATCAGACCAGACTGTGTGGGCCAGATACTGAGCAGACGCCGTCTCCCAGCATTCATCTGTCACAGTCCATTTTTCACTTGCTAAATCAGCTTTATGCAAATTTTGTCATGGCAGGGATGTCAGGGCTTACCTATTCCAGAACTTCTCTTTCTTACCTCTAACCACCTTCTTCTTCTTCTTCTTCTTCTTCTTCTTCTTCTTCTTCTTCTTCTTCTTCTTCTTTTTAAGATATGGGTAAATAAACATAAGCCTTTAGAGATACACTGACAGTTTTAAAATGGAATGAAATATTAAGTCATCTTGTTTAAGCCTCAGTTTAACATATGGTGAAATGATGTTTCCAAGACCACTGAGCCAAAATGATACCCACAGGAAAAAAATACTATTATATAAGTTATGCAAAAGCAGGTCTAGAAGGGGCCTTCTCCAGCCTTTGGCAACCATCTCTCTTCCTCCAAGCTTGTTAGATTTCCATCTCATCTTACTTCCATAGGTTATAAAAGCAAAGACTAAGATGAACAAGCATGCACAAACAAAAAATAATATATGCTTTGGAATATATAATTTGTTAGAACAGAAAGAGAACACTGCTGATATTTTGTGCCATATACTTGTTTCTTCCTTTTAACTTTGGCATAGAACACACACATCTTGATACAAAACTGTGAGAACTAGTGTCTTTTTGGTTTAGTTTTTAAAATAGAGTTAGTCATGCGATTTCTCCTTTCAACAAACACAAATTAAGATTTCATACTAACTACACTTGGAGCCAAAGGATTGTTGAAGATGCAGCCCTCCTGCTGGTATTCATAAGCCTGGGGCTCTCACTGGATCCTGGTTCTTTCCCTGGAAATCCAGGTCACTGAATAACAAATCTTACCTTTGATATCTGTTGTCCTGATGCAATGACACTTGACCTCACAAGATACAATTCTTTACAAGACTCCCTCACTTAGGCAGGAGCTTCAAACCCAAGAGTCCCAAAACTTTCACATTTATGAGCAATTGGCTTTAAACCTGTGGGTTTCCAACATCCCCTCACACTCAATAATTTTCTAAATTACAACTCAAGAAAGTGTTATTCATATATTCTAATTTTAAAGGTTTTTGGGATTTTGGAGGAGAGATACTAGCAATTGAGCTTAGGGCTTTATATATTCTGGGCAAGCACTCTATTATCTCTGAGTTATTCTCCCGATCCAAGGACAATAGCAAAAGGATGGAAAAAAATAGAATCAGCCAAAACAATTCATGCAAAGATCTGAAAGAATCTCAAATGCAAAATCTGAAGACATGTCACCTTCTCAGCACATCAATATGTGACAATATGCAAGATAGTGCCAGTTAGACCATCATGCCACAGCTTCAATATCCAGAGATTTTGGCCATGTATACATAACTAATTAACTCATTGTCCACATGCCTTCCATCCTGTGGTTCACAGCTTTAGCCCACTAACCACATGGTTGGTCTTTCTGGTATGATTGTTCCATGATGAGCCATCTCATTGAATAAATTTAAAGTGACTCCAGGGACTCACTAAAAATAACGAAGACACTCTTATCCCTCCGTGAATTCCAAGCATTTAGAGGCCACCTCCCAATTATAGGACCCAAAGGTCTGTCTATCCCTAAGGTACGATTATGCCTTCCTGCTGTGGGTCTATGCTTTTGTACACTGTAAATATATGCCATTTTAAATATTGGTTTAATAAAGTGCTGATTGGCCAGAAGCTAGACAGAAAGTAGGGTGGGGGGTATAAATAAGAAATAATTGGTTATCTTAAAGTATAAGAGCTAGATAGTAATATGCTCGAGTCATAGGTCAAGCAGCTTGTAATTAATATAAGCCTCTTGGTGCATATATTTGGGACCAGCAGGGTGGGACAGAGAAACTTCCAACTACACCTTCCTCTTTCCACACCCTTAAAAATTAACATGTACTAACCTTGCGTGAAAAATGTGTTTAGTTGACACAACATGTGCATAGAACACAGATCGACACTGTGTTTTCAGACCATAAGGGGACTCAGAAGTCTCAAAATTTAAATAATTACCAGCCTTACTCACTATCTGCTGGATAGGAAGTTTTTCTGTCCACAGTTCATCGTTAAGAGCTCTGACACTCAAATTTGGGTCTGCAAGTCTCCCCATTTTTCCAGATTGCCTCAAGTGTCTGAAGTCCCCATGATATCTCCTCTAGGTTTACACTTGTTTCTTGTCAGCATGGAAGGATTAATCCCTAGATTGGCTATTAAGCATTCAAGCCTGTGCACGAGGTTGGAAGGAAACTCAGGTTTAGGCGCCTGGCCCATTGCTTCATCTTCTCCCCTTCCAAGCCAATAATAGAGAAAAAGATTTGTGTTTTAGGAAGAGTGTAGCTGTTGAGGGGGGGGCAAGTTGGAAGCACCAAAAAAAACCACCTTCCTCTAGTGACACCAGAATTCCCTCAGGTCACAATGGAATACAATACACAGTGGATTAGAAAAGGCATAAAGGGCAGCCTGATTGAGAGGGAGATCCATTCAGATACCATGACCTGGGACTTGAAGGATGATTACAGCAGAAAGGAGGGTGTGAAATTAGAACGATCATGCTAACTATTCTCCAGAAACAAAGGCAGTCAAACAGCTGACTGCAGGAAAGTTCTGAGCCCACAAGGACACACAGAAAGGATAGATCAGAAAAGATTCTAAATTTCAGGGTCCAAAGAAGGTCATCCCTGGAGGCCAGAGATCTGTGTCCTTCTATGCAATGGCAGTTTTTGGCCATTCCCTGAGAAGAATATGTGCACATTATCCTAGTCAGAGGAATCTCTCTGCTCTTTAGGAAGAAAATTCGTTTGATGGTGTGATGCTGCTGAATTCATGCTATGGGTGAGTTTCTGGAACTCCTTCATTGGTGTGTGAGAAAAAGTTGTATAAAATAGGGCACTGATAACATATGGCTGTGCCAAAAACAGACTTGAACATTTAAGAAAAAAAAAAAAAGGCTTCAGAGAATGCCTCTCAAGTCTCTGCAGAGAAAAAGCAGCCAACTTAATTCTGTTTTGATTTTCCTTGATGTGTGATCTGATTTGTGGGCTGGATTTCCATAGCCACATTTGTCCCAAGCCCTATTCATGTTTAAGGATTGCTCATGCCCAAATATGGATCTCTAGTATTTTGTGTTGACCATGTGCCTGGGTCCAACTGTCCAATCCAAGCCAGAGTCCTTGCCAAAGTTCTAATAGACACAACATAGACAAGCATTATGTGATGGATAAACAATCCTGCCTGGAGTGACAGCATGTGAATAGCATGGCTGGTAGGTTTGTAGGCAGGAAATGGGATGTAGCCTGTGAATGGCTGTTTCTACAGTCACTATCTGGTTCCTGCCAGCTCCAACGTCATCTTCTAAAACAAGGACCAGGAAGTGTTTAACTGCTCTTTAGGGCTTCCAAATTCCACTGTCCTCCAGAGAGAGAACTATAGATCACAATGTAGCAGGAAAAAAAAAAAAGAATATAAACTCAAACAGAAGAGCCCCTAGACTCACAGGCTGGAAGAAAGTACTGACTCCCTCTGACTTCTTAAGATGCATCCTATGGTGTGTGTGTGTGTGTGTGTGTGTGTGTGTGTGTGTGTGTGTGTGTGTTAGAGAAGAAAAAAATAGACATAGACTCAAAAAGAAAGAAATAGTAGTGAAGAGAGACTGGAAGAAGAATAAAAAGGACTTAGGTAGAGATGATCCTGAGGGAAACTCCTACCAACAAATGTCAACCACTTAGCAGCATCTGTCAGGGGTCATCACCTGCTTTACATGGCATCCGTTATTGTCTGTTTCACTGCAAACTATGGGGAGCCCACAATGTGACCTTCACCTGCTACCATTATGTTTAAATCAGTCCACACCAATGGATCTTTCAATGTTGATGTAAAAAGTCCAATATCCATCGCTGTGGTGGAGCCAGGTATTTGTGCTGGCTCTAATGCAATGTAAGATTCGATATTCATATTTAACACAAGCCTTTTAAACCTATAGTCACTGTAGTTTCTTTATAACAATGCTTAATTCTTTGGCAATGGGCAGCAAATATGGATAATTTCATAGTGTTTATCTGTGTTGTTTCTTCTTTTTCTTCATTAAACCATGGGTTTCCAAATCTGTCTAGTGTACTTGTTGTATGAGCCAAGTTTTGTCTCCTGAAAAGTGTAGCCAAAAGATTCTGGATTGGTCCAGACCTGCTCAAAGCTGCTTTGTTCCATATAATCTCACAAAGGCTTATGTTATTTACAAACTGTTTGGCCTAGGCTCATTACCAACTAGCTCTTATAACTTGACCTATTTTTATTAATCTGCATATCACCACATAGATCATGGCTTACCTGTACTTTTACATCTTGCTCCTTGGGCAGCTAAATTGAGTCTCTCTGACTCCGCCCTGCTTCCTCTTTTATCTATGCTTGAATTTTTCCACCTGCCTTTAAGCTGTCTTGCCATAGGCCAAAACAGTTTCTTTATTGACAAATGGTAATCAAATATATTCACAGAATACAGAAAGACATTCCACATCAGAAGAGTTTTACACCTGTCAAAGATAGACCATTACTCTCCAATCTGCCCTGATAGACCATCTGTTTTTCTAACTAAGTCCTCTGCCCTCCATCTCTCCACATCTTTTCTACATATTTTTGTAAATTTCCATGTTCCCTTAAAAACTTTGGAAATCAAGGCCCAATGTTTCTTCACAATGTACATCTTCTTACCATATGCCTTCTTCCTTAACACATACTACTTTTGAAGTAATAGAAGACTAAAGTCACATATCTGTTTGCAAAGCAAAATGATGAAGGAAAATTACAGAGAGGGCCGGGAAAGAAGGAAGGCTGAAATATGTCAAAAGACTCAGAATCTCCAGGTCCCAGGCCCCAACTTCTTGTTGCTTTTATGGTCAAGGTTAAATGCTTCCTATCATCTTGGGAACACTGCAATGATCTCTGATTACTTAGAGTCTTTAAATACGTGGGTCCTAGGAAGCTCTTCTCCATCCATTTCTCCACTTGCCTACCTGCTACATATACTCTTGCTTGAGTAAAAATATGCCCTTGGCCAGTTGGATCCCCTGTCCAGTGATCTCATGAGATGCCTTCACTTCCCCTTTCCTCGTGTTTGTATTCAAAGCTAACTATTTATGTGCCGTGTAACAGCTGCAATTTCCACAGAACAGTGGTCTTTTTGCCCATCTGTTGCAGGCAGTCAGCATGGCTTTTAGTTGCATCCTATGGACTTTTTTGGGTCTTATTTAAAATCCTAGCATAAAGCCTTGTGTGTGTGTTTGTGTGTGTGTGTGTGTGTGTGTGTGTGTGTGTGTGTGTGTGTGTGTGTGTGTGTGTGAAAGAGAGAGAGAGACAGAGAGACAGAGAGAGAGAGAGATCTGGATTTTCTAATGCCCCTCGCCTTCCCTGTGGCAGCATAAACAAGCACCTTACGAAGTACTATATAGACACCATTTGATTCTTTCTTGCTAGGAACTTGCTTTTCATTCAGAATGTTCTCAGGATTGTTTTTGGAACTCTTCCTACAAATGTCTCCATGTCCTAAGTTCCCTGGGATCCTTGGGCCGAGAGTGCAGTATGTGAGATTGCAGTGGGCCCTGTGATGGCAGGGCTCTGGGAGCAGCAACACCGACGGTTACACTACTCTTAGAGAATGTACATTTGTTTTGAACATATTTGGAACTTGTCTCCAAGAGCTCACTATATGCAAAAAGGAAAGAAAAAAAAAAAACAGGAAATGAAAAAGTCAGCAGAAAGATGCTTAGACACAGTTCCAAAGGGGAAAAACGCCAACTATTTTTCAATGAAAAGAAAACCTCATTTTATTAACTGCTGATAGCTTTATGATAGTTGGGTGATCTGCTCTATAATTTTAAAGCCATTCTTGAACATGTCCCTCTGGAATCTTCCTTACAGTTACTGAGGCGCTAATTTCTCTTCACTATGATTTCTGTGAAGGACAGCAACATCTAGACTCCTGGCCTGGTTACATTCACATGGCCAGGCAGATGTGAAATCTGTGTGCACTGCCATTCCCACACTCTGGTGTCATGCTCTTCCAGGAACTATATAACACAATGATGCAAAACCAGGGTGAAATCACTCAGCTCCTGCCACATAAATAATGCTATCTGCCCCCACCTCAGGGGTTGTCTTTGTCTCTTTTTCTATTAGGTCTTTAATGAGCTTCTCTTTCTACACTAAATACCAGATGAAGCCCCAGTATTTTCAAAGCGGAACATGGAAATCCTGAACTTGGGAAAGAATAGAATAATAATATGACGTGATTTACCTACAAGCAGTGACTGTTCAGAAAAGAAATCCTCTGAAAGGCTGGAATTATCTACCCTCTTCCTGGAAGCATTTCTTGTTTTCCCAGCAATTGAGTGAGTGCTCCCCAGGGCAGGGGTAAAGAATCTACTTAAAAACAATTATGGACTTTAAATAGTCTTATATATAATAGAAGCAAAATGCCAGCATATTACTCTCAGTCAAAAATGTATTGGGTGAAGATTAATCCCGAAAATGGGAAAACTTTCATTCAAAGCCTCTAGTGCAATTTTATCTAAAAGAGCAAAACAATCTAATGCCTTTAAGTATGTCATTTGCTTAAAGTGATTTTATGTAACCACTTAAGTAAGTCCTCCAAAGAACTAAAGAAAGCACTGGAAGTTGTTATTAATATCAAATATAATATGCCCACAAACATTCATAAACCAGGAGCGTGAATTCAGAAAAGAGCAGGCACAATATCCCCAGCATGGAAACTGATGCTCTGGGCGTGTGTGTGTTGTGGAGGCTTCCTCTCTGCTTTGCATTAGAGTGTGTGTGCAAGGTCTTCCATCATGTTAAAAGTCTTTACTTGTCAACACAGGCTATCTTCACCTTCTCTTGTCTTCCACTCATCCATCACGAAAGTAAAATAGATAAATGAGTTTTAACTATTTTTTGTGCTATAGTTGCTATTTAGTTATAAAAGTTAAACAATAAAATGCTAACAATATAAAAAATATTGAGAGCCTCTTTATTATCCTATCCTGAATGCATCTCCATTTATTTTTTCAATAGGAGAAGAAATCTCACTGGTAGTGTAAATCTGAAGTTACAGGTATGAATCACACATTCACTGGTAGAAAAATCTATCTGGGTTACTATGTTTAATGACTCAGAGATTGAAGAAACAAATTCAGCGGGAATAATTATAACAAAATTCTTAGAGATGAGAAAAATAGGAACAGAACTCTCAATGCTCCTCATTAATCAGAAATATTCTAAGCAATTTCTATACAACTCGGCATTTAGGAATATTTAGAATTCTGTTTCCACTTTGTTCACAGAAAGATATGACCATCAGGCTTCAAGGAGTTCCATTTACAAAATACATCCAGTCTTTTAAATAAGATGCACAGGTGCAATGCACACGTTTGCTATTGCTATGGTACAGTGGTAGAGCATATTTGACTTTCAGTAGTGACCAAGTTTTTAAAAAGGAATTTAGAGTCAAATTGATTAAAATGTATTGTAATGTATAATGTATTGAAATGTAAAATGTATTGAAATCAGAGAATTTTGAATAACTCCTCCATGTGAAGAATGAGTCCCTTACAACCTTGACCATCATATGTCAGAAGTCTGAAACATTTTCCTTTTCCAAGTAGGTAACACTTGCCTACTTTGACAGTACTGTGGGATCATGCACTGTCATGTGAGATCTCCGCAACAGAGGAAATGATACCAAAAACAATAACACCAAACTAACCTAGGAATTTGGTGAAGGGTGAGTGCATTCTCCTTCAGGGTCATGGCCCTTGGAGAAGGTGATCTTTGGCTGTGGTCTCTAAGGCAAGACCTCTTAAATGTGCAACCTCGAGTCAACAGGAAGAAGCAAGGCCTTGTTTGTGGGAAAGGAAGCTTAAGAGTGACATCTGCAGCATCGGGTGAGACGCATCAGTTTTAGGTGTGTCCTCACAAGAAACTCTAGGAGGGAGAAAAGACCACCTCTGCTTTATGGCTGTGTGTTTTCTAGACTTGGGAAATCATGGACCACATGACTAGCGCCAGTCAGTCTGACCTCTAAATTCTGTAAGGTTGATGCGGGCTTTTCTGTCAGTTAATACCCCAGAGACCTTTTCATTGACTCCCAGGATCACTGAACAGTGTATAAGACTGTCTTGCTTTCCTCTGACTGTGACCTTGACTTTCAGAGAGGGCTGGACTGTTCAGTTGCTGGGAATTCAAAATCCAGTCGTTCTTCAGTTCAGGATGGGAACATCCCTTCAATGAAGCTGGAATGGGACGCAGAGGGAACAGAGAGGAAATAGACAGCAAGGAGAGGAATTATTTTTAAAAGCTTGGGAGATAAACTCATCTCCCCCTACTGCACGCGCTCATTTCCTGAGGGTCAGGATATGTGTCAGCAAGGCTCTATGATATCTGTTATAACGCGCCTGCTCCCACCCCGACCCCCGTGTGACACCAAACGTTTCTTGAATACAAAGGATAACATTCCATTCACCTTCAACCTGCATGGACTCAGTGGATGCTGGGGAAGGGAGGTGAGTGGACTTGTGTAAGTCCTGGCATAAATTCTCTTTTAGCACAGGGAGCTGCAGTGGGTTTTTCTAATAATGGACCCTTTTAACCAAGCTGAGCTTGAGCCTAGAGCCTGGGAGGCCAGACCGAGCAAGACACCGGCTGAGTAAAACTCTGCTCTCCTCGGTGTGAATGAAGTCTTTTAGTGCCCTGTCTCACCCCAGCAACTTTGGGCTCTGAAAAATGTCCTGTTTGATATTATAAGTTCCCAAAAGACACAGGCTGCGACTGCTCTTCTTACACAGCCCAGCACCACATGCCACACGCCACAGGGCTCTTTCATAAATATTGTTCAGTGACGCTCACTCTCCCGGTGAGTATGTGTGTAGGGTTCAGGAAGCCCCAGGGAGCCAGTGCGCTGGCTGTATCACCAGACACAGCTCAGGGATTGCCTGGGGAACATAATACTTGCTGGGTTTCCTCTTTGAGGGTGCCACTCCGCACCAGCTTTGTGAGAAGCAGATCTTGGTTCCTCTCAAACTTGCTTAGAGTCTAATGCAAATCTTAGTCCTGGGGCTTACAGAAAATGAGGGCAGAGTTAACTAGCTCGCCTAGGCAGGAAGAGTACTAACTAAACAATGATGTGCAGATCCACCATGACTAGTCTCTTGAGAGATTGCAAGCCTCCTACTTAATTGAAGGATGGATAGTGAAAGGCCACCCCCAGTGAGTCCTAGCTGGGAAAGGACCAAGGAAGAGATGTCTTCATATCCATGAACTCAAATCTTTCTCCACGAAGGAATGGAGGGAGGGAGAGAATAAAAACTCTGTACCAGAGGAGTTTATAAAATTCTTCTTGCAATTTTCTGCACCTTCTTAAAATATATCTTGAGGTCGTTTTGTTTCTTTCTAATGTTTTTAGATTTATTTATTTTATTTTGTGTGTATGAATGTTTTGCCTGAGAGTATGTATGTGACCCACATGTGTGCCTGGAGCCCATGGAAGTCAGAAGAGGTATTCAGATCCCCTGGAACTGGCATTGTGGATGATTACCATGTGGATGCTGTGTGCCAAACACCTTGGTCCTCTCCTAGGTCAGCACCCACTTCTTGACCCAGCCAACTTTATGTTCTTGTTCTCTCTCTCAAAAGAAACAGAGTCCCCCCCCAAAAAAAAAATCAAGAAACATTAAAAGCCCCAATAAACCACAAAATAAAAATCAAAATAAATAAGCAAAAGAATAATAAGGACAAAAAAATTTCTCAAACCAGCAAAATGAACTAAAAAGTCCACAAAAAATTGAGTTCATTTTGTGTTGGCCAAACTCTTGGGCATGGGTCCTGCTCTGGGGTGTGGTAAGTATGTATATCCAGTGAGATTTCATTGGAGAGAACTTCAGATTTTCTCATTGCCAGCAGGCATCAGTTGCAAATGGCTTCTTGATTGGGGTGGGGCCGTGTCCACACCTCCCTCTTCATTCTGAGAGCATCATCCAGCTTGAGCCTCCACAGGTTTCATGTGTTGTAACAGTCTCCATGAGTTCATATGGAAATTTGTTCAATTTCGTCTACTTCAGTTCTTTTCTTATGTTGTATCTATTTTAGGAAGCTCGTGCAGTAGTGATTTTGCTTGTGGTTTCTCAAATGCCCTTTAGTATTAACTGTCCTTCCTAAATTACCCCTTTACCCTTCTCTCTCCTTCCCCTACCCATAATCCTCCTATTCTAGTCTCCCCATAACCGGATATTCTGTGTTCCTTTCCTCAGAAGACTCTTCTTAGTCCTTCACTAGGTATCTAGACTCTGTAGTTATTCAGAGCGTAGTGCACATATCAAAAGCATGAGAGCTAATAGTCATGTAATAAATAAGAAAACACATACAATATTTGTCCTTTTAAATTTGGGTTACCTCACTCAAGTTGTTTCCCTAACTCCATCCATTTACCTGATAATTTCATAATTTCTTATCAACTAAATAATATTTTATGGTGTAAGTGTGCCATGTTTCCATTATTCATTTATCAATTGATAGATACCTAAGCTATTATAGCTATTAGCTAAGAGCTATTAGCTATTATAGAGTAGCAATAAACATAGATGAACAAGCAACTATGTAGGACATAGAGTCCTTTGGATATATATCCGAGAGTGTCGTAGCTGTATCCCAGCTTTTAAGGAGCCACCACACTGATTTCCATGGTGGCTGTACAAGTTTGCACTCTCACCAGCAACAAATAAGTGTTCCCCTCCCCCTGCATCTTCATCAGCATGTACCAGCAATTGTTTGATTGATTTTGCTATTCTTGACAGGAGTAAGATAAAATCTGTCCCTAGTTTTAATTTGCACTTACCTGATGGCTTAATGTTGAGCATTTCCTTAAGTAGGTTTCACTCATTTATATTTCACTTTTTGAGAACTTGCTGCTTAAATTTGTGCCTCATTTTCTAATTGGGTTGTTCTTGATGTCCAATTGTTTTGGTTCTTTATATATCTTAGATGCTAACCCTCTGTCAGATATATAATTGGTAAAATCTGTTTCCATTGTGTAGACTGCTACTTTCCACAAGTGATGATGTTATTTGTTACGTAGAAACTATTCAGCATTGTGGGGTCCTATTTATTAATTGTTGGCCATTGTGCCTATGCTATTTGTGTCCTGTTCACACAGTCCTTTCCTATGCTGATGTGTTCAAGACTAGTCCCTACTTTTTATTCCAGCAGATTCAAGATAGCTTGTCTTATATTGAGGTCTTGATCTCTTTAGAGTTTTGTGCAAGGTGATAGATATGAATGCATTTTCATTCTTCTACATTCAGCTATTCAGATTGACCAGCATCATTTGTTGAAGATACAGTCATTTCCTCAGTTGTATGTGTTAGTATTCCTGACACTGCACGTGGTGAAGCCAACATGGCTCCAGCAGGAAGCACCTCCTACGGAGGCATGCCCCTGAGCGTGGCTGCATAAACCGGTGCACACCCCTTCTCTTGAAAAGAGACTGCATGTTGCAGTATGTCTCTCCTCCTCTCCTGCTACTCTGCTCCTGTACCCACCTTGGAACTCTATTAAATAAACTCTTGTGTGGCCTTGGTAGTCTGAGTGTGTGTGTGTGTGTCTCTTCTCACATGCAAAACCAACATTTGGTGCTGAGACTTGGATAGGCTCTCTCCTGAGTTTAGGTGCACATAAGCTAGGAGATCCTGATCCGGGGCTCACTACAAAGCCACCTTCTACCTGCCTCACTGCTGTAATACTTTTGAACACCACCGGATTCAATTGGTAAGTTCCCCTGCCCCCAGTCATCGTAAACATTAACTAGTTTCATGAAGACCACACCCAGTCACAATGTTCACTTGGTCGCGACTGTTCCTCTGAGTTGACAAACACACCTTCCTGGCATTTTCCCCAGTATTGAGTTCCTTCCACGGGCTTGCCTGCAGGGTGGTGCACCAGTGTCTTCCTTGGGTGTTTTCACTGGTGGGCATTGCAGGTAGAGTATGGACACATGGTGCTGAGGCCAATGGGTTCACAGCATCTGTTGTCAGTGGGGTGTACCTCCCTGGAGCCTCCCCTTTGCACTGACAAGAGCTAATGGGTGTTTGCGTAATTTTGGGCATTGTCCAAGTGGGCTACCCTGGCTGCTGACGAACTAGTTCAGTGTAGTCTCGCTTCTCTACAGGATCGTCCAGCCAGGTGACGACCCAGGCTTGGTGAGTTCCTGACCCCGCTTAGGTCTTGATAATAGAAAACAAGCCAGTGAAAAGTATTCCTCCATCTTCACCCTTAGGATGTGTGCTAGAGGCTCTAAAGCCGTTTAGCCTTTTTGCCTTATCTAGACACCACCAAGCTTATCTGTTTTTGCACAAAGAAATGGCCTAATTATCCCTTTAGATTACTCAAAATAGCCACCTAACAGCTCACCAGCCCTGATATTTTACGGGAGCTAACTTTTGCAAGCACACAGGCAGATAGAAAAGGTTTTTCCTATCTTTTTCCTATCTTCATATCTCAGCTCTAAACCTTCTCTCCCAGCTTGTTGATCTTAACCTGTCTTTTCATATGTCAGTTCTAAACCTTCTCTTCCAGCTCTCTGTTCTTAAGAGTTTTCCTACTTCTTTTCATATCTCAACTCTAAACTTTCCCTCTGGCTTTCTGTTCTTCTGTTTCTAGCCACACGACCAGATCCTCTCTGGAAACTCCACATTTCAAATCCCAAATTAGGCTACAGAGTAAAGGTCAGTTTGAGAACAGGCCAGAACTCATGCAGATAAAGTTCATCATGTTTTTAAATGCCTCACAAATGCACTCTGACAGTATGCTAGATCCCTGAGTGCATGATCCATCTTTTTTATCCTGCTTCTCTGCTCCTGTACCCACCTTGGAACTCTATTAAATAAACTCTGGTGTGGCCTTGGTAACGTGAGTGTGTGTATGTGTGTCTCTTCTCACAAGCAAAACCAACAATATAGACTTACATCTGGATCATCAGTTCAGTTCCATTGGTCAGTTGTGCTTGTTTTGTGCCAATGCCATGTTGTTTCATTGCTATAGCTTTGTACTATGACTTGAAATCTGGGATAGTGATACCTTCAGCAGTTCTTTTATTATTCAGGAATGTTTTAGCTATCCTGGATTTTTTTGTGTTTCCATATGAAGTTAAAAGTTTTTCTTTCAAGATCTGTGCAGAATTGTGTTGAAATTTTGATGAGAATTGCATTAAATTTGTAGATTACCTTTGGTAGGATGGCCAATATTAATATTTCACAATATCAATCTTACTAATCCATGAGCATGAGCAATCTTTCCATCTTCTGGTATCTTCTTCAATGACTTAAAGTTTTATTATAGAAGTCTTTCAGTTGTTTGGTTAAAGTTATTGCAAATTGTTTATCTAAAAGATTTTTTTGGGGGGGTGCTATTGTGAAAGATTTTGTTTCCCCGGTGTATCACTTATATATAAAAAGGCTACTGATTTTTAATGTGTTAATTTTGTATTCTGCTATTTTGTTGAAACTGTTTATCAGCTTTAGAAGGTTTTGGTAAAGTTTTTGGGGGTCTTTTAAGCATAAAATCATATGATCTGCAAATGGGGATACTTTGACTTCTTCCTTTCCTGTTTATATCCCCTTAATCTTCTCCAGTCTTCTTAGTACTAGCTTAGGTATCCAGTACTAGATTGGACAGTTATGGAGAGATTAGAGTCCTTGTCCCATTTCTGCTGTTGTCCCCTACTAGATGTTCTAATATTTTATTCTGGTTATATGTAAAGCTTCCTTCGGGTTGTTTGTATTTTCCCCTAACCTATAGTGTCTAAATTATACATTTTCATTTATCCCCTTATGCTCACTCTATCCCTTTTATAAGGATTCATGCCTTTCCTTCGGTTCAGAAAACTTTTTAACCTTTCCCATGTCAGCTGTGGAAGACTGAAATATTCTCCTTGTAATTTGAAATAATTTTACAACAATTGGATTATTTTGATTTATTTTGGGGGAAACTGTATTCTTCTAACTTAACAAGCCAACAGAGAATTTCAAGATCACTGGCACTATAACCTTAACTTCTCATGATATAGTATAGAATATAAAATAGCATAATTGCTACATAACCCAATACGTATAGCTCTATGACACAAACCATGACTAAAGAAGGTCATAGTCGGGTGCTTTTGGACAGAGTGCACGAAAATTCTGAATATCACAGAAAAGTCTTCAGCTCTTAGCAGGAAGTTGAGTTTAATAAAATTCAGTTCATAATTGTATTGTCTAGATGAAGATTGATGGCTTAGTATTGTTACCAGGAAAATCACAGTTCCCTGTTGAGGTTCTAAGTTTTGTTGATTGAAAGAGCCTTTTAAGTGCTTCAGAAGGAAAATGGAAGACAATTTTATTAAAGTTTGAGAGGAAACAGGGCAGACAAGCTGTAAATCCTGGCAGATATCTGGAAAGAGGTGAGAAAGCCATACCTTATTCGATGGAAGTACACAGCAGAGGTGTGGCGGAAGTGGGTGGGTGGAGCTTCAGAGAAAAAAAAATGAGAAAACTTTGGGGAAGAAAAGAGAAAGAAAGGAAATATATGCCTTTCTGAGTAACTATCTGGGGGTGGAGTGCCTAGGGAGCAAAAGCACATCATTCCACTACAAGTATAATTACTCTTTCCCTCTCTTTAGCATGACTTTAGATGAGTCTTCTATTCCTTGGAAGTGATCTCTTGGCCAGATGATTGACAGACCCACTAGGATTAGTTCTCAAGGGAGAAGACAAAAGTTATATGATGGTCCAATCTTTGGAGCAGATTACAGGGAATTTGTTGAACTTTTCAACCAGGGACAGAGGTATATTCCATTTTTTTGACTACAAGGAAGCAACATTCCCTTAATGGTCCTCAGCAAAGCCTTGATATCCCCAGTGGTCTCCAAGGCTACTGTAACATTGTTGATATCCCCAGTGGTCTCCAAGGCTACTGTAACATTGTCCCCTTAAGATCTGAGACCCTGGCATAATTCAATCATTTAGAAGATGTACTGAAATTAGGAAAGAGATACAAGCTGCTCCTACCATGAAAATCTAGAAATCCAATTCCATAGCTCTTGACCAGAGGGAAATGTCTGGAGCCTCAACCTGCTCTCTTGTGCAGTTTCCAGAGATCTGTTCTGGCATTCCTGGTTTTCTGATCAGGACAGAACAAAGCATATTTTCAGATTTTGTCTGGAGGCAAAAATCAAGGCTCTTGTTCCTACACTGCCTGCCTTCCCATTTCAGTTTACTACCCTTACCATCCCCCTCATTGAAGAGGTAACCCTAACTACTGTGGTAGAACCCAACAACACTCAGTCTAGTCTTGTCCTGCTGAGTGGACCCTCTCCCCATTCACCCCACCCCACCCCATATTCCCTAATTTGCTTGGGGTTCTTATTGATGGTAGCAGGACTTCTAAGTTAGAAGTTTCTAGTTTTTCCCTCCCTTTGCTCATCACTTTCTGTTTGTTCTACTGATGTCCTGAGCACTGACTAAACTATTGGTTGCAAAATGAGAAAAATGAACTTATTGAGAGCCATTGAGTCTACCTTTCCTCACCTGCATAGATTTGTAAATGCATGAATCTCTCCCACCTGCCTATTCCCAAATAACCACTCAGAAGCTTATATTAATTATAAATGTTTGACCAATGGCTCAGGCTTATTACTAGCTAGCACTTACATTTAAATTAATTCATTTCTATTAATCTATGCTTTGCTACATGGCCTGTGGCTGACCATTTCTTTCATATCTTGTTCCTTGTGCAGCTCACAATGTCTGCCCTGATTTTGCTTTTCTTCCTCTCTGTCTTCAGTTTTCATATACTGGCTAACCTTATTCTGCCTGGCTATTGGTCAAAACAGATTTATTTATCAACCAGTGAGAGCAACACGTATTCACAGTGCACAGAAAGACCATTCCACAGTGTAATACGAGGTTTCTGGCTTATCCAGCCCGTGATCCAAACCTGAAGACCCTTTATTAATTAATTTTGCTTGGTCTATGGCTCAGGCATATTGCTAGCTAGCTCTTGCATCTTAACTCAACTCATTTCCATTAATCTGCTTTGCCATGTGTCCCATGGCTTACCTATTTCTTTACATCTTGCTTTTTGGGCAACTGCATCATGTCTTCCTTGACTCTGCCCTCCTTCCCCTGTATCTATGCTTGGTTTTCCTGCCTACTTCTAAGATGCCTGCCATAGGCCAAGACAGTTCTTTTATTAATGAATGATATTTACAGCATACAAAAAGACATCCCACACCACCACAACATTTCCCCTTTTCTGTCTAATCAAAAGGTTTTTATTTTAACATGGTAAAATTACATATAATAAAATAGTTATTAAAGAAAATATTTTATCATCTATCCTATCTATGCGAGTGTAAAGTTTCCTATCTAATTTACCTTTATTATAACTAGGTAAAATTACAATTTTAACTATCTAGTATTCAGCTACATCAAAGACCCCAGAAGGATATAACAATATAAACAGAAAGTTCATTGCAAACAATTTCCAAAACTCTAGACAAGACAGCTGCCTTGACAGTCATTCAAAGTTCTGCTGCAACATTGGGGCATCTATCTTCAACATTGGGGCATCTATCTTCAACATTGGGGCATCTATCTTCAACATTGGGGCATCTATCTTTAGTCTACAGGCCTAGAGTCTCTGGAAGTCCTTTTAGTGAGGCAAAAAAATTGAAGGACTGTCTCACTTATATTGGCAAAGTTGTCAGTTGTTTTCCTCTGTTTCCTGCAGAATGTCTGAAATTTTCTTCTGTGAAGCAGGAACCTAAAGGACCATTCTGCTTTGTTTTTTTCACAGTTCAGTGGTCACTTTTTTATGGGTCCTGCATGCCCAGTTTATACAGCATACTGCCAAACAGTAGAGGCAAGAGCACTTTCTTTCTCAGTGGCTGAATTTTGCAACAAAGAAAGTAAATTTGATATGGAGTTTATTCTATACCCATCTTCTTGAAGTAATTGGTGCTGCCAGGAGCAGATCTGTCTCACTATCCAGTAAAGTCTAAATTCTTAAAATATTTTAAATGCAATATTCTCAAGGTCTTTGAAGTGTTTGAAGATTACCTAATTGAAACATATCTTTGTATACTTAAAAAAACTAACAAATATGACTAAAAGTTTAACCATTACAGATGACTATTAATTTGTACTTTAACTATATATTATGTTTTTAAATAAGTTGTATAAACATAATACGTAAAACAAGAGTAGAAATACACATACAGTATAACAAAACTGACATTAAATTTGTATCAATAAACAAAAATCCATACCAATGTATTTTGAGATTAACGGTTGTTTTTGGATTAAAGTAGATACAATAATCCACCTTTTGTAAAATCATTTCTATATTATATCCCCTATTTTTCTTTAGAGAGAGAGATTAACTGTGACCACTAACCATTTATAATCAACTCCTTTTAAATAAAGACAATCATTTATAAACAATATTTTTGAAATTTGGGCATAGCTTTTTATACTACTTCCTGCTAAATGAGGGTGCTGGCAATCTTATGGGGATCCTGAGAAATTTAGAATTATGGTCAGTTTTTGCCTGTAGTAGTCTGTGAAGCTTCATCCTGTCAGCCAGTTGTTTTGTGGTTGTTCCAGATATTGGATTATCTGGGCCATCATTCCCATTGGATCGCTCTTAGGAGGTCCTCCTTGATGAACCATATTAATTTGGAAGGAATCCACAGCTTCTTATGTTCTCAGGAAACAAAAGCAGAACATTTTTCCAAAGCAATATATTCTTAGACCCAAATTTTGAAGTCAAGATACCTTTAAAAAACATATGTTGCTTTAACTTAGCAGCCCACATAATCAAATGCCTATCTGTAGTTTAAAATCCCAAAGACAACAATAACATGCAGTATCCAGACACTGTATATTTTCCATCTTCACATTGCTTTTTTAAAACACCATTTCTTTTTTAAGATCTTTCTCTACTCTTTTCCTTTTCTCTCTCAAGCCTACATATATATTTAAACATTTTATAACCCGTTTAGAAGTTTTTCCCAATGAAATCTAACTTTATTATGCATCTATAATCCTTTTCTGACCAGGAGAGTTTTTAAACTGTTAAGCTGCTTGGCTAGGACTGAAGTGTGACTTTGGCTGCTGGCTCTGCCCTGCTCAGCTTTTCAATATGGTACAGGTACCAATGAGTTACCCTTACCTCTCCAATTCTGAGAAGCAGTGTTGTATAGTATTCTTAAATGTGAGGCTATGTTCCCAAGCCTGCAGTCAGTAGCTAGGAGAATCCTCTTTGTACCAAGGTCCATGAGAGACAATGGGAGTCACACATGCTGTCTTCCATGGTGAGGGCACAGGTCTTTGTACCATGGTCCATAATGAGCAACATGAACTAGGAAGTTGCTCTGGGCTCTGTTTCAGAATCTTTTAAAAATCTCTCTCAGGTCTATGTGGATCAATGTTCGATGGTGGGTGCTAATTGTAAATGGATGAATCTCTCAGTGAAGCCTCTGAGCAATTATTTTATAAATGGTCTTGAGACCATGGTGGGGCAAGCAAGACAGAGAAAAACTTCTATTTACATAGATTATTGTCATTGAGGCTTTTCTTTCTGAATGTTGAATGTCACTATTTTACTGTGTACTTCTATATTGTCCTCATAAAGTGAATGAATACTGTTACAATCTTTGTCATGTGTTTCAAGGAACTAGTTTAATAAATAATAGTAGTATCAGAAATTGTCCATTATTTCAATTTTTCCTAGCTGCATCTAAATTACTAATTACAGCAGAAAGTTTATTTCTAAGGAATTACTAACTTTCAATGATATAACAAAATTATTTGCAAGAGCATCAAACAAATTTGTAAGACAAATATAAATAAAATTATTTCTGTCTCTTTTACTCGCACAAGCCTGGGAACAGGGGAACTATGAAATATAATTTTACCCTAAGGTCCTACAAATGACTGCATGAAAACAATTTTCTGCCTGCCAAAAAGAAAGAAAAGAAAAAACATAAAGTTTTATTTTAGTACACAGCCCAATGCTTGTGCAGAGCGTTGTTTTGTTTAAATAGTAAAAATCCCTAAAGAAAGAAAATCATCTTCTTCCAGATGAAGAGCTTTAAAAATAAACTCAGTGCACGTGTATTTTAGGCAGCATGCTGTCAGTCAACAATTCAGAATCACTGTCGAGTTAGATTAGTGAGACAATACTGGACCTAGCTTCTCATTTGAAGCAAGATTTTACTATCTGAGTCTCTCACAACTTCCCCTAATACAGGAAGATATTGGAAGGGGTGGGAATGTACATCATCATCAAAAGTGGAACTCTGAGCCAGACACAGACCAAATAAGGGAATTTGCCTTTTTTTGTCATTCACACTCTATCCTCTTCCATTCCCATTGATCTCTTTTCTTTTTCCAAATAGTCTCCATTCTACTTTAATCTCCGCATGTGTGTGTGTGTGTGTGTGTGTGTGTGTGTGTGTGTGTGTGTGTGATAATGAATTTAATCAGGGTTGCTGGCAGAAACATGGCTGAGGGGTACTTAACCAGTAGCTAAAACACTGTAGAAAATATTTCTTCCTTTCCCAGTAACCATTAATCACTTAGAGATCCTCAGGGAAGGGTAGTGAGCCTGTCCTCACTCGAGGGCAAAATGTTGATGGGTTTAGTCACTGTGGGTCTTATGCAGATAATGGCATCTGCTATGACTTCATTAGTGAAATTGCCATTACATGCTCAGAAGGCAATATTTAACAATACTCCACCTTTTCCTCTAGTTCTTACATTCTTTGTGCCTCCTCTTCTACAGTGTGTTTTCTGCAATGCTAGAGCAAGAGGTGTGTGTGTGTGTGTGTGTGTGTGTGTGTGTGTGTGTGAGATCTAAATGCTCCATCTAGGGTAGAAGTACTTATTCTCAGTTCTTTGGCTAGTTATGAATCTTGTCAGTAGCTGCCACCCACTGCAAAAAGAATTTTCTCTGATCAAAGTTGGCAGCAACACTGATCTGTAAGCATAAACATAAATATTTAGAAGGATAGTTTTATACCATGTCCACTTATCAAAACAACAGTAGCAGCTCCCCCACTAGGGCCTATGGGACCCCTCCAGGTATGGGATTTCACCCAGGTTTACAGTACCAGGCACACATTTTCTTCTGTGTAAAGGGACTCACATCCAACCAGAAAGCAACTGGCTGTCTATATAATAACTATGCCATTATTGCATCAGTGTAGGCACACCTTGTCTGATAGGTTAGCTGTGTGACATGTTGGGCCAACAGCTGAGTAAGACTGTTGATGATCTTTCCTCCCAGAAGTCTAAACAGCACCTTCTAGAACTATAAAGGCTATCTAACAGAAAGAATGCTTCCAGCTATTTCAGCCTAATCTGTGCTCTATAATCAAATCATGTGGTGTCTTCAGAGATAGGGTCTGGCTATAGCCTATATTATCTGAGGCCCCCCACACTAGAATAGGAACACATAGTCTTGTACAATCCAAAAGAGCCCAAAGAACAACCTGTATACCCATCCAATTGGTTTTCCGTTAACGCAAACCCATAGCTGCCTTGAATAAAGAAGTGAAACACTCACGCTATAGTGCAACTGGGAATCGTTCTCAGCATTTCCCAATATATTCTTTGTTCTAATGTGGGAAATTGCATTACATAACCTGGTACTCTGGTTAGATCCCCTGGGAGAATTTTTCCAAAAATCCCCTATGTCAGCCTTCCTTTTGAAATAACATTTCACAGTGGGAATTGTAGGTTCAGTCTCGTGTCAGCAAATGGTCCCCTAATAGCCCTCCATGGCAAAGTTATGACTTATCTCCAAAGAAAATGCTGCCTTTTGAGTGTGTTTTATGGAGGCTGAGAGTCAAGTCATAAAACATCAGCTCTCACATCTGAGTGCTTGTTCCCCAAAACACTATTCATTTACTCAGAAATGTTTGTCTTTTCTTTGTAGGGGTGTACTTACTTGTATATTCAAATAAGCCATATGTGTCAATTTTAAAATGTCCAAAGTGGTATAATGGTATAATGTAGATTAGCAGCTGATTATTTTGACTGATAGATTCTCAAATATGTTAAACAGTTCCTTGCTTTATCTGAATCACACATATAAATATAGCTCTTTCAGTAAAGGGTGACAGTTGGCTAAAGCTGTAAGTATTAAATTAAAAGATGGCCACAAAGCTCTTGACTTGCTCTGGCATTTCCACACTACACAATTTTTATGCCTATGCATTAAGCTTATCACTCATTAAGTAGTTTCTGTTCATCTGATACCATAAAAATCATTATAAGAAATTAAAACTATTATGTGCAAATGTAGTAATAACCTTAAATATAATAATAAATCTTGCTAAAATGATGAAGGGCTCAACAAAGACATATGTCTGTTTATATATCTGCCATTTCTAAAACCCTTGAATTTCTAGTGGGTTCTTTTGGGTTGTTTTCCTAATGTAGTCTATTAATCATCTTTTCTTTAAAACTAATAAAGAAAATCACCCTGCCTCCCACAGATCCAGCATGTATACTTCCTATATATTTCCTAAATACAAATGTGTCTTGTAGGCGAGGGGTCTGAAATCGACACCAAGATTACAGAGGTTGTTTTCATTTCTCATTTCATTTTTTCTTCCTTCCAATGTCTATAGACAGAGTGAATTTTCTCATAAATGCCAGCTATTACTACAACACCTAGGTCAATTACAAAAATGATATGCATAAAGAACAGACAGAAATGATCTGCCCAGTGCTTTCATAAGAGAAGATATAGGCAGTCTTGACATGCTGGCGTCTGGAGCAATCCATTCATTATGTTCTTTTCTGTCAGGTGTTGATGCCCAAGTTTGAACCAAAACTTGAAACGCAGTATTTGAGAAGAAGGTGTTGAAAGCACAATTAATATTTCTTTATGTCTGTGTTAGAAGTAATTAAATAGAACAGAAGAAGAAAAGAAATGCCATCGCCCCTCATGTCAAATCAGCTTTTTATAGGTCCCAACACAAAATGGAAACCAGAAAGGAAACCCACGGCACCCTTAAGGTGTAGTCAGTTCTGCATTGGTGTATTCACACCCTTCCCAGGGATGCTGACAGAAATGGTACCTGAGATTCTAATGACCCCACGCGAGCTGCAGTTAGATTTGGACCAAGCACCTGAAAGCCACTGATAGAAAAACACTAGCAGTTTAGGGATCAGTTTCAGCACTTTAAAACTATTTTCACTTCGAAAAATACGGTAAAGTATAAAAAAGCTAAAAATCTGGCTCCATGGTAGTGCACTTGCCTCTCATGAACAAGGCACTGAAATTAGAACTCCAAAATGATGCCTAAAATAAACTAAAAAGCATGAAAAAGCAAGAATATGATAAACACCAGGAGAGTTACTACTGTTAACAAATATTAGCCTGTCATTGTTTTGCATCAGTTGCTCTCTCTCTCTCTCTCTCTCTCTCTCTCTCTCTCTCTCTCTCTCTCTCTCTCTCTCTCTCTCTCTCTCTCTCTCTCTCTCTCTCTCTCTCTCTCTCTCTCTCTCTCTCTCTCTGTGTGTGTGTGTATGTGTGTCTGCATGTGTGTGTTACATACAGGAGAGTATAGATGTATCCTATGCACATGCAGCTGATTGTATTAATTTTTATATGTCTCTTGGTGCATCCTAAGATTGCAAAAATTTAAAAAATAAGCAAATAACTAAATAAAGGAGACAGAAAGGAGGTCTGAATGGGTTGCTCATGTGCCCTTCAGTGAACAAAGGGAGTTGGTAGCACTTATCAAACACCCTCTGGGTATGGATCCCACCTGGGTGCCTCTGGGAAGGCTGGATGAGTACATATGCTAACATTTAAAGAATACATTAACACATGGGGACTGGCTGGTTCCAGAAAGCCTATGCAATCCTGAGGATTTGCACATTTGTGTTAATGACTAGGATAAAGGGGTTCAGAAATCCTGGCCATCCATTACCAGCTTTCCCCACTTCCTCAGCCACTTTCCCCAAGAACTCTTATAATAGACTCTGTTCAGTTTAGAAGGGAATTACTATTCTACACCTAACAGACTTAATAATGTTCTAACCTCTAGAGGCTTTTTAACCTAAAAAAAGACCACAAGAGAAGACTTCAGTACTAATACTGAACCTGCCCTGTTAATGTAAAAGAAAATAAGTGTAACTGGGTTGACAGGTTACAAAAACTGTCCACGCTGTGCACATTTCCACACTTCCTTTCTACTTCATGCTTGTCTCTGACAAGAAAATTGCCAGTCTTAATCCTAAATAAAGCAATTATCAAACAGAGATGTGCTGTAATTATAGCCTGCTTTCTGGTACAGGAATAATGTGCTTGCAGCATTGAGAAAATCATTTCAAGTTGCTGTCTTACACGTTCTATGAAATTATCAGAACCCCTGAGTAGCATATTAGTCTTACATGTTTTACATGACTGTATTTATGTAAGTGCCAGGTGACATGAATTCATGGGACTGATGTCATTTTTGTCATGGGCTGTATGAACTAGGTCCCCCCAGGACCATCAATAACAACAACTGTTTCCTCAAGTCCAAATTCTATAAAGTTGTCTATGAGCATCTCTGTAATACCACTGCAAGTTTGCATTCCTGATTTTTACTACTTTAAAAGGGAACACATAGAGTCAATCAAATTCGCTTGCATGAGCTGCAGTCCCGGCATTCACCTCTTTGATTTGCTCACTCCTCAGCCCTTTATTGCTGACTTTAGCCTGTAGCTTTAAATGCCATCTACATGTCTGAAACCCCACAGGTTGTATCTGTACACTTTCCTTAATTCCAAAGCATAGCCCATAAACTCCGTGTGGATTGCTAATGCTCACTGCTCAAAAAGGCAACCAACCCTTAGATCAGCATTACTTGGGAGCTGGTTAGAAATGGATAGTATTAAGCTCTGTCCTAGACCTACCAAATCAGAACCTGTTGTGTAACAAGATCCCTAGATTCTCAGGTACATTAAAGTTTGAGATGCTCTGTCTATCCCACAATCAAGGACTTAGCACATTCTAGCCTTATGATGTTATTTATTTTAGGCAACTCTTCTGTCTAATTATAAACCCTTTATAGTTAGGTGCTATGGCTTATTTCACTCTATCCTTCTAATATCTGGCAGAGGTGATGCTAACAGAATACACATACACAATGTATTCAACTACACTACAATGCAAATAAGCAATTTCATATGAAAGTCTGTTGCATTTAAGGCTGGGAATGAGAAAGTGATGCCTGACTCATACTGCTAGCCCTTCACCATAAGAGGCATCGTTGCATATCACTGTGACTTTATAAGTTTACATATGGCACTTTGTGACTTTTTCTGTGAGGGGCCACATTATGTTTGAGGATCTCAAGTAATGTTTTATCAAGAAGCTTCCACTAAATGTTGTTATAACAGTTTCATTCTTTTTCTGGCCTATTCAAAGTTTGAATTTGTCCAAGGAGCCAATTAGAGTTGCCAACCATTTGTCCTGCTCTAAGATGAACATGTATACAATAATTGGGGCATATCTGAGGCTTTTCCTTAAAATATGTATTTACTAACACCATCCTAGGCTTATGCCCGACCACACCGGGCTGCCATTTTCAAAACAGATGACCACTTATGTCTTTCTTTGACAGATGCCATTTCCCATTTAGTTTTCCAGTTTTGTTTCTATATCTGATACTCATTTAAAAAGATTTCACAGGACCCATAGGATTTGTGAAAGTAAATGAGCACTAAATTTTCTTTGCCGACAGCCTGTGAATGCTCTTCATTTACATCAAGAATTGATACAGAGATACAGAGGTGAGAGCAATTGGACTGTTCTAGTCCAGCAACTTCAGAAGATGTGTGTCCATGCCTCTCTGTTCTCTCTCAGCATTAAATAATAATAATAATTACAAATATTCAGTAAATGAACACATGCTCCTCAAGAGAAGTGACCAGATCCAAATGGAATGTCTTTTCAGTGACCATAACTTTATTTTTTTAAATGTATGTTAGAGGCCAGTGCTTATTGTACCTACAAAAAAGTCTCCAGATAAAATATCCTTTCTTGTTTTTCAATTTATTTCTTATGGCTATTTATAGCGGAGTTTGCTCGGCGATCACTTGGGAGCTTATTAAACATCTGCTTTCTGAAAACTCACCCCAGACCTAATTAGGATTTCCAAAGGACTCCTAGAGAAGAATCCATTCGAATCTATTCTCCAGGTGATCTCTGATTGAATTACCTCCTATTAAGTGTTAATTTCAGAAATATTTTTATGAGACAAATTAGAAAAAAACTACTCTGATATTGTTCATTTACTGTTTACAATTGTTCTGAGTAGTTTCTCGATCTTGTGCTCACCCTCACAATTAAGCCATAAAGTCCAAGTCTGCAGGGAGACAATGCATAATAAAATGCATGCCTCCATTGGTAAAGGCTGTGTAGGAACTAGATACAAATCATAGATAGAGTTCATCTGTTTGAAAGAAGTAGTAATCCCAGGCAGGTAGCCAAACAAAACCTTCAACAATGCGTGTGAATACCATTCTATGTGAAAGGAAGATTCTGGTTTTTAAGATCATGGCAGAAGAGCTGTGGAAATGGCTCATCAGTTCAGAGCACTTACTGAGTTTCCAGAGGACATGAGTTTATAGTTCCCAATGCCCACACCAAGCAACACACACCTACTTGTAACTCAACTCCAGGAGCTCCAGTGCCCTCTACTGGCCTCCACAGACACCCTTCACCGCCCCGCCACCCCCCCACATACATACTTAAAGATAAACATAATGAGGGCTGGAGAAATGGTTCAGTAGTTAAGAACACTGGCTGCTCTTTCAGAGGACCCAGGTTCAATTCCCAGCACCCACAAGGATGCTCACAACCATTTGTACCTGCAGTACCAGGAGTTCTAATTCCCTCTTCTGATCCACAGGCACCAGGCATGTACATGGAACATAGATGTAACACTCATACACATAAAATAAAGTAAATAAATCTAAACAAAAATTTTTAATGATGATAATATTTTTATATGTAATAAAAATATATTTTTAAAATTTTTATTTGTTTAATTTTTTAAGAGTTGAGTTGAGAAGTTGACTCAGATAAAGGCAATTGTTGCATCAGCTTGATAACCTGAATTTGATCCTGGGCCCTACAGGGAAAGGGAAGATCTCATTTGTTGGGACTGTCCCCTGGCCTCCCCATGCCCCACAAGTACCCATCCCCCTTGCAAACACAATAATAATGAATAAATTAAAATAGAAAGTTTGAAAAAAGATAGGCCTAGGATAGGCTGGAAGTGTGCCCAGCATCCTTTGCAAGACTGACAGTGGATTTACTGAGCAAATGAAAAACCTGGGACGCTCAAAATTAGTTAACAAAAGGAAACTATCATAATGTTTCCAGCAGACCCACAAGTGAACAGGGATGGCAGGGCTTCAGAGTGGCTGGTCTGAGTGTTCACAGGAGGGATCTGACTCCTCCCTCTCGCTCTGCTCCATCGCGACTGACACTTTGGTCATCTTGGAATGAAATATTATGCCATTCGCATGGGTGTTTTCTTCTGGCACCACAGGCATAATGCTAAGAAGTCTCTCTCACCAGCACATCGGCTTTTCTTGTTTGCTTCCTGCTATCTTTGTTTTCTTCCAAAAACAAACTACTTGATGTGAATGTTATTTTTTCCAAGAAAAGACAAATATCTAACATTGGGTCTCTACCACGGGAATTTACCTTACTAAATACAGTTTAAGGCAATATTGTTCTTAAGCCCAAATTTAATTTTCCTGGAAAGACTTGAAGTCTGCTCTGGAGGGATGGTAGGTTGGAGCCTTCTTGACAAAAATAAGTACATAAATAATAAAATAAATAAATCTAACATGAATTTCTCTGCTATGTAATTCCCATATAAAGGACCCCAATGGAGTGGGCATGGCAAGATGCCTATAATCCAGTACTTGAAAGACAGAGATTGACTCCCTAGGGCAAGCTGGCTAGGAAGACTAGCCAAATACAAAAAATTGGGAGACCATGTTCTATGGAAGAGTGATCCAAGAAGTCACCATTGTCAACTCGTGGCCTCTACATGCACACACACATACAATATATACATACATATGCACAAAAAGAGAACCCCAACAGAACCAAAACTGAACATGAACAATATTTGTGTCCTGTCAGAGTCTACCTGTTCTTCTAAATGGCAGCATTCTAAATGCTATAAGTACAAATGGAGAAGAATGAAAGGAAACACATGTGGACCCACGATCAGCTTTCTAATATGTTGAAATATAAGTAGGGCTATGCACCCATCAATGTCCCATCTAAACTATGATGGTATCGTATTTTGTTACTCAACAAGTTTTCTGAAACTGGGATATTCATACAATAGTTGCAGTCCAGCTGTGAAGGAGCCTATGATAAAATCGCCATTCCCAAGTCTCACTGCTCTGTCAATTAGGGCCCATGCAGTGGCCATTTTGAAGTCAGGCTCTCTGCTATTCTTTGTCTGATGCCTCTGGAACCTGTGAGACTTTTTACTTTTTAATTAGTCACAAAGAAGAAATTTTTCAGACTATATGGTTATAGTGCTTATTCCCATTACTTTCTAACTATCAAATAAAATAAACAGCATTAAGAAAGCCTTAGGGGGATGCAATGATAGAACCAACACTCATTGCAACAGTAATTAGTTCTCTGTGGCTTAACACAGAGCTGACTGGAATGTGTCAGTTACATCATGACACTCATAGACCTGATGTCAAAACCATCCAAGTGTCAGATCATCTGTATGACATTCTAGAACAGTCAATACCAACCTATGGCAAGGAAGCCAGATCTGTCATTGCCTGGGCAGGTGTGAGGCAATGAGTTTTAAGGTAACACTCTGGGGAGGGAAAAAGGATAGGTTTTGGTTGAGCTATGTGGGTATGTAGATGAATACGTAGACCTCAGCATCTCTAGCAGCCCCATCCAAGTGTAGCTTTTCCAAGTAGTTCTTGGAATCTGTGTTTATACAGGGCCCACCTGCAATGTTTGCATAAAGTTCAGATTTCTGCATTCTTCTCCTAATGGCTCTAGGAAGGGGACACTAACATCCACATTTAAGCCATTATCTAAGTTACTCCCAGGGCCGAGATCTATGGTTGGCAGTGCAGGCTTCCTGCTTGAGCCTGGCTGGGTTGAAAACTGGATACACCCATGGACAGTTCTTAAAAATCCATCTGATGCTTCTTCCAGGTACTTTATGTATACTGACATCTGAAGATGTGGCTTAGTCTTAAGATGGGTCTTCCCTCCTTCAAAAGATCCAGATTTGGGATGGATCCTCCCACATAAAATGATTCCATTGTGAAAAATCCCTCACAGCTATACCCAGGTACTTGGGTGTTAGTTAATTTCAGATGTAGTTAAGTTGACAAACAAGAACAGCCATCACACCAGAAAAATTATGCAGGACACATGAGAAAGGTAAGAAGAGGTTGCATTTGTATGTTGTCCTGTAGGAAGGTTTTGATTTCAAGACCCAAAGGAAACTCCCATGCATTGAGGTGCCCAGTGGTCTCTGGCCTGCCCTCTGACCTACCTGCTGCCATTTCATTTCCTGATTAGTCCTTTTCTTGATGCTTGATGCTTTTTACTTTTATTTTTTGTTTTACTCTGGGGCAACTGGTTTGTAATTGATTTTTTAATAAAGGTATTTCTTACTCTCTTTCACTCTGATTAAGAGCTATTGTATGACCTCATTGGGTCTAGAAGAGTATTGATGGCCCAGGGTATCATGGGGCTAATAAAAATTGCTATTCAGTATTTTTTTAGTGTCATGTAAAAACTCCCTCATGTAAGATACAGGGGAAAGAACATAAGATAGATGTCATTTTAGGAGCAGCAGTGTTAGGGTGTGTAGCGGTAGACATTAGTGGTTTTATTAATGTGCCCAAAACAGGTTCTCCCCCAGGGATACGCAGAGGGGAGTAAGCACTTGGAGGGTCAGAAGGCTAGAAGGAGTCCATTTTGAAACAAATGGCCCAGCTGGCCTCTAGGCTTCCTTGATTTGAAGTAGAAATCGAATAGAATGCTTCAAATGAGGCGTGGAGAAACTCTCAGCTCCCTTATCCATCTGCTCAGTGGTAACTTTTCATCTGAAGTATTTCAGAAGCCAAGAGAGATTGGGAGAAGCATGTCACAGGATGTTTTCTGTTACTCATGAAAATTTTAAGTTCAGCATGGTCCATTTGTTCTTGGGGATGGAGGACCCATGTGAGAACAGTTTGTGGTGTGCCTGTGAGATTTCTAGATGATTCCATAGCATTTAATAAGTATTTGGTGCAGAGAAAACAAATCTGGGCCAGAGGAACCCAAAAGGCCCAATCCTGCCATGAAATGAATGAAGTTTCAGAAGGAGTCCAAAAACCCTCACTAAAGAAAGGGAACATTTGAGGATTTTCTTTTTCTTTTTTTCAGTCAAAGCATGATTGTTCCTGGAGCTCATGCCATGCATGTGCCCAGTGCTGTCTGGGGGCTTTGGGGGATGTTTGAGAACATGTATTCTTCCTAAGAGACTGATGAAGAACACAAGCTAAATGTACATACACCATGCTTCTTTGACTACAGAGATGCTAAAAGTACATTTCAACTTGTATTTCAAAAGTACAGTTCATCATGCTATAAATTAATGGAGGAAAAATAGATTAGAGAAAAAAATATAATTTTCCTCTTTTGTATATTTCTGTGCCCTGCATTCTCATGAGCCATTGTTTTCTGACTTTCAGGGAATTCTGTGTGAAGCCAACAAGTACAAGTGCCAATGGGATGTGAATTATTATCCTTAATGTAAGCCATTTGTATTTAGAGGCTGTTAAAGCTCAGGAATGTGTGTGTGTGTGTGTGTGTGTGTGTGTGTGTGTGTGTAAGTGAGTATTATGTGTGTGTATGTATGTGTGTATTTATGTGTGTGCATGTGTCTGTGTGTGTGTGTTTATGCATGTGTGTGCAGGTGTATGTGGCCATAAGTTGATGTCAGGTGTCTTCTCCCATCTCTGTCTACTTTACTTACTGAGGTGGGGTCTCCTGATGAACCCAGCACTCTCTGACACAGTCTAGCTAGCCAGCTTTCCCCACCCTCACTTCTTGAGGCTGCCACCATGCTTCCCTATATCCATTGGAAATCCTAACTCTAGTCCCCAAGCTTATACAGTAAGTGATTTATCCACACCTCAGCTCAGCTTCAAATGTCTCTTGCTCTCTACAGTACAGTCCTGTGTGGCCCATTTCACAGATGAGACAATCAAGAGTAAGAATATACAGCAAAGACCATGGGACATCAAGACTTGGATCTTGGAATCATAAGCATTACCCCTACTGTCCAGATGAGTTCAAAGGTTCCAAGTGAGGTAAGACTCTACTTCCTCCGGCCTTTGGTAAAGCTGGGCATCACTCAGTCTGACCTGCTTAATTTCAGGCAACAAACATGAAGTCCATCTCCCTTGCTGTTCTTTCTACCCTACCACATCGCCTCCTGTCATCTTCCTTTATTTTCCTTTTTCAAATCTGTGTGACTTGAGTGTTTGGGGATGTGAAAGATTAATAACCTTAGTCTGGACTAGGCTGACTGTGGGCAGTCCCTGTGAGAACTTTTCCCACACTTTGGTGCCAGCAGATCTCAAGCCTGAACTGTATACCCCTGTTATTCTTTCTAGCTGTGGGCCTCCCTGGAGCCACAGACCCCACTGTGAAAAACTGAACCAAAGTTTTGAGAGAAAGACCCATGGGACTGCTACCCAACATGTCAAAAAAGCCAGCTCTGGATGTCTTTACCTTCCCTCTATAACTACTGGCAAACCAGAGACATGCTGGACCCATACCAGACTGACAGTTTAATCTCTGTAACTAAATCCATCAGTGAAATACGAACACTGCCCACGTTATTTTTTCTCTCCTAGTCAATGATTAGCAGCCAGAAAAAGTTCCTCTTAAGGAATTCGTTTCCCTCAGGACCCTGTTCAAATCTTAGAGTACAATGAGAAAGAACTCCAGGTCCAGAACAGGTCCTTTGGGTGCAGTGCAGGGAAGCTGGACATGTGATGTCTCCCTGGTGCCATCTCTCATCAGTTAATCAAGTGGCTTGGCTTATGTGAATGCTGCCTCTTTCAACTTTCAAGTTTCTATGGCCTTTGTCAACCTTGATCAAAGAAACTCTAGGTTTGCCTCATTTTAATTTTTACAATAATTCTTTTACTTAAGAATCCTTTGAAAATATCTAGGCTCTACTAAGTGCAGAGAAATATGTAGAACTATACATGCCATCAACTCATGTCTACCATAGTAAGTGGCACCAAGGAAAAGTAGAAGGAGATTTAAGAGTATTTGATAGGACATGACCTCGGCTACAGTTAAGCATGGCCACTGTCATTTCAAGTGGCATTTCAGCTGAGAAATGAGAGATGCATTGGCATGGGCCAGGGGACAGGTAAAAAAAATGAGCTTTCTACACAGAGCAAACAGCATGTTTGGGTGGCCATGGGCTGGAAAAGTGTTAAACAATTGAGAGAAGTGGAAAGCGCTCCAACGAGCCTGGAGAGTAAATAATCGGGGAAAGGAACGTGTTCCGCTGTCCTGAGAGCAAAATCCCAGCTTCTCCCAACTGGCGGCTGTGGGACTCTAACCCCCATCCATCTTGATGCCCTTCCAACTTACTCTCTACCAGGCCATTTATCTCAACCCCAAGAATTTCCAGGTGCCTTTTTTCTTTTCCTCTTACAAGGGAGAGGTGGTGGCCAAAGCCTTTAAATAGCACTTGTCAAGACCTGGTGTGGTCTGTGGCAGATCAAGGGATGTGTGCCTTATGGTACTTCCCTGAAAAATCATCAAGTACAGCAGAGGGTTGAGGTGAGGAGAAATTGGGTATTTTTCAGAATTGTCACAGGAAAGAGCTGACTACCCCTGGGGGTCCTGTTGAGATGGTTCTGAACTGCCTAGAATAGCAAGGCATCCATAGCAAGGATATCTACCTTTGAAAACTTCCTCTGACTGTGAGATCATCAAAGATCCAGGGCTGAGGGCTTTGAGTTAGCTCTGGAATTCATCTCAATCCAATTTTCTCATCACTGACCCATTGCAAGATGAACAGGTGAATTTTTAAAATTTTGGTGAATTCAACTAAGAAGATTTGTATGATTATTTTTCTTTGCTTTGAATTTGTTTTTCATAGAATAGGTTCATGCTGTATAGCCAGGCTGTCTGGGATCTTGTGACCCTTCTGCTTCAGCTAGCTGAGTGCTGGGATTACAATCAGGCACCACCAAGCCCAACTCTGTGTTTAAGAAAAAAATGTAAGTGTGTTGCAGAAACTTTATGTAATAGAGAGAAAAAAATCCTAGGAGTGTGCCACCACATCATATGCTGTAATAACTTGAATGCATGCTGTTCTGTTGCATAAATCCTAATTGGTCTTATAGTAAAAACCCAGAGCTAGATATTGGGGAAAAACTGAAAGATCAGAGAGACAGAGGAATAAACCACGGCCACTTCTTACCCAGTCAACTCCTCATGGGTACATCTGTCCCCATGAATCCTCAGACTGAATAGGGGAAGCACAAGGTGAGAAGTGCTCTTACTTTTACTGGTCTTACTGGCCTTGTGCTCAGTGGAACTCCGCCTTCCTCTCCTCCCATGAGCTACAATTAAAGGCATGTGCTCCACCACACCTGGCTGAATCATGGCTTTTAATAAACTATTGTGAAAACAAAATTTCCCCAAACAAACATCAGAAAATTATGAGAATTCCAAGGAAAGTGTTTTTCTATTCCTCCTAAACATCAGCTCCTAGGGACTAGTATCATTTTTTTTTTTTTCAGTATAAAATTCATGTAAATGATGGGTGGGAAAGAACAGGAGGAAAAAACTCAAGATCAAGTTGGGTGGCTAAAGAAATCTATTCAAGTTTAGGGAAAACAGGAGCAAACTGTTAGAGCCTTTCTGCTTGAACTAGCAGCCCACCGGCTGCAAACTCATTTACCAGGGAACAGCTTAGCTCTCTCTCCTTTCCTGGAATGTAAACATTTTCCAAGGTTGGAGTGATCTTTTCACATCATAAAATGTATAATCCTTCTGAAGTGGGTCCTTAGAGTTTCAGGTTGTTGGGCTTATCAAATAACTGAAAGATATAAATCAGCCTTTTCCGGTTGGGGTCAGCGGCTTGCAGAATCTGTTGTGGGTAGGGAATCTGGTTCACCTGACCTTGCTTGCTGCATTATCAGATAGATGAGCTGCCCATAAGCAACTGTATCCTCTACAAGCTAACATCTCTTACTCATGATTGTTTCAGTATGGAGACATTCACAGCACTGTCGTGGCTGAGCTATGCCCCATCCTCACCCCCAAAGTTCATATTGAAGTCTTAACCCTCCGGACCTTAGGAAGTGAATATATTTAAACATGGAGTTTTAGAAGACAATTAAGGTTAAATGAAGTTGTTGGTGTGGCTTCTAATCCATGTGACTGGTCTATTTATAAGAAGAATTAAGGTCCAGGCATTTTTAGAGGAAGGTGTGGATATGGAGGATTGGGCATCCTGAAATCAGAGGGGATTAGCAAGAAAAACAAATAACAACAACCCCCCCAAAAAACTAAAACAGTGTACTGAACCCCATGTCCCCACCACCTAGCTTCAATAATTTACTAGGCATGCTATTTTTTTGTTTTAGAATATTCTAAATCCCAAACATCAATCATATCATTCACTGATAAACACTGCATCTTTGTTTGAGGCTTAAACACAAACCATATCCACTAGATTATTATCTTACTTGACAAAACTATCGGTCACTCTCTGGCCATATTTAAATCATCCCTATGTTTTAGAGAGGTAGTATTTGTTTACAGAAATCAAAGCTCAACCTGTGTCAGGTTGTTACTGCTTATAAGTTTCTTTTATTGTAGTGGGGGCAGCAGTAAGGGAGTGATTTATCGGAAAATTCTAGGCAGCTTGTCTTGGAGAGCACCCATCTTCTGAGTTGGCTGATTCTTCGTGGTGAAGCTTAATTTATTCCCCTCTGCCTTATATTTTCTGTATTTAGTAATGCAAGATTTAGAGGCTTGTCTAGATGCTGTTTCAGTGTTTTAAGCAAGAATATTTCATTGAGATTTAAATTTTTAAAATGTTAAAATAACCCACATTTTTTTTCCTATTGGAAATATGCCTAACAGCCCATAAAAATGGCCCTGTGTAACTGGTAAAGACATTCTGATTTTTGCATGACACGTAGAGAAAATAAAGATGAGAGAAATAACAAATATGCCAAGGTTACCCTTTCTGGTAAAAATCTGAGACTGGAACCCTGACCACAAGAAGCCCTAAAGACTTCTGAGATTTAAAGAAAAGTGAATTAAATTGTTTTAAAATCATGTTGGTGTGGTAGCCACCTGGACTCCAGACAAAAGTGTGCCCAAACCACCATACTTGGCACCCCAGAGGCTCCCTTTTGTATGTTAGAAGCAGACTCTTCTCCACCATTTAGCATTCTCTAAGGTCATCCCTGGGACATGGACATCATGAAGCTCCCTTATGCTATAGAAAACTGAAGCAACTTAAGCATTCAAGTCAAACCGAGGTTCTTCAAGGATATTACAGAATACTAAGTAATCTTTCAAAGTTCAGTAGAATTGTCTATGTTAATATGAGCCATCTCTGAGAATACAGTGTGTATTGAAGGAAATATGGAGAGTAGGTTACCAACCATGCAATGCTTATGCTCATTATAGGCCTGGGATATTATTGCAAGAATATAGTCCAAGCAAGAAAGAGAAAGAGGAACGGGAAGGCAGCTGGTATAGAAGAGAGTTTTGCTTTAATTTGTAGGCGCTTTTGTGGTATCTGAAGTCTTAGCTATAGATAGAAATTATGCCTTCAAAATGGCAATGGAATTAACTAATGCTTTGGAAATCAGGGTATCCTGCATGGGCTGTCAGTGAAGTCCAGAGTTGCCAAAAGTTGTGGGTCCCTGCCTGTGTTCCTCAAACACAGGGATAACAGACAGCTGTGAGGTTTCCTTTGAAACACTTTTCAGCTTGCATTTGACCACTTTGAAGAGGCAAAGCAAACAGACTTCTGGAGCCATTTTCAAGAATCGAATGTGTTCTGTGTTTCAAAGGATTTTAACTCACAAATAGACCTTTCTCTAGACTGACATTGCCCACTTTGAGAAAATAAAACAAGTAGCTTGTATCCCCCCCCTAAAAATGTATAAATTATTATTACTTCTGATCAAACATGCAGTGTCAAGTCTGGAAGAAAAGAGAAATTTCCAAAATAGAGTGTTAGTGTTTTCATAAAGCATGCCATGGTGAGCTATACATTGCAGGAATCAGGGGAGGAAATCTATTAATAGAACTGGGCAAACAATAACAAAGCCCACAAGGGCCTGGACATTTTTAAAGATATGAGAATGAGCTCTTGGCTCTGTAACTGTGGAGTCATTAAAACACCTGCCAGCAAGACCTCTTATTTGTGTTGGTCCCCTCACCCCATTATACTGTGTGTGGAAAGACATTTTCAAACAAAGTAAAAATCAGTCAAGAAAACTCAAAGCCCCAGCTCTATTGAAAGCAACTTTCAGGAAACAAGACCATGGGTATCAGAGGGAAAAGCAACAGTTTTCAAAGATTAAACCCGTCAGCGTCCTAAGTCTTATTCAGGTAATGTGGATAGACACCTACTGATGGAGCTGCTTCCAGACTCTGGGCTTCTGGGAACCACGCTGCTAGGGCTATGTTAGAGCATCTAGCTTCTCCTGGTTTCGGCCTTAATTCTAACAGCTGAACCTATTCAAATCCAGCCTAAGCATGTGATTATTGGGATAATGAGACCAGATACCTTCCTGCAATTCTTTGCCCTATTAACTGATCAAATTCCTCATTTATTCTTTTGAGCAAAAGAGTGCATAATGTGCTTAATGTTATAAACATATCTTTGTGAGCAAAGGTGTAGTTAAGATTTGGAGATGAAAGAATCCCCAGAGCTCAGGCGTTATAGATGTGGGCTCCAATGGGACAGTGTGCTGAGGTATGAAGCTCGTGAAAGATAAGATTATGTGGCTCTGGTGGCATAAAGGGGCATGATTAGAAATCCTTAATAGGTGAGCCTACTTGGAGAAAGTGGGTCCCTTGTAGGGGGTTAAGCTCTGGAAGGGTGTATCCACATTCTGGCTTGCCTCCCTCCCTTTTCCTCCATCCCCTCCATCTATTCATCTCTCCCTTTCTCTCTTCCTCCTGGATGGTGTGAAGGCGACTGCTTGGATCCATATTACTGTCATGACAGTTCTGCTTTATCAAAGACCCAGAAACAACAGAGCTAAGAGACCACCTGATAGACCATTTGCAACAATAACAATAAGATAACTGGGGAGGCATTTGTCACAGTGTCAGAAGGCTAGAGGATCCATGGGGGTTCAGTTTGAATCTCGTCTCTACCATCTGATCACTACAAGACCTTCTCCAGAGGCTGGGGCTTGGGATGAAAACTATGGAATAATTCTCTGACACCAAAGGCTTTCCCTTCAGAAAAACCCTTTCTCAAGAGCCCTCACCCCCAATTCCAGCTGTGAGGTCAATTTGTGTGCTAGATATTCCATCAAGAATGAGGACCCAAGGGCACTGTGGTCTTAGGGTCTCCTTAGTGGGAAGGTGAACGGACTTTCAGCTAAGGTAGGGTCTTGAGAGAGAACTGTTTTGAGCAGTCTTAAAACTATATTGTTAGTAGGTATTAAGAGACAGCCATGGTAGACAAAGATGGATTTGGCATCTGGGAAGTGATAGAATGCACCTAGACTCTGATACAGGGGCCACTGCTAATGCTAGCACAGGGCCAATGCCAGCAAAGAGACCAATGCTAGCAAAGGGGCCAATGCTAGCAAAGGGGCCAATGCTAGCAAATGGGCCAACGCTAATGCTAGCACAGGCCAATGCTGCAGTGTAGTTGCTGTTCATCCCTGGAAGCTCACTCAATCATTTACCTCTTCAGCCCTCCCAACAATTCCAAGGAAATACAGAAGAACCTGCATTTTATACCATCACTGTTGAATTAAAGGCTAAGGAAGAAGCTGAAAATGCAGAAGACTCAACTGTAGGCTTGACAAACAGTGCAAATTTGGGGGCTTAGACTTAGTCCCCTAATAGGGAGGACCCTCTGCGTCTCTCTCTCAATTTTCCTCTAGATCCCCCACTCCCCTCTGTCAGGCTTTGACTTATCTGCATGTGGGGTCTTTTCTTCAGCTGCTGTAGTTTTTCAGATGATAGTCTTTAGTCCTGACCTTAGCACATAATGTCTGTGTGCGTGCTCCTCCAGAGGAATATCCTCACGACAGCAAAGCCATTTATTCCCTACTACTTTCTCAACACTTAAAATAATAACTAACTGGTCCTCACTACTGATTATAGAGACCTTCCTCTGTGCTTAGCTCTTGATGTAAACCCATTCACCAAATCCCCATGCCAATCTAATGCAACAGGTACCATTATTCATATTTCACTGTGAAAAAAGTAACAATTCTGCAAGAAATCCTACAGGATATTTAATGAGAAAATTAGAGAATATTTTTTTTCAGCACAAACAATGTATTCTATCATACTCAAAGAAGAAAAAAAAATGAAAATAATTATAAAGGAATATAGCCAGAACCTCGCTCAAAAAGGTACATTCTTATTTTGTTATTTCAGTAACCTTTCTAAATACTTACCTCATTTTTGAGAAATAATTTGAAATGATTAGCTCAGTAGACACATTGGGAAAAAAAAACTTGTGTTAATTTTATGAAATGTCAATCTTTGCTGAATCAGTGCTTTATGGACCTTTGCTTGGTGTTCTGAAGGCTGGGGAAGTAAAAATGGCTTCTGGTAGTCACACCATTGGCTGTGAGTTGGTGTCCTGCTAAAGCACATTTCCCTGAAAAATAATCTAGTCTTCTCAAATCTTTTGTGTGATAATTCAAAGGATTCTTGAAACACACCCACAAGGGAGTAAGTTGAAGGGTAGACAGTCCAGGAGGAGTCTTCCCATTAAGAGTGGGGATCACCCAGGGGAGAGAAGAAAGAAGATGCATTGATTGGTGTCCCCTTGATAGATGTTCCCACTAAATGCATAGATTCTAAGGGGCAAGAACTATACCTACCTTCTCAGCTCTACCCCAGCCTCCTAACCAAGAATGCCTCCTGGCGTACAGTAAGAGCTCACTAAGTGTTTGGGGGTGGCTCAGTGCAGCTTTTGCAGTTCACCCCAAACTCTCACATGTCCTCTTTCTGCCTTCCCATCCCTCCAGCAAGTTCTCACCAACTTTCTTCCCTGAAAGCAAACTTCTCTTTGGGGTTTCTCTAAGTGACTATTTCCATAAGAACTTATACGAACTTGATCACATCTAGAGAAAAGTTTGTTAAGAGTTTTCAAAACCTTATTATTGTCTTTTATGGCAATATGTTCCCTCTATTTTTAATCCTAACTCATACACTAGATTACAGGTTTTAAAGGCAGAGGCCATGTTCACGTGTGTGTGTGTGTGTGTGTGTGTGTGTGTGTGTGTGTGTGTATGTATGCGCGCACACGTGCGCGTGTCCTGGGAGGGAATGAAAGAAAATGCACCACTGTAACTGGCGTTGGATAGCTCTATCATGTCCTTATCTCTTTGATCTAGATAGACTGTCTGATAGCAGGCCAGCTCACCAGTGAGTTATGTTGAACTGTTTATTAACCAAGCGTAAGACTTTGTATTAAGGTTGTTTAATATATTTTTCATATCTGTTTTCTTTCCAAGGATCAGCTCTCCTAACCACTAAGGAACACTCTTCATTTTCTATGTATGTAGCTATTTTTTATTTCTTGGGAAGGTATGAGCACATGGAGCAATATTGTATGGCATCTCCATGACAAAATTAATTTTCTATCTCTTAAAAAATAATTTATGTATTTTGTTTGCATTGGTATTTTGCCTACATGTAAGTCTGTGTAAAGGTTTCAGGTGTTAGATGCCATGTGGGTGCAGGGAATTGAACCCTGGTCCTCTGGAAGAGCAGTCAGTGCTCTTAACCACTGAGCCATCTCCCCAGCCTCACTGCCACTTTCCATATTGGTTATAATGGGGTGGAAAGTCCATCAGGTTCTCTTCCCCTCCTTCCAATCAAACATATTAGCAAAGGCAAAAAAAAAAAAAAAATCAGCCAGCATGTCAGTATGCAGCAGGATGTTCTGAACAGACGCACATAGTTTGTGAGCTCTGGCTGCAGGTCAGACTCTGCTGCTCTTGGTCTAACTATTGTTAGTGAGAAAGCCAGAAAAATATCATGACAGGCCCTTAACAGCTCAGTTAAGAAGTAAGCCTCAATTCCTGCACATACTAGGCCTGGACCAAACTCTCATACAGGTAATAACCAAATAAGGACAAAGCCTGGGACTCATCTAGACCTGGCCCAAAATGGAAAAGCTGTAGCCCTAATCAGTCTCTAACTAGCCCTGGCCAATTATAATGGACTAATATGATTGCCACTTGCTTAAACCAATCAAATCAAAGACCTAGCTGCCCTAGGAACTCCCCTTAGCTGTGTTTTTTTTGTTTTGTTTTGTTTTTTTTTTTTAAAAAAAAAAAAAAAACCCACAGAGCCCTCTCAAATTTGTCATAAGTTCTTAGAATAAGGGTTCCCCCTGGCTTTGTGGATCTTCATTTGGAGGCAACATGAGAAGAGAATTTTATATATCTTTCCCACCAAGACCTCCTGGGAGAATAGTTGAGCTCAGTCTTTCCAGGAAACCTTATCTCCAGAGTTAATTCAGTGTGGGTGGCATGCTTGTCCGTATCTTGCCATCAGTATCCTTGTGACGTCTCATAGGATACTTTTTCCTCTAGAAGGCCACTCTTGCTCAGTTGGAGCCAGGAACTGTTCGCCACTCCACTCCACACAGCTCCTTCAATGCTGGTACTTCTGTTATCATCCTACTAACAGATCAGGAACTGGGAGAAAGAAAGTTCTTAATCCGCTTACAAAGCTACTCACCCCAGCATCCTAAAGTCAGAGCCTGCCCAGCTCTAAATCTTACAGGCCACATATCCAGCAACGAAACCCCTCCCCACCTACAATACTTACCCCCCTCTCTCTCCTTCCCTTCCCCCTTTTTTCCCTGACCCCCTCTCTTCCTTCTTTCTAGCCTCAAATATCCCAGACTGGCCTCAAGCTCCTCTGTACACAAGCATAACTTTAAACCTCTGGTCATCTTGCCTTTACTTCATATGTGCTGAGATGGTTCTGGAACTCCAACCCTTGGTTTAAGAATACTAGACAAGCCCTTTAGCAACTGACCTACATCCCTGGTACTTTTATTTTTTATTTTTTTGTTGGAAGCAAACTGATAATAATATAGAATTAGGGTTTTTTTTTTAACTTTAGCTCTATAAAGAGAATCAAATAATCTTATTTTTTTCTATTTTCTTCAAAACCATTCTGGGTTGGGCAGATATGACTTAATGAATTAAGTGTTTGTTAAATTCAGATCCTCGGAACCTACATAAGGGCAAACTCAGTGTGGATCTGCAGTCCTAGCTTTCTTACAAGATGGAAGGCAGGCAACAGAAGCCCCAGAAGCTGGTAGGTCAGGTAGCCTGATGAACCTAACCGTAGACAAGAGATACTCTCTCAAGTTTGGAAGGCAAAGACCAACACCTAAGGTTGTCCTTGGACCACATTCATGGCCTTGTACATTGATGCTGTCACTCAGCTACATGCACATCCACCCACAGGCACACCCCCACATACACACACACACACACTTTTTAAAAACAATGGTTATGCTGTATATCTCAGAGATTTGTGCTGCTGTTTTATTATTCTCTTGCATGCCTTTGGTTTTCTTGGAGCCTTATACCTCTTTCTCTTGAGTAGCTGGAGAAGGAGCATTATGTCCTGTCAGCCTACAATGCTGCTCACCTCCAAACCTCATTATGGTAAGTCACTTTCTGAAGCTGGCCTCTAGCACTCAGACAAATGATTGTATGAAGTTTTAAATAAACATACAATATTTACATTATGCTGTTTCTTGAAGTGATTTATCATCATCATCTTTCAGTCCTGCTCTCTGGACATAAAAGACACAAGCTTTTTGCAGTTTATACAAACCAAATCCCCTGTTTGCTCTGATTAAGCGTTCACTAGTCTTTAATAGTGCACAGGCTGTAGAGTGGGGGATTATTCCCTTTTGGGGGCAGTGGAATTAAATACATTAGCCAGCAGAGATAAGGGAGGGCAGGAGAGTTTAATTGCCATTAAAATAGATATGGTAGGTAACAAAAATAGAAGGCACAAAAACAGTCTGTATTCTCATTTTCTCCCCTGGTGGATGAAGTCCTGAGATCATGTGACCTTGGAAAGCTTCCAAAGCTGATATTCTGGAAGATGCAGAAAAAAGACCAATAATATGCTGGACAGCAAGTTAGTAACTGGGTTCCTCAGCTGCCTTGTACCTCAGGGACCTTAACCTGAAGAGTGGGAATGACCAGTGGTCACGAAGAATATTCAGCTGTATCTGAGCTCACATGATCTCGAATCCGTGCATCACCATCATGTCACCCAAACTGCTATACTTCTCTGAAGGTAGCTCGGACACACCGGGAGGACAGCCTGCTTCTCTCTGAGGCCCCAACCAAGTCTCTGGACAAGAGGAAATGGTCACAGGTGACTCCAGCTGACAGAGCTTCACGTTTTGCTCTTCCATAATTGCCTGATTTGTCAGAGTTTTCTTTTTTCTTCCATAGTGTAAATGGATCTTGCCACCTTCCCCCAGGAGCTGAGGCTTGCAGTTCACAAGTTAACTGGTCCAGTTAGTGTGGGGGGCACTGATGTGCTGGAAATGGCTTTTAGAGAGAGCACTGTGTGGATTTAACAATTTAGCAGTCTTTGACTTTTCTGGCTTTAGTTCCAAGCCAGATTGGAGGAGGGGGGTTAACAGGAACAAAACAAAATAAATTCTTGACCAATGCAAATGAAGAACCCAGAATAGAGGGAAATCCTGAATTAAAAATACAGGGCCTGGAAAGATGGCTCTGTATTAGGATCACATAGTGCTCTTTAGAGGACCTCTGTTCAGTACCCAATACCCACATGGGGTGACTCTAATGGCTCCAGAGGATCCCACATCCCCTTCCGGATCTGCAAGGACCTGCACTCACATGTACAAACACACACATAATAAAAAATAAAATCTGTAAAATATAGATCCATGTATGTATATTAGCAAACCCTGTTTAGGATAAAAAACAAAACCAACCAATAACAGAAATCAGAACATAGACTGTCTGGAGTGAGGGTTACAGAGAAGGAAGGGGCAGCCGAGAAGAAAAAAAAACAGATTCAAGTCCAACTCATACACTAAAAGTAAGTGGACTTCACTATATACAAATTAATTTCGATAAAATTGACTTTTAGCTTTAATTAGCTTATAGTCCCAAGGAACTGCGGAGTCCTTTCTAAATCTTTTATTTTAATGTAATAATTATTAAATAATTAAAATAATTAAGCTACTACTCCATGAGTCATTAACAATAGAATGGGATACTTTCCCCTCCAAACAAACACAATAAATATCCATCTGCTTTAAGTGCTGCAGCTGACAGACTGGGCCTTTCCTGCCAACTACTATCTGAGAAGTTTCAGGATTAGGCAGTGGAGCGGCAGGCCGCCAACCCTCTCCCCCAGACTGCACAGTCCTCCTGCATCCCAAGGCTGTTCATTCTCAGTGGTGGATATAAAGGTTTTTTTAATTGCAAGATGTGCCTTACTCTCCCACGTGAACACAGGAATACGTGTATCCATCAACTTCATTCCCTGCACGGTTTTAATTTTTCTAGTCTCCAGCTCTGGCATCTTACACGTGTCCATTCCCTAGATGGATGCAAGCTCAAGAAAGAGAATTTCAACAGTCCCAGCTCCTAAAAGAAGAGCAAAGTGCAGATGGGGGACCCCAGGGTGCCTGAGTAGCCAGGTCCAGCAACTGCCAAATCCCCAGTCCCTAGTGGGCGATGGGTCCAACCTCAGGAAACGGAAACTTGGCCGCTGCAATGCATCCTCTCTCCTAGCGCCAGACACACCCTCTATTTGCTCTTTGCAGATGCCCAGAGTTCTGGTTTTGTGATTCAACAGTTGATACTGAACATCGCGCACCCCACCCCCCAGAGGAAAGGCAGCCTGAGCCAAGCCATTTCTTTCTCTCTCTGTGGTCCTGCAGGCTTTTGGAGTGTTTACACTGAACTCCAGGCCTTGGAAGAGAATTTACAGCCTTATCACTGGAATTAAAGGCAATGTCTGCCAGGGGGATGTGCGTCCCTTTTGCGCCGTTTCCAAGCGAGAGAGAAAGAGTTTGGCTTCGTTTAAGGCGGGTGCTTATTTGATTCTCTTTCTGCCTCTGCCTGCAGTTCCTCTTTGAAGATTTCCTGTCATGTTATTTGGAATAATGAGGATTTATTTGTTGCTTTTATTCCAATATTAATGTCTGGAAATGATTTCTATAGGAAAATATTCTCATAAAAATCAGATTAGATAAAATCAATGAAAAGATTGCTGCAGGTCGTGTTTCCTTTAAAAAATTAAATTGATACAAAAGAATATTGAAAATAGTTGTAACGTTTGAAAAATAATAAAAGTGAACGTGTAGCATAAAACACCGTAGCCATTTATTTTGTTTTATGAACTTTGAAATTCCGTGATCCAGTGTGGAGCTTGAGCCTACTTCCAGACCACCTTCCTTTTATTAGTAGGTAATCATACCACGTGTTTGCATTTGTGAACTCATATTCAAGTTTTAAAAATAGAGGTGAATATGTGTGTCTTATATGCATAGAACCATATGCTTGTGTTTTGGCTTTCCCTGCGCCATGTCTCTGAAAGGCCTCTGTTCTGCTAATGCAGCTCTAATACATATTCACTTTCTCCGCTCTATCTTCCTATTCTTTCCTGATTCACAACTGGATTCTTTCCCATTTCATCTGTAAAAAATTGTTTTATATATTCCTCTTGGCACACACTCTAGAAGTTTTCTAGGTCCAGCAGGGAGTGAATTTACTAGATCATGAGTGTGTGCATTATCACTGTTTTCTCTATGTGTGCAGATTAAGTCTCTCACTAGCCATATTTAAATATAGAAACTGCCCACACTTTCACCAGGGTTTCTTGTGGTCAGATTTTATTTTTCAAATTTTTTTTCTTGTCAATAAGAAGACTCTCTGGACTGTCTTAGTGGTTAAGAGCACTGACTGTTCTTCCGGAGGACCCTGGTTCAATTACCAGCACCCACATGGTAGCTCACAGCAGTCTGTAACTCCAGCTCCAGGGCATCCAACACCCTCACATGAGACATACATGCAGGTAAAACACAAATGCAATTAAAATAAGACTAATTTTTAAAAATGTCTAAAAGACAGACCCTTCTGATTTTAACTTGCAATGCCAAATTACAATACTAGATTCATGGCTAGGTTGCTCATTTTCATATGCATGGCTGGGTTACTTATTTCCATATGTACTGCAAATATCACCTCTTGTCCTTTATAATAACTTTTGATGAACAGGGTTCTTAGTTTTAACATAGTTCATTTCTTCAATCTTTGTCTATATGGCTTGCTTATTCTCTTATTTTAAGAAACACTTTCCTAATCCCAGTCTATAAGGTCTTGTAGACTGTCAAGAGTTTTATCATTTGCCTTGCACATTTGTTTTTAATCCACTGGAATTCATTTTCATGCATCCTTGAAGATACAGACTTAATTCTGGGGGCCATGTAAATATTCAGTTTTCTTCATATCCTTTTTAAGAGTTCTTGACTTATAGTACCTTCCATCATGAAGTATCCAAAGCACATGCAGTTGATTGAGTTGTAACACTCCCTCAATTTCTGTGTTGAAGCCATAACCTCATAGGAAGTAATTAGGATTATAGGAGGTCATGAGGATGGGGTTTCTTAGAAAGAGAAAGGGAGACAGCTGTCTGTTTATTACAAGAAGATTCACTAAGGGGTTGCAGCTGAGAATATATCCTGTCAGGGCTCTAAGGGCAGGCCAGTACAGATGCCTAAATGCTAACAGTCCATCCTGCTGTTGGATTTCCTTGCCTGTGGAGCTATGAGAATGAATGTTGGTTAAGCCTCAAAGCCGGTAGCATTTTATTATAACGGTTCAAGCAGACAAGCATTGATGTATCTCTTCTGGGCTCTCTATCCTATTGTATGATTTGCCTGTTCTTAACCTCTATTATGATGCATTATAAATAGCCGTGCATGTTAAATGGATTCTCCTTTTGGTCCTATGATTCTCTATGTACTTGTTAGAATCAACCATTCTCTTCACACAAAATAAAACTTGGGGATATTTATAAGAATCATGTTATATCTCAATATTGACTGGGAGCACTCTACCCTTAAATGATATTGAACTTCCTAATCCAACAGCAGAGTATATGATTTAAGACTTTGCTAATGTACTTAAATAAATCTTAGTAGTTTTATACATGATTTCTGAAATTTACCCACAGGGCTTTTATAGTTTATGATGTATGGATGATTTCTTTATTTATTTATTCACTTCTGCATTGCTGGAGACCAAACCCAGCACCTCCTCCATGCTAAGCAAGTGCTCCCCGGGTGAGCCCACACTCCCCAGCCTCACTGAAGAAGACTGATTGACTTTTATACACTTATTTTGACATTCAGCAAATTGTTATGTGTTGTCTATTGATTATTTTCTTCTAGACTTGATTCTTCTCTTGAAATAAAGGCAGTTTGGTTATGAGACAAGTCTTAAACATTCTGAAATGTTAACTTCCTTATTTCTACCTTAAATGTAGTAGAGAAGGATGCCCCTAGGAAGCTGGGGAGAAATAATGTCTGCTGTGTTTTTACTAGGAAAGCTCTCAATGTTGGATTAAGTGCGAGGTTTACAGTAGGTGCCCTTTGCGCAGGAAGCTTTGTTCCTGTTTTAGTAAGAACTTTCCATGACTGCATGTTCAGCTTTGGCAGACAAGTTTACATTATTGAGATAATCCTGTGTTTTCTTTATTACTCTGGCATGTTTAGGCAATCGATTTTCAAATGTAAAAATTCACCTCATTGCTGCACAAATCCTAATTGATCTTATAGTAAAAACTCAAGAGTCAAATATTGGGGAAAATCTGAAAGATCAGAGAGACAGAGGAACAAGCCACAGCCAGTTTTTGACCTAGCCAACTTGTTAGGCTGAGAGGGGAAGATCCTGTCTCCATGAACCCTCAGACTGAATGCCTTTGAGTCCTCAGCCTAAATGGAAGGGGCTCAACTCTGTCTCCTCCCTGCCTTATATTCCTTTCTCAAACTTTCTAGTGCTGGATATAAAGGCCTGTGTGCTTCCCAAGTACTAGGAATAGAGGCATGGGATCCTAAGTGCTGGAGTTCAAGGTGTGAGCCACTACTGCCTGACTCTGTTTATTTCCTGGACTAGATCAGTCTCATGAAGCTCAGTTTAGCCTTGAACTCACAAAGATCCAGAGGGATCTCTGCCTCTGCCTGAGTGCTGGGATTAAAGGTGTGTGCCACTAATCCCTGACCTCTATGGCTAGCTGTCCTCTGTCTGATCTTCAGGTAAACCTTATTTCCTTTAGAGCCTACACAAAATATCACCATACCTCACCATCTAGGTAAAACTCAATTTTGGTGTATAACTTTATGTATTTTGTTTATTTGTTTTTGAACCAGGATGTCATGCTGTAACCCAGGCTAGTTTAATTGCTTGCTATGTAATCCAGGCTGGCCTTGAACTCAAGGTGATTGCCTTACTTCAGCTCTCAAGTGCTGGGTTTCTGGGCATACAACACCATGATTGACTCTCAACATCATTATTTCTTTGAAGCAAATAATTTCCCTTGACTTTGCCCAGTGTCAATGATACTGAACATTATAAGTATATTAAAACTACATTCTTCTCTGTGACCTTGAAATACCTGTACACAAATCACAAATCCCATCATTAAAAAAAAGAGTACTTTAGTCCCCAACTACATGCTGCAGCTTTTAATTTTAGTCCTTGAACTTGTCATTTGAAGGACTCATGGAGTTGCATGAATAATACCTACATTTCTTGACAACATGGATGTGATTTTTGCCCTGAAGAGTTACAACAGCTTCCATCTGTGCTCCAGGTAACCATTTGCTTAGCATCACCTTATCTGGATTTTCCTCAAAAGTGGGCCTTCTCTTTATGCCCTGCAATCTCTAGCCCTCCACCCTTGCACTCTGCACATGGCCCTTCTCAGGCCTTTTGCTTCTCTACAATCACTTAATGAATGAAAAACAGGATCTGAACAGGTGGTTCCAAGGTCAACAAGGGCTTACTGCTCATGCCGAAGACCTGGCTTCGGCTCCCATCACTCACGTGCAACTCCAGTTCCAGGGGATCCAGCACCCCGTTTAGACCTCCACAGGCACCAGACACACGTGTGGCACCCATACATACATGCAAGCAAATATTCATGCACATAAAGTAAAAGCAAACATATCATTTGGGGAAAAGAGTTTTCAAATGTGGTTCAGTTGGTAGAATATTAGGCTTCGTGCACCAAGCCCTGGGCTTGAAATCTTATACTGAATAAAACTGAGTTTGTGGTACATGCCTATAATCCCACCACCCAAGAAGTAGAGACAGAGGATCAGAAATCAGGGTTGTCTTCTCAGATACATAAGAGCCCATGTTATAACAAAAGGAAGGAAAGTTTTTAAAGTTTATCTAACTTTATAGTCAGGCTTCTAATAGGGAGAAAATAAACCCTAGTTGAAGCTCATGCCTAGAAAACAAGGTAAATAGAGCTCCTTCACATCTGCAAACCACCCCATCCTCAACATTTCGCCTTTCAAACATCCCCATCCTGCGGCATGGGATTAAGCCTGTGGCCTCACATGTCCCGGGTCCTACCCTCAGCCCCTCCCACCAGACTGTTGGAGTGGGATAAAATCCTTCATTAGCTTAGCGATCCGAGGGTCTAGAATCCCTTTTATGGCAATAGGGCTGAGACCTTCCATTTTGTAAGAAGTGTCACTAGACATGGTTGTTTAGAAGTGAACATGATTGAACAGGGTCGTTATGGGGAGAATTTTTGAAAAGTGAGGGCATAGCAAAAACAAACACTATTTTAAAACCTGGATCTACTGACCTTGGGAACTACAAAATCTTCATTTCTAGGCCATCCTTCACAGTTTCCGGTTGTTCCTCTGACACCCGCAATGGAATACGGGAACCCTCCCAGGCTGCTAAGGGGCCTGTTTTCCCACTCTGAACCCCAGGGCTATGCTGCTTGATGCCCTGCCTTCAGGTAAAGGCAGCTCTCCAGTCCTCCTCCTCCTTCTTCCTCATTAGCACATCAAGGATTCATGTTTAAACTGAATCTTGCCCTTTGTGCCCACTAGTCAGTCTGGCCAGACTGTGAAAGTCACAGTCCCATCAATAAGGTGAGACAAAATCATCACCTATGTCAAGGATAAAAGACAGCAGTTATCTTGGTCCTAGTACCCTTGATAGCTGGGTTTAATATTGGCACATCCCACCCCTCCCTTTTTTTTTTTTTTTTTACAAAAAGTTGCCATGCTGAATTACTTTAGCTTTGTGTATTCCTTTGTGTGACACCAAGTTTGTTCTTTGTTTCTAACAGTTATATACTATTAACTCCAGAACTTTTCATCCTGTGTAATGACATATTTACCCTTAGACACATGGCTCCCTTTCCCCAAATTCTGGCAACTTCCACTCTTTAGTTCTGTGAGAGTAAAGTTCTCAGACTCCACATATAAGCGAGATAATGCAATATTTTTCCTCCTGTATCTGGCTCATTTCACTCAGCATCATACCCTCTGGGTTCACTTAGGTTGTCATAAGTGGACAGAACTGAACATGTCATATTGCACATACACACATACACAAGGCATTTTCTCCCCCACCATCTGTTGATGGACACTTAGGTATATCCCACACATTGGCTATTGTAATTCTTCTTGGACATATTGATTTCTTTTGGGAAAGAATGTGTTTTATATGAACTAACTAAAATAAAACTTTTTGCTGACTTAAGAGGTGTAACTTTTTTTTTTTACATTTACAATCAAGATAGCTTGTTTTTTTAAGACTAAAATCTTGATACTATGAAAATGGTTCAAGTTGTCTCTAAAAACAAAGTTTTAAAAATTGCTGAGAGAGAAAACAGAAATATAAGACAGAACCTTAAGAAATGTAAATTCTGAGGGATTTTTCTCTCTTAACAGAATGATGGGCATGGTGGAGAAAGAGCTGAACTGAGTTCATTTTGCATTTTTCCATTTGTCTGTCCCTGGCTGGAAGTTCTCTGCCCTCTGCCACCCACAAACAGAGTCCATCTCCTCTTGGGATGCTTCTCATAGGCATCAGGCTGACATTGCATCATAACCTTCTAAAAAGCATCTTTAATCAATTTATTATATTATTCAAATTGTCTAGCAGAGTCGTTTTGACCTTGGTGCATGGCTGATAATTATTTCACAAGCAACAAATAGCAAGAGTGTGTCCACTGAAGGAAGTTTGTGCTGTGTACAGATAGTTATCGATGTCTTCACTGAAGCTTGGAAGAGATTTTTCTAAGGTTCTTAAGCCTCCCTGGTTCCCAGCTCTGCTTCCTGTGGATCAAACCCTGAGCCCTGCTCATTTTAGACAAGGGCACTGCCCTTGAGCATAACTGGTTACTTCCATGTTTATCACTTACTTAGTTTGATATGGAGTGGTAAATGAGGTAAAAATGAAACTCACAGTTTAAACTTTATATCCACAAATACATTATATATTATAATCAGGGAACCTGTGTGAATACCTGTTCTATACTAAGTATGTCTTATACTTTAGAAACAAAGCCGTTCTGGAGCTCCAGGCTGGTAGAGGACACAGGTATGGGGAATTAGCCTCTGTACCTGTACCACACTGTGCCAGTCCAGGCCATCTTCACCAAGAGAGGGCCATGTACCCAACACAGCATAAAAGGCTGATATGTTCTGACATATGTAAATGTCATGACAGTCATGGAAATGGGCACTTTAGTTATCTTTACATTCAAAAGCTGTCGGTAAAAGTTAGAACTGGTAAGTATCAGCTAAGATCAGCCTCCTGGGCCACACTGACTTTCAGTAATAAATAAAATACATTTATTTATGATTTTTTATTTTTGCTTTTTTTGTTTGTTTGGTCTTTAAGAAAGAATTTCATATAGCCCAATATGCTGATTAGACTTTTTTTGTCAACTTCACCCGAATTATGATTATCTGGAAAGAAGGTACCTCAAATGAGAAAAATAATGCCTCCATCGTATTGGCCGGTAGGCAAGCTTGTGGGGGAGATTGTCATGAGTAATTATTAATGTGGAAGGGCTCAGTCCACTGTGGAGGTGCCACCCATGGGCAGGTGGTCCTAAGAGGTATAAGAACAGCAGCTTAACATGAACCTGGGAGCAAGCCAGTAAGCAGCATTCCTCTAAGGGCCCTGCCTTAGTTCCTGCCTTGATGTTGGGAACACAGCGCAAAAACCCTTGTATTCACAGATCTCCAGGGAAATCAGGAATTGTCCTCTTAAAGGAATGGACATAAGACCTGTTCTTCCATTCTTCCAGAGGGCTGGGGATTGGAGGTGATTAACAAACAACCTAGTGATCTGTGTTATCTGTTGGCCCAGACCATATTAATTTTCTACAATCAAGACCAGAGGTGGCTAATAATCTAAATGATCTTTACAGCTCCCCCAATCAAGACTGGGGGTGCCTAATGGTATGACTCTTTTGATTATATTTATAGGTATAGCCAGGGCTCCCTCAGGCCCCACAACCAAGATCAGAGGTGGCTAACAACCCAAATGACCTCTATGTTACTTAATATTACCAAGACAAGACCAGCTCCTTCCTTAGGCCATTAAACTAGTATAGGTAGCTGATCTCTAGAACCCATATTCTTGGGGAAAAAATGACATGAATCCTGAGATAAGTCTGGATGTAACTGTGTGTGTGTGTGAAGGATTATATTACACCAGAAAACTGTTCTTCCAAATTATGCTGTTTAAAAATGCTGGCCGTAAACTACCTGGCATCAGACAGACTTCCTGAAGTTTGATCCAGGTTGATGAAGTCAATCTGAACCTAGTTTTTAATCTCACCTCTTCTCTGTTTGCTTCCCTGCCTGCTGTGATCATATGCAAGGTCCCCTCACCTGGAGTTCCTACCTTGGATCCCCTCAAGGGTAGAAAGTAATCTGTAAGTCAGATACACCCTCTGTCCCTCAGTTTTATTTTGGTCAGGGTTTTATTATAGCAGCAGAAAGCAAACTATGTTATTCAGGCTAGCCTCCGACTCTCAAACTCCCTAAATAGCTAAGGATGGCCTTCAGCTCCTCATTCTTCCCGCCTACAACTTTTAAGAATAAAAATTAAAGCTTGCACAGAAAATTTTACCTTTTCCCAAAACTGAGGAGGAGAAATACATGGTGCTATTAACCTTATTTGAAAAGGCCATTGCCTAGTTGAAATGTCAGGGTGAGAGACTGGCTGGTGGGAACTTTGAGAAAGGCATCTGAAAGCAAGTGAAGAACTCCTAGGGATAGAGAGGCATGGGGAGCATGACAGAAAACAAGAAACCAGACCCAGAAGAGAATGTATTTCTGAGCCCAGTTTGGAAAGCTTTGCGCATTCACTTTTGTAGTTAATGCTCACAGCCGCCTAGAGCAGGCTGGAAGATACAAGCAGAGCCCCGAGGAAGGGCAAAGTGGGAACCTGATGCCATGTGTCCTGACTGCAATTCCTCACAACCATAGCACCAAACCACAAGGACCCAGCAGCCCGTGTACTCAAAGGGCAGGGCACACAAGTGACTTGAATGTGCAGACAGATCAGCAGGAATTCCAGTACCACGGGTGCCTAAGGAAGTATGTTTTATCTGGATGTAAAAATGGAAATAAGTTCAGAATCTGAGCCAAGGCCAAATTACCCTGAGAACTGACAGAGTTCAAACATCAGCTGAAACCCTGGTGTTAAAACAGGGCCCCACAGCTTCAGGACCGTGCAGAGAATGGGTAAAAAAAACGTTTCTGTGAGAAATAATATGGTTAGAAAATAAAGGCTCCTAAGGAAAGGGCGAAGGAATGTGGGTTCTTTTGAAGAAAACCATCAAAGTTTGCTTATCAAAAACCTCCATGGTGTTTCTCCTCCTCGGGAAGGAGAAGGAAGGCCTGAAACCCGCCACTTCTTGGTTGTCTGCAAAATGCTTGTCATTTACACTTGGCTCTGGCTCCAGTCGTTCTATTCCAGATTTGTTTAGCATCTCTCCTAGGCTTGTTTTTTCTTTAAGAAATTTTTATAGAATTTATTTACTCTCTCTCTCTCTCTCTCATTGAACTCAGAACTCTGGGGTTGGCAGGGAGCACCTTTACCTGCTGTGCCATAGCCCAGGCTAGGCCAATCTGAAAATTGTTCTAAAACAGTGGTTTTCAACCTTCCTAATGCTATGACCTTTTAATATAGTTCTTTATGTTGACCCCAACCATAAATTATTTTATTGCTATGTCATAACTGTAATTTAACTACTGTTGTGAATGGAAATGTAAATATCTAATATGCAGAATTTCTGATATGTAATCCTCAAAGGGGTGGTGACCCATAGGTTGAGAATTAATGTTAGAACTTCCTACACATTTTTTATGACTGTTAAGGAAAAGTCAGCTACAAATTAAAAAAAAACCAGAAGAGAGCTTTCACTAGATAAGGCTACAGCTAGGCTATGGAGGAAAAACTATTGCAAGATTTTGTTTTAAAACAATGGAAAGAGTGTTAATACACAAACTTGTGCACTTTTACCCCCAGCAGGGGGCCACTTAAAGGGTAGTGGCAGATGGATGCCTGCAGAGTAAATCCTGGCTCAGAACCAGAGCCATCACTGTATCCCAGGCTCAGAGCTCCAGGCTCTCTGGAATTAAAACCATCTTGAGGCCAGGGGCTGTTCCTTAGGCTTCAGCCCTCTCCTAAGGCTCCCAGAGCAGCGAGAACAGAAAAACTTGTCTTTATCTTTTCTCACCTCACTCTGATTTTTCTTTCTTTCCTTTGCCATCACTCCATGGTGAGAAACATTCACCTCTCACTGCCTTGAAAGAGTTAGACCCTCAGGAACCAACTATCTCGCTAAGGGCAACAGTAGAAACAGAAAAGGGATCTTACTCTTAGGGATATTAAAGTCTAACACAGGTTGATGGGGAGGTGTATAAAAGCATTGTTTCACCAAGTGTTTGAAAATGAGGATATGAGGATATCTAGAATGCTTCTGAAGATAAAGATTGACATGAAAACCTGGTTAAATATTTTTTAAATGCACACACACACACACACACACACACACACACAGGCATGCACACATGCACGCATGCACATGCGTGCACAGCACTTTAGTTTTTGGGGGTGCAGAACTGTACAATCTAAGTAAATCTAAGGAAAATAATCACTACACATTTTGTAACTGGGTGGATTTTTTTCTTGTATCTACCCACAGTCACCCAGTCAATGAATTCTCATTAGATTTCTGGCAGAATTCTATGGGAAGCAGACATGCAGTCATCATAATAAAAATAAAATCATGTAATATAATAGACCATGTTGGGGGCATGGGAACAGTGCAGGTTGAGGCTGATGATTGGAGCAGTTCTAAGATAGAAGGGTTGTGGCTTTTAAAGAATCCTTGGGAAACCTTACTGAAAAAGTGCTATTTCTATAATCAGATAAATTGGATGGATTTTTTTTAACAGACAACACAATTTACTTTGCTCAGAACCTTCTTTTAAACATACAGACTTCTTGTTAAATATGTTAGAATGTTTCATCTACTCATTGTATGTTTTTCATCTGCTTGTGGTGTATTTTAAGGTAAAATATTAGAGTGTTGATTAAAATCTGCATGTTTATTGCCAAAATTTTGAAAAACCTAACAAAGAAAATTTAGGATACCAATAATCACATCTCTAAGAAGTAATCATATTTGGGCCACTTCGTCAAAGAATACATTTACTTAAAGTTGTATCATATGAAACATCCTGTGTCATGACATAATTCTCATTTAATTAGATGTGAACATTTTTCAAGTATTTCGTTTTTTAAATTATGTTGCTTGCAAGGATACATACTAAGAATTCTTTCATCACATCATTCATAACAAATGCCTTCTGTTCCCTCTGGAACAATCCTATAAGCTATACCACACTTTGTAACTGAATCGTCTGATTTATTACTATTTTAAAATCCGTTTGTATACATCCTTGCACACACAGCTTATTATTCCTTATAAAATAAAGACATCAGTCTGTCACATACACTACAATATTTTCTTAGTTTGCTGTCATTTTAGTTTTACTTATGTTGTTTTTTTACTTAATGGAATTAAACTTACCCTTTCCTTAAAAGACTATTTTGTTTGCCTTCTAAAAAAAAAAAACTATCTATTTTCTATCTATCTTCTATCTATTATTTGTGTATGTATGTGATAGGGGCTACATGTGTATTTCACAGCTTGTGTATGGAGACCAGACAGCAATTGTGGGGGGTAGTTCTAGGGATGGAATTCTGGTCAACAGGCTTACAACCTTATCGGCTGAGCCATTTTGCCATTTTCTAAAGCACCCTTAGTACCCTGAGGTACTTTCCTTTCATCTTTTAAATCTCTTTCTCTGGTGGTACTTATTCTGGCCTATGAGATGGCATTTGGTGAGCAACCTTATGTCATTTGGAACACTTATTACTTGTGTAACCTTCATAGGCTTTCTCTCTTTTGTTATTCTCAGTCCAAAATGACCTGAGTGTTGCCCCAAACTACAGACAATGGGGATAGAGGGCTTTCTGTGGCCCTCATCTATGTTGGCACCAGGAACTATGATTTATCTGACAGGAAGTGGGTAGACTGAAAAAGAAAACAACTATTTTTAGGAGGAGAGATGAGAAGATAATTTTAGAATTTTAATAATGTGTAGTAGGAAAAATCCTAAATTCATAATTTTTATAAATAAATACATAATATATAAGCTGAATGGGGTATAATGGTGCACACCCATAGCCCTAGCACTTTGATAGTCATGGCAGAAGAAGCAGAAGTTTAAGGCCATGCCAAGTTATGTAGTAAGTTCAAGGACACATAGGATATAGAGACCCTGTCTAAGTAAGGGAAGAAAGAATAGAGAGGAAGAAATAAAGACTAACCTGAACTCAAGACATATTTCACAGCTCTGTTAAAAAGTGAACTAAGGCACATTAAAAATCCCAATACTAGCCAGGCATGGTGGTATTTGCCTCTAATTATAGAATTTAAGAGGTAATGGTATGTTTATCTCTATGAGTACAACGTCAACCAGGTCTACACAGAGAGTTCCAGGCCAGCCAAGGTGAAATAGTGAGACCCTATCTCCAATAATAATAATAATAATAATAATAATAATAAACAAAAATAAAAGTGAGTACTTGAAGAGATGGTGAATCACTGTTTCTAAAACCATCAAACCAGGCAGTCTGGATCCTCCTAAGTAAAAAGAGAGGCTTATTATGGAATGGAAAGCAAAGCAATTGGTTGTTTACAGGCCAAGCTAGTCCCTTACTTGTATGACTGTGGTGGAAAATCCAGTGTGGTGATGTATATATACTACAATCCCGTGTAGCCCGCTGCTTGGTTGGCTCCCTGTTTGGGCATTTGAGCTCCATTTTCTTTTTGATTAGCAGGTTTCAGCTGCTTCTTGGGACCCCTGGACTCTGGCCCTTCAGTCCAATAGTGCCTGTGTGACAGTTTCAGAAGGCCCTCAGGAGTAAGATAAACCGAGAACACAAACTTCAGAGTCTGTGTCCTCATGTTCACTGCTTGGGAAGTATGGAGAGTGTCAGGAGCTATTGACTTAATGGACAATGAGTGACAAGCCACATGTGCCATTTTATTCAGTGCTCAGCACTCTCTAGAAAAGAGCTTCTATTTTTTAGTTTAATTTTAATTTATCAAAAACAATTAGGAAAAAGGCACCCAGCAAGATGGCTCAGGGGTTAAAGACAGCTGCTGCTAAACCTGAATTCAACCCGTGGGGTCCATTTGATAGACTGGTAAGTTGTCCTCTGGTCTCCATACATGCACATCTTGGTGTGTGTCCACCATCTCCTCTACACAAGCAATTTTAAGGACAAGTGTGTATGTATGTGTGTGTGTTTATTTGTGTGTGTGAGTGTGCACACAGTCAGAAAGACACACAGGTTTATATTTATATGTAGTACAAAAGTCAACATAGAGGACCATCTTCCACTGCTCTCTACTTTATCTTTTAGACAAGACCTCTCAGCGAAGCTGGCTCTCACCAGCTGGGCACACTAGCTATCTAGCAGACTCTGAGGATCCTGCCTATCTCTGTGTCCAACCCTCTCATCAGAGGGTTACAGATGCATATGGTTTGTTTAACTTTTTTTTTTTTTTTTTTTTTTTGCATGGGGCTGGTTATCTGATCTCAGGTCCTTATGAATGTTATTAGGAATAATTTTATTGCTACTTTAAAAAAAATTATTATTTGGTTTTACCCTAAGTCTCTGGGCTAGTCTCAGGTTCTTGATCACCCAAGTAGTATTGGGTATAGGTTCTACCTTGTGGAGTGGGCCTTAAGTCAAATCAGATAATAATTAGTTTTTGCACAAACTCTGTGCAGCTCTTGCACTAACATATTTTTCAGGCAGAACTGTAGTATGAAGTTTCTGGCCATGGGGTTTAGACCTGCCTGCAGCTGCTTACTTCCCAAAAATGACTCAGATGCTTATATTCATTACATGCTGTTTGGCCTATGGCTCAGGCTTATTGCTAGCTAGCTCCCACATCTTAACTCAACTTATTTTTGTTAATTTCTGTATTGCCCCATGGCCCATGGCTTACCTGAGTTCTTTTACATATTGCTTTTTGGGCAGCTGGATCAAGTCTCCCCTGACTCCACCCTTCTTCCCCTGTGTCTATGCTTGGTTTTTCCACTTGCTGTGAAGGTTGGCTACTTTGGCTAAATGATGGTGTCCTTTGCTGTACACAAGCTTTTCAATTTCATGAGGTCCCATTTATTAATTGTTGATCTTAGTGCTTATGCGAATGATGCTCTGTTCAGGCAATCTTTTTCTGTGCCAGTGAGTTCAAGGCTATCCCCCATTTTCTTTTCTGTCAAGTTCAGTGTATCTGGCTTTATGTTGAGGTCTTTGATCCATTTGGAGTTGAATTTTGTGCAGGGTGATAAGTATGGATCTGTTTGCATTATTCTATATACAGACATCCAGTTTGACCAGCACCATTTGTTGAAGATGCTGCCTTTTTTCAGTATATATTTCTGGTTTCATTATAAAAACACCACCACCACCAACAACAACAAAACCAAGTGTTGGTAAAGGTGTGTTGATTTATGTCTGGGTCAGTTCAATTCCATTGACCAAAATGCCTATGCTAATACCATAGGAATTTTTTATCACTATAACTTCGTAGTCCAACTTGAAATTGGGGGTTGTGATGTCTCCAGCAGCTCTTTTCTCATTCAGGATTGCTTTAGCTATTCTGTTTTTTTTTTTTTTATGAAGCTGAAAATTGCCCTTTTAAGATCTGTAAAAAAAAAAAAATTGTGTTAGATTTTTCTGGGGATTGCATTGACTCTGTAGATTGGTCTCTGGAAGGATGTTAATCCTACTGACCCATGAGCACTCGAGCGTGGGAAATCCTTTCATCTTCTGAAAGCTTTTGAATTTCTTTCTTCAATGTCTTATAGTTTTTAATCACACAAGTATTCTGCTTCCTTGGTTAGGGTTATCCTAAGATATTTCATATTATTGATACTATTGAAAAAGGTGTTATTTTTCTTTCTTTCTCTGTTTGTCATTGGTATATCGGAAGGCTACTGATTTTGTTAGTTAATTTTGTATCCAACTATTTTGATGAAATTGTTTATTAGCTGTAGGAGTTTCCTAGTAGAATATTTAGGCTCATGTCTGTATACTATAATATCACCTGAAAATAAAGACTACTTTGTATCCCAATTTGTACCTCCTTGATCTCCTTCAATTGTCTCTTTACTCTAGCTAAGTCTTGAAGTATACTGAACAGTCTGGAGAGGAGGCAACCTTGTCTTGTTCATCTTCATCTGAGTTTATGTTGGCTGTGCCTGTTGTAAACTGCCTTTATTATGTTTAGGAATGCCCCTTGTATCTCTGATATCTCTAGAACTTCTATCATAAAGTGATGTTGGATTTTATTAAAGACCAACAATCTAATGTATCTAATGAGATGATCATGTGTTTTTGTCTTTTAGTTTGTTGATATGGTGGGTTTTACTTATTGATTTATGGTTCAGCCATCCTCTGGGATGAAGCCTACTTGATCATGGTGAAAGATCTCTTTCATGTCTTCCTGGATTTGATTTGCAAGTATTTTATTGAGAATTTTTACATCTATGTTTGTTGCACAAATTCTGGTTGTAATAAAAGAGACTAAGAGCCAGATATCAGAGAAAGGCTAAAATATCAGAGAGAGAAAACACCACAGTCAAATCTCACCCAGCTATCTTCCAGCTTCCTCAGCCTCATTCCTGGTTGCTTCTAATTGCAGCTGTTTTCCTAAGCCTGCCTTAAATACCCTTCTTGTCCAGCTGTATCCCATTCAGGTTAAGATTAAAGTTGTGAGCTACTCTGTTTGGTAGTCAGCCCTGAACTCACAGAAACACAGAAAGATCTCTGGAGTTATGGGATTAAAAGCATAGGTCACCACTCCCAGCTTTCCCTGTGCTGGGATTAAAGGTGCGTGCCGTTGAAGCCCAGCTATTTGGCCTTCTACTCAGAGATCCAGAACTCCCAGAGCTATGTGAGTTACCACTGCTCTGTTATCCCTGATACTCCTAGAGCTACCTCTGCCTAGATTTGACTGTGGGTTGATCTCTTGATATTCCAGATTTTATTAAATATGTAACATATCACCACATATGTTCATAAGGGAAACTGGTCTGTAATATTCTTTGTTGAGTCATTAGATGATTTGAGTATCAGGTTAACTTTGGCCTCATAAAACAAATTGGACAATGTTTCTTCTGTTTCTACTTTGTGGAATAGTTTGAGGAGTATTTGTATTAACTATTCTTTGAAAACCTGTTAGAATTCTGCATCAAAACCAACTGGCCTCAAAGTTTTTTGTTTGTTTGTGTTGTTTTGGTATTCATTTTTGATTTGGTAGACTTTTAATGACTACAGCTACTTCAGTAGGGTATATGGGTCCTAAATTGCTTATTTGATTTAACTTAAGTATCAAGAAAATTACTCATTTTCAATTTGGTGGAGTACAGGTTTTTAAAGTATACCTTATAGTTCTCTGAATTTTCTCCATGTCTGTTGTTATGTCCCCCTTTCATTTCTAATTTTGTTAATTTGGATATTCTTTCCTGCCTTTTAGTTAATTAGAATAAGGGTTTTCCCAATCTTATTGATTTTCTCAAAGAACTAGCTCTGTTTTATTGATTCTTTAAATTATTTGTTTGTTTTTATTTTATTGATTTCATCCCTGAGTTTAATTATTTCTTGCCTCCTATTCTTTTGGAATCTGTCCGTGCCCCTCCCCCAGGACATTCAAGTATGCTGTTAAGTTACTAATTTGATGCAAAATGTTAAGGATGACAATGTTTAATGTAACCATCCCTGTATCTCTGAGATGAAGCCTACTTGATCATGGTGGATGATGTTTTTGATGTCTTCCTGGATTTGGTGGGTTTTTCCTTTGATGGGTATGAAATTACCTCTCTTCTGATTAGTTTTGATTTGAAATTTATTTTTGCTGGGTATTAAAATGGCTATACACATTTCTTACAGCCATTTGCCTGAAATATCTTTTTCTATTCTTTCCCCCCTTGGTGATGTTTGTCCTAGATGTTAAGGTGTATCTTTTTAATACAGCAGGATGGATCTTGTTTTCCAATTCATTTTAGTACTCTATTTATTGAAAGATTGAGACTATTGATTTGAAAGATATCAATGAAGTGTTTGTTAATTCCTGTTATTTTGTTATTGTTGTGGAGTGTGTGTGTGTGTGTGTGTGTGTGTGTGTGTGTGTGTGTGTGTGTGTACTTCCTTTTTTTAATCTTCTGGTATGGGGTTATTTATTCCCTGTGTTTTCTTGGGTGTGCTTACCCTTTTAAGGTTGGAATTTCCCTTTTTTTTTTCCTTTCTATAGAGGTCAATTTGTAGATAGATAATGCTTAAATTTGGTTGTAGCATAGAATGTCTCTGTCTATGATAATTAAATGTTTTGCTGGGCTATAGTAATCTGGGCTGACACCTGTGGTCTCTGACAGCCTTAGGCACATCTGCCCAGTTCCTTCTAACTCTTAGTCTCCCTGGAGAAGTCATGTGTAATTCTAGGGGGCTGCCTTTATATGCTACTTGGCCCTCTTCCCTTGCAGCTTTTAGTATTCTTTTTTGTTCTGTATTTTCAATGTTTTGATTATTACATGCATTTTCAATGTTTTGATTATTACATGCAAGGGGAATACCTTTTCTGGTCCAGTCTATTTGTTGTTCTGTGTGCTTTTGTACTTAATAGGGATCTTATGCTTTAGGTTAGGGAAACACTCTTCCACGATTATGTTGAGAATATCTTTTGTGTCTCTAACTTGGGTTTGTTTCTTATCCTTTAGTTCTATTCTTAGAGTTGGTCTTTTCATAGCATCCCAGATTTCCTGAATATTATGTGACAAAGTTTTTTTTTAGATTTAACATTTCATTTGACTAATAAATCCATTTTTTCTATTGCACCTTCAGTGCCTGAAATTCTCTTTTCCATTTTTTGTATTCTGTTGGCAAAGTTTACCTCTGAGATTCCTGATTGAGTTCCTCAATTTTCCATTTCCAGATTTCTCTCAGTTTGGATTTTCTATTCTGATTTCCATATTCATGTCTTAAACTGTTTTCTTCATTTTCTTCCATTGTTTGTGTTTTCATGGATTTCTCTAAGGGATTTATTCATTTCCTCTTTAAGAGCCACGCTCATATTCATACATGTTATTTTAAATTTTTTTACTTGTACTTTAGCTTTGTTGGAATATCCAGGGCCTACTATGGTAGGGTTGCTGGGTTCTAGCGTAGATATGATGGCTGGCTGTGATTGATTATGTTTTTACACTGGTGTCTAAGTATATGGATTGGGGAAGAAGACTATAATTGTAGGTACTGCTATCTGATCTTGTCTTATTTGAGTGTTTTCCTCCTCTTAGTTTCTGTATCCTCTCTGGTTCTTAGGAGAGGGCAGTAGCTATGTAAGAATTCTTATGGGATCCTGCTAGGTATGACCACTGGGGGTTCTGGCTAAAATGTGTTTTTAGATATTGGGAGCTGACACTTAAGAGTGAGGATAGGCTAGGAATGAGAAGGGTACCCACATGAGGGAGGAAAGCAGGGTGTCCCACCAGGATCTGCTCAGTCCTCTCGGAATGGGGCAGAGTAAGAAGAGGCCTCAACAGTGACTGCTATAGAGTTAGGAATGGCACTGGGGGACTGGATATAAAGGAAAGGAGGGAGGCTAAAGGCCTGAAGCTTGACTTTGCAGGCCTACTGGCTTCTCTAGCAGGTGTGGCGGGCCAGTTCAGCAGGGATGCCTGCAGCTAGGGACTCGGGCAACTAATGAGTAGAAAGGAAGGCTGGTGGGAAAGATATGCAAAATTTAGAGATGGGGACAGAGAGGAAGTGGCAGCCACAGCAGGTGGTCTGCTGCAGAGCTGGGCATGAGAGTAGGGGATTGGATTTGGAGGAGAGGAGAGAGAGGTGTGGCCAGCACGCCTGCTTCCCTGGCCAGAGTGTGAAGGTTATCATCTCATTCCTTCTCTAACAATGAGAAAATAGAGCCTTGGAAAGTAGGAAGAAACTCCGTGAAGAGGGGGATTTCTCAACTTTTTCTGAACAAAATCCAGCCAATACCAAAGTAAAACTAAGATTGTGAGGAAAATCCCCAATCATGCTAACTCCAACTTCTTCATGGATATCGTTTAAAACATTCTACTGGATTAAATTATGACTGGCTAGTAATGATGAATTCTGGGTATTTGGTAATAGTCTATGTTTTCTGCAGTGGCTGTAGCTGAGGCAGTTAGTGTTTATTATGTAAACCTTGGAAGAAGACCTAATCTGAGTCACTACCTCTTGGAGAGGTGAGAAAGCAAGGGTGCCCAGTGGTTAAGTCACAGAACTGAGACTTAAAATAGGGCTTCCAGCTCCATCATTGACTCTTCCCTGCACAGTAAACATGTAGAGAGTTTCCCTGGGAACTGACATCCTGAACGCCCAGGGTCCTTGCCATTGTACTGCTGTGGTTTGATCACCTCTGACCTTTTCAGCCAGTCACATGCTACATCCCAGATTATTCCTGTAATAACCTTGGCTACCTGGTACTTTACTGGACATATTAAATAGGAAATGCTCTCCATGTTTATATATATATATATATATATATATATATATATATATATATATATATATATTCCAGATTTTAGTGTATGAGTCACATAGCTAGCTGTAAAGTTTTGTAATTTGTCTTGAACACATGCATAAGATTGTTTTGTGTTACATTAATTAATATATCATGGCAGACATGATTCCTCAACACATCATTGGAACTGCCTTCAGTTTTGGAATTGCACACATTTATATAGAAAATACCTTTACTTGAGGCTGGAGAGATGCTCAGTGAATATGAGTGAGTACTGATCTTGCAGAAGATCTAGCTTAGGTTTCTAGTACTCACACGGAATTTCCAGAGGATCTGATACCCTCTCCCAGCCTCTTCAGGTACCTATATACGTGGTGCACATGAATTCACACAGACATACTCATATACACATACATAAAAATAAATAAATCTTAAAAATATCTTTATTCAATTTAGAAAAATGTAAAAATTCTATTTAGTTTAGTAAAAAAAAACAGTGTCTGGAAGTAGCTAATCACACATATATCTGTGGTCACATATTTTATTTTAAATAAAAATAATTTGGAATATCAGATGACAAGCCATATCTCCAGCATTTTTGTTTTGGTGAGATTGGGTTTTTGAGTGTTCCAGCACTTGGGAGGCAGAAGCAGAAGCAGGAGGATCTCTGTGAGTTCAAGGCCAACCTGGTCTACAAAGCAAGTTCCAGGACAGCCAGAACTGTTACACAAAAAAAACCCTGTCTCAAAAACAACAACAACCAAAAACAAAAACAAAAACAAAAAAGGATGGAGAGATGTCTCTGTCCTCTGATACTCCAGGCTGTTTTTATTACATATACAATATATCACCATACATGTCTATGTAGGTTACAATCTCCTTTAGAGTAAGACTTGTTTCTTATTTCTCTTACCATATCTAGCTGATTGTCTAGCACAAAACTTAATAAGAGATAATCCCCAAAGGCTCAAGAATTGAATGACTGAATATTTTAAAGGCCATTAGTGGTTTATACATTTGACATATATATGCCAATCAGGAATTTAAATCTAATTCATGCTAATTTTAAAGTAATTTAAGTGATCCTTTTAATATCAGTAAGAGCAGAGTATTAAATCTGTTGTGATAGAAGCAGGATGTGTGTTATAACATATGAAACTTCAATCTGGGCATGGCGACTCACACTTGGAATTTCAGCATCTGAGAGTGGAGACAGGAGGATGAGGAGTTTAAGGGCATCTTGTCTGTATGGTAATATGATAACCCTCTCTCAAGAAAGCAGGAATATCAGGTTGATAGTGTGAGTCAGCCTCTGCCAAGTTTGATGCTCTGATGAGCGCAGGGACCCATGTGCTAGGAGGAGGAAGTCATCTTCTGCTTATCCTTTGACTTCATCACAAGTGCTTGGCACACAGGTGCCACATTCCCACTAAATAAATACAATTTTGTTAAATTTTTACCTCATATGTTTTTCTCCTATTATTTCAAGATTTTCTTTCTTTCTTTCTTTTTTTTTTTTTTTTTTAAAAACTTATTTATTCATTTATTTGCCTTGGTGTTTGCCTGGAACTGGAACTACAGACAGTTGTGAGCTGCCATGTGGGTGCCAAGAATTGAACCCTGGTCCTCTGGAAGAACAGTCAGTGCTCTTAACCACTGAGCCTTCTCCCCAGCCCCTCAAGATTTTCTAATTCCAAGGTCAACAGCAAAGAATTTAGTGAGTGGCGGCGTAATCCACATGTGCATTTGGTTGTACGATCTACTGGTGATGCAGGGATAAATTTGATTAAAATAACAAAGTCATTTATATAATTTCCATGGCCTTTTCCATTTGATAGTTTCAATAAAATATTGCAACTCAAAGTATGTGTGATATCAGATTTATGACTTTAGATTCCAGAAGGAAATCCTTTCTATAATGTGTGGTTTTATCACAGCATTGTAGAACCTGAAAAATACTTAAATAATTATGGTATTCAAACTACATAATTTCATTGATTATCTACAAATGATATCAAAGGAAAATATACAAGCTGGTTAAGCTTCTGTCCCACCCCGTAGGAAATGTCAATTTCTGAGTGTTCATTTAGAAGCTGTCCATATGGGGACACACATTTAATCTATTTGACAGTACCCAAACAGACACGCCAGGAAACTGTGGTGGTCTCCAGGAAACCTTGGAAGTTATTATATAATGATATCTAGACCTATTACTGTCCAGATGTGTCATTTAAATGGTAATTACTGATAAGCAATCTCTACAGCACCCAGAGTTTTGACTTTTAAGCACTAAAAGTAAAGTCAGAGACTCTTTGTGGCACTCTGTAACCTTCCATTGCCTTCCTTTTCCTTTCTGTCCATTCTCCTGGCTATTTCCATGTCTGTTTACATTCCTGTCTTAAAAAAAAAAATAGGTGCATGCTACAGCAATGGATTGTCATATGTTATACTGGGTTCTATAATGAGACTCTAACTTGTTTCTGAAGCAGTCTCTACTCGGATATATGCATCAATCCATTTTATTCTTCTGGAATGTAAAAGCCATCTGAATGTAACATTATCCCACCAATCTCCATGGTAACTTCAGCTCTCAGCTGGCGAGGCAGGCATGCCTTCCTCACTCTCTGCTCTGTACGCAACCCATGTCAACAAGGGAGACAGGAACCTCCCCTGCTGAAGAGGACCACGCTTCTGTTCTTCCCAATGTTGAGTAGCCTCACTCTTTGATAAATGCATTCTCTGGGTCTATTTTCATCTTTTGCTATTATTCTTGCATAAAGTGTTCTGTGGAATCTTTCTTGTACTCTCTACAACCTGAACAGGTGTCAGAACTGACTGTCACTTCCAACTATTGACAATTTCAATTCCATCCAGTTCAAACCTTAGCTTTTATACTTTATAATCCTTTAAAATATAATTTACAGGGCTGGAGAGTGGCTCAGTGGTTAAGAACACCGGCTGCCCTTCTAGAGGTCTTGAGTTTAATTCCTAGCACCCACATGGTAGCTCACAACTATCTATATCCCTATAATGGGATCTGATGCCCTCTTCTGGCATGCAGAAATACATGCAGACAGAGCACTCATCTACATAAAATACATACATAAAGAAGTCTTCAAAAATAAACAACTGGAGCAAGATAAGGCAAAATAAAGATTCTGAGACTTTAAAAGAAAAATATAATTTACACACAGTAAGAGCCACAAATGTGAAGATGACAGCTCATTTGTTTGTACAGACAGGCCACCGTGATCAATGCTGGAATTGAAGCACAGCACTGAGGTTACCCCTAGGATGTCCCCTGTGTCCCCCTCCAGGATTAGAGGTCTGCTTTCCCAAAATGAAAACACCACTCTTGTTTCTATCATGGATTGCCTTTGCCTTTTCTTGTATTTCATGCAAACACAGGTTTTATGTGTTCTGTATACATATTTGGCTTATCTCACAGGCCTCCATGCTGTTGAAATTCATCCGTTATTTCATGTATTAGTAGTTCGTCTATCTTATTACTGATGAGTGATATACTTTTATATATCAGTAGTTCACCCTGGAGAAGCACAATCTGTCCACTCTCCTGCAGGCAGTGAGTTGTTATTTCTCTCTTTTAACAGTTGTGAATCAAGCTTTTATGAACTCTGGCACATCTTCCTGAGAACATCTGCATCTAATTCTATTGAGAAGGTGAAGCTGAGGAGCCATAGGGTAATATATCTTTTCCTTAGTGCTATAGACAGCTAAGCACTCCTGGAAAGTATTCTCTGCTGTCCACCCCCACCCCCAGCAGCACCAGGTGTGAACTTCAGAGCCACGTTCATGTCAACACTCCCCAGAATCAGTCTTCATCATTGCACTTATTGCAGATGGACAGCAGCATAGCATTTCAACCACTGTATCCTTGTAAGTGAAAAGAAATAAGAACAAATGGTTCATGCTAAGTGTTGTTTTCACCTGTTCAGGTCTCTAGAATGCTCTAGAATCAAAACATACTCATTTCCCTTTGAAGATTACGGAACCCTATTTTTTAAAAGATTTATTTATTATGTATACAGTATACAGAAGAAGGTACAAGATGTCATCATAGAGGGTTGTGAGCCATGATTAGGGTTGCTGGGAATTGAACTCAGGACCTCTGAAAAAAGTCAGTGCTCTTAACCTCTGAGCCATCCTCCAGTTTAAAAGTGTTCAGTATGGGACTGGAGAGATGACTCAGCAGTTAAGAGCACCCTCTGCTCTTCCAGAGGACCCGGGTTCGATTTCCAGCACCCACATGGCAGCTAACAATTGTCTGTAGTTTCAGTTCCAGGCAAACACCAAGGCAAATAATTAAATAAATAAAGTTTAAAAAAAAATTTAAAAAGAAAAAGTGTTCAGTACGTCATGATGGGAAGAACATGGCAGACCTCACAGCTGAAGGAACATATAGCTGGACTCCTCATGCCTGGGAAGGCCAGGAAGCACAGAACAGGATGTTCTTTCTCCTTTAGTTAGGGATCCAGCCCATGAAATAGTACCACTTGGGGCTGGAGAGATGGCTCAGCAGTTAAGAGCCGTGGCTTTTCTTTCAGAGGACCTGGGTTCAATTTCCAGCACCCACATGGCAGCTCACAGCTGTTCAGTTCCTCAGGATCTGACACTTTCATACCAATGCACATAAAATAAAGTTAAAATAAATTATAAAAATAGAAGTAGTGCTGCTTACATTCAGAATGGAATGATATTACCTTCTCAGTTCAAACACTGTGGAAACACCCTCCCAGATATCCCCAGGGCTGTGGTGTCTCCTAGGTGATTCCAAGTCCATTCAGGAACCATCCTCTTAGACAAACCCAGGGCTCTGTCACCTAGATAATTCCAAATCGACTGAAGTTGGCAATAAATATTAATCATCACAATCTTCTTGGTTAATTTTATGCACATTGTATGCTTTTGAAGCTATTATAATTTTTTTATTTTTCAGATCATTTTCTAGTGTATTGAAATGATTTTTGTTTGCTTTGTTTTGTTGAGATGAAGGGGTCTCACTCTATAACCTAGTTTAGTGTGGAATTGATTATGTAATGTAGTCAAGATTGGCTCTCAAACTCATGACAATTCTCCTGTCATAGCCTTCCATGTGCTGGGAAAATTCAAGCATAAGTCATCCTGCCTCATTTATTTGATAATACAAAATTCTCTTGAACTTATTTATTCTAGCAAGATCTATATATGTGTACATTAGCATTTTTACATAGGAGAACATGTCATCTGCAAACACAGAGAATTTTAATTTCTTCCCTTAAAACTCAAATGTTTCATTTTTTTTTGCCTAATTGTTCTAAGGTTATCATGCTATGCTGATGAAAATAGTGGAAATAGGTGCTTTTGTCCTCTTCCTGGTCTTAAAAGGAGTTTCAGACTTTTATCATTGTGTTTTTAATGTTGGGGTAGTTTTCCTCTACTTTATAATTTTATTTATAATTTATTTCATTCTATGTGTATAAGTATTTTGCCTGCATGTATTACATGTACTACATGCAGGACTGGTGCCCCCAGGGCTCAAAAGACAGTGTTAGATCCTAAGAAAATGGAACTACCATGTGGGTGCTGGGAAATGAAGCCAGGTCTTCTGTAAGAGCAACACATGTTCTCAACTACTGAACCATCTCTCCAGCCTGCCCCTCCCTCCCTTCCTTCCCTCCCTTCTAAAAGAAGCTTATATTTCCTTTTTTTCTATATGTGTGTGAGCCTGAGTATATGTATGTATAGCACCTTTGTGTAGGTGTCTGCAGAGGTTAGAACAGAGCGTCAGATCCCCTGGAAATGAAGTTCCAGGTGGTTATGAGATGCCTGATGGGATGCTAGAATTAAACCTGTATCCTCTGCAAGAGCAGCATGTACCCTTCATGGCTGAGACTTCTCTCCAGCCCAAAATTTATAGTTTTCTTATCATGGCCTTTTGTTAGGCTTTGAAGTGAGGTTAATGTGATGTAGAGGGACTTTGGAAAGTTTCTCTCCTCTTCAATTGTTCGAAAGAGATTAATGTCACACTGAGAAATATCTGGTGTGATTCATAAGTGAAGCTATCTTCTAGCCCTGGGTTTTCTTGGTTAGGTTGTTTTCCATTGCAGACCTAACCTCCTTCTTATCTGCTCTTTCCAGATTTTCTGTTTCCTCATGATTCAGTTTTTGCAGGTTGTGTGTTTCTAGGACTCTGTTCATTCCATTGATGTTAACCAACTTTTCGGGCATCCATTTGTGTGTAGTGTTCCCTTACAATTCTCTTTATGTTTATAAACATTTCTCTTTTGCTAGTAAAACTAGCTAAAGATCTGAAAGTTTTGCTGAACTTTTAAAAACTGTTTATTAAGTAACCCTAGGTGGCATGAAATTCTCTATGTAGACGAAGCTAGCCTTGAACTCACAGAGATCCACTGCCCCTGCCTTCCAAGTGCCTTGATTAAAGACTTGCGCCACCACACCAGATAAATCCTGTTCTTCACTCCACCCCATGGGATGGATTTAGAAGCACTAGATTAGTAAAGAGTGTCTCTAGGTCTTTCTGTCATTTAACCATTTCCAGGAATCAGATCGTGAGGGCTCTGACTTAAGTTTGTGGGATTCACAATTTGATTAGATTGTGGGAGCTTGTGGAACTGTGTGTGCACGCCAGGACCTACGTTGGGAAATCAGATAAGTGACTGGCATGTCCTTGGAGGCTGCATCTTGTCCTGGTCACTTCCCACTACTGCTCCTTTCAGCTCTTTAGTCCCATGAGGACTTTTTTTTTTTTTTTTTTTTTTTTTGGTTATACACTGTCAATGCTATGGTATCTTTGCCTCATCACAGGCCCAATGACACCAAGAACTATGTATAAGCTGAAATCCTGAACCCGAGAGCCCAAATAATCATCCCCTTTAAGCTGTTCAAATATTTGGTGATAGCAAAACAGAAAACCCAAAAACACAATACTCTAATTTCATTACTTCTTTCTTCCTGCTAGATTTGAACTTGTGTTCTCCTTTTCTAACTCTATAGGTTTAGGTTTCTCAGGTTGAGATTTCATTCATTTATTCTTCTGTGCTGAGATCGAGCCCAGGACCTCACACATGCCTGGCAGAATCTCTACCACTGAGCTATCTCCCCAGCCCTGTGGTGTTTATTCTTTTTTCAGTGTAGGAACTCATTGCTATGTATCTTCCTCTGAGCATTTTCATAACTGTCATGTTAAGAGTTGGTGCATTGTGTTTTCACTTTCCTTTGTCTCAAAATAGCTTTTAGTGTCTCTTGTGAGTCTTTGACCAATTTTCACATGGTGTGTATTTTCTATTTTTCAATTTTGTTCTGTTATTGAAAAAGATACTTTCAGGCCTGAGAAGTGTCTCAGATTAAAAGCACTCACTGTTCTTCCTAAAGACCTGGGTCCAATTCCCAGCACCAACATAGTGACTAAAAACCATCTGTAGCTCCAGTCCACAAGCATGGGTAGAGAGGGAGAGAGATAACTGGGAATGATGTGAGCTTTGGAAACCTCAAAGTCACCCCACACACACCCACACACACCAGTGATACCTGTCTCAATCTCCCCCTAGCAGTTCCACCAACTGGGCACCACGTATTCAAACATAAGAGACTGTGGGTGCCATTTTTATTCAGATTATTCCACACAAAGCAGAAAAAGAAAAGTTATTTTATGTGATTTTAATCTTCTAAATTTATTAAGAAAAAAAAGTGTAAAAAGCTAGACAGAATTCTCAGTGGTTAAGATACTGCTCCTCAGGGTCCAGTTCCCAGGACCCATGATGGGAGCTCACAGTGACCAGTAATTTCAGCTCCAGGGGATGCAACATACTCTTCTGGCCTTTGGGGACACTGTTCTCACATGTGTGCATGCACATGTGCGTTCACATAAATAAAAATGTAAATATAAAAATATATAAATATAGATGTATTTTGTGGCCTGGTATGTACTCTATCCTATGTAATGTTCCATGTAGAAGTTCAGTGTGTGTGTGTGTGTGTGTGTGTGTGTGTAGGTCAGAGAACAGCCTGCAGAGGTCTGTGTGTGTGTGTCTGTGTGTGTATATGTGTGTGTGTCTGTGTGTGTATATGTGTGTCTGTGTATGTGTGTGTGTGTAGGTCAGAGGACAGCATGCAGAGGTCTGTGTGTGTGTGTATCTGTGTGTGTCTGTGTGTGTTTGTGTGTGTCTGTGTGTGTATGAGTGTGTGTGTGTCTGTGTGTGTCTGTCTGTGTGTGTATGAGTGTGTGTGTGTGTCTGTGTGTGTTTGTATGTCTGTGTGTGTCTGTGTGTGTATGAGTGTGTGTGTGTATGAGTGTCTGTGTGTGTATGAGTGTGTGTGTATATGAGTGTGTGTGTGTGTGTGTGTGTGTATATGAGTGTGTGTATCTGTGTGTCTGTGTGTG